>CAKOAT010324043.1:0-235294 GCA_932364175.1 Eruca vesicaria subsp. sativa
TAAATCAAATAATTGGTACTTAAACCGAACCAATTTTTAATATGGTCAAAACTGATTTTCTATATCTAAAGAAACAAACCCCAATATGAACTAAACCGTTCAGAATCATAATTCATATAAAATAGTTTTGTATTCTTGTGTTTGATCTTTTGTTTTAAGAAAGTTTTTTCTTGATTTATGATTTAAACTTTTCAAAAATTAGATAAAAGGCAACTGTCTTAGAGCATCTCTAACCCCACTACATAATTTACTGCAAAATAAAGTGGGAAATAGAGTGATGAAGAAACAAAAAAGTGATTACTCCAAATATGGAGTAATGAGATTTTTGTTTCTTCATCACTCTATTTCCCACTCTATTTTGCAGTAAATTATGGAGTGAGGTTGGAGATGCTCTTAGGACCAGTAGGATAATTCATGTGTCTAGATCTTATTACTACACTTTAATCTTGAACATGACTATTATTTGAACTATAATTTCCAGTTATTTTGATTTTGACAGTTGGCCTAGTAGTTAGCTTTAATGCATATTAAAATTAAGCCATAGGCCTCTTAAATTATAGGCAAGGCACTGTCTGTGTATATGATCAAACGCTAATAAGATAGAACCGAGCATATGTCAGTGTCATGGACCTATTGTACAACAAAAGTTCACGATTTCTTAGTTTCCACCCTCGTCCGTCAATAGAGAGTTGAACTAGAATTATAAACAAAATATATACTTTATAACAACTATGGGAACATCGACTGTCGTTGTTGTTGTTGTTCCATGTTGCCTATAAAGTGAGGTAATTTAATTACCTTATTTTTTTCTCAAAAACTATGGGAACATATACATAAATAGATAACACACAAATTCAGAATTTATCACCCAAAATACATTTTAGCAGCTAGATATTCATATTATTTTCTTGGACAACAATCTTTTAATTATTTTGTAATTATATATTCTTAATACATTTTTCTGTTGTGTAGTATTTTTCGTGGGGACTACATACCTAGTGTAAATCTATCTAGTACTTTTACTATATAGAATTGTGAATGCAACAAGTTGAGTCCTTCCAAAACCCCACATGCCAAAGGTTTTTATAATAATGAAAATGCCAGCCCATGAGCTGCCAAGTTAATTTAATTGTGATGAGTCAACAATGAGTAGATGCCAACAATATTAGAAACTTCCCAAATGATTAAATTATAT
Source organism: Eruca vesicaria subsp. sativa (assembly GCA_932364175.1). Lineage (NCBI taxonomy): Eukaryota > Viridiplantae > Streptophyta > Magnoliopsida > Brassicales > Brassicaceae > Eruca > Eruca vesicaria. The sequence goes on from CAKOAT010324043.1 coordinate 1,196, forward strand.
ACATAATATCTCTGCATTCCACATATTATTCCAGTATGTGGAAGTAGAACTGTCTATCAAATTCACAAATGTATGTATTAGGATAAGTCTAAACTATATTTAGAGATAATGATGTATTAATCCTAGTCCTTATCGAGATAGGATGATTCACTTGTATAAGTACCAAAGCTTTTGCTATTCTAATGACAACACGAAATACTTCTTTAAACGCTTATATGGTATCAGAGCAAAAGATCCATAAACCCTAAAATTTTCTTTTCTTTTCTTTTTCGTCAAGGAACATGACGGAGACTTCGTCTTCTATGTCCTCGACACATCTACCTTCTTCTATTACTATTGATCCGTACTATCTACACCCTTCAGACAATCCTGGAGCTTTAATTACATCGGTTTTGCTTCGAGGTGATAACTATACGGAATGGGCCACCGAACTCTCCAATTCGATTCGAGCAAAACGGAAGTTTGGCTTCATCAATGGAACGATTACAAAACCTGCTGCAGATCCAGATCTTTCTCGATGGGAAGCTACTAACTCCATGCTTGTCGGTTGGATCAGAACGTCCATAGATCCAAAAATTCGTTCTACTGTGACGTTTGTCCCCGACGCTCACAAATTATGGGATAATCTTCAACAACGCTTCTCAGTTAAAAACGGTGTCAGGATCCATCAAGTTCGTGATGAAATCAATACTTGTCAACAAGACGGTCAGACGGTCATCGAATACTTTGGTCGTTTGACCAAACTATGGGAAGAATTAGACAACCTCAAAACTCCTAGTTCGTGTTCATGCAACGCAGCTGCAGAAATTGAGAAAGAACGAGCAGAAATACGTGTTCACAAATTTCTTTTCGGTCTTGATGAATCTCGGTTTCGAAACATTCGTTCCCAAATCATAGATGAGGATCCTCTACCAGATTTAAACAACGTCTATTCCAGAGTTATACGCGAAGAGCAACACTGCAACTCCGCACGCTCTAAGGATTTGAAAACAGAGGCAGTTGGCTTTCATGCTCACACCGAAACTTCTTCAGTTGATCAACTTCAATCTGCAGCTGTCACAAATCGCTTCCGTGATCCTAATCGAATGTGTACTCATTGTTCGCGTAAAGGTCATGACAAATCAGAGTGTTTTCTTATTCATGGGTTCCCTGATTGGTGGCATGAACAGAAAAACACGGCGCCTTCGGGAGGATCGTCTTCTGGTTCGTCTCAGCGAGGTCGTGGAGGAAGAAACTCTAACAGTGGCAACCGTGGTCGTGGACGCTCCAATTCTGCTAGAGCCGTCTCACACAATACCACTTCATCTCCACCTCAACCAACTGATGCAATCGGACAATTAACTCAGCTCCTCCAACTACTTCAAAACCCCAAATCCACCATATCAACGGAGAAACTATCTGGTAAACCAACTCTCAGAGATGTCATTATCGACACTGGGGCTTCTCATCATATGACAGGAGATATCTCTTTACTTACTAATGTGGTTGATATTTTGCCTTCCTCGGTCAAATTTCCTAATGGTCGTGGTTCGCAAGCAAGCAAAAAGGGAACTCTAGTGCTCAGCGAACACTATTTCCTCACTGATGTTCTTTTTGTTCCTGACTTTAATTGCACACTTATCTCTGTGTCGCGATTACTAAAGCAAACTGGGTGTATTGCTATTTTTACTGATACTTTATGTGTATTGCAGGACCGTTTTACGAAGACCCTGATTGGAACGGGTGAAGAACGTGAGGGGGTCTACTATTTTACTGGTGTCACAGCTGCACGAGTTCATCACACTGCGGTTAAGAATTCTTCAACTTCAGAGTTATGGCATCGACGGCTAGGACATCCTTCCTTTAGAGTTTTATCGGCTTTACCTATTTTAGATAAATTGGTGTTTGATTCAGAACAAGCTGCGTCTTGTGAGATTTGTTTTCGTGCCAAGCAAACACGACATAGTTTTAATGATAGTTTGAATAAAGCTTCTGCGCCTCTTTCTTTAATACATTGCGATGTCTGGGGACCCTATCGTACTACTTCGTCATCTGGTGCGAAGTACTTTCTTACTATTGTAGACGATTTTTCCAGAGCTGTCTGGACATATTTGATGTTAGAAAAATCAGAAGTAGCTCAATTACTTCGAGAATTTATTGCCTTGGCCGAGAGGCAATTTGGGAAGCAAGTTCAAACAATACGTACAGATAATGGATCCGAATTTCTTGTTCTCAAGTCCTTTTTCAGACAACTTGGCATCGAACACCAGACTTCCTGTGTTGACACTCCTCAACAAAACGGCCGGGTTGAAAGAAAACATCGCCATATCTTAAACGTGGCTAGAGCATGTTTGTTTCAGGCGAGTTTACCGGTCTCATTCTGGGGAGAAAGTATTCTCACTGCAGCTCATTTGATCAATCGCACGCCTTCTCAGGTTCTTCATGGGAAAACCCCTTACGAAGTTTTATTTGGCAGAAAACCAGACCTTGATAGGCTTCGTGTTTTTGGATGTCTATGCTACTCTCATCGCAAGGCTAGAGATAAAGATAAGTTTGGTGATCGTAGTAGAAAGTGCATCTTTGTTGGATACCCATATGGGAAGAAGGCATGGCGTTTGTATGATCTTACTACACATGAATTTTTTATTAGTCGAGATGTTATCTTCTCTGAACACAAGTTTCCTGGAGTCGAGTCTGAAGAATATGTATCTCCTCCTCTCAACACGTATGCTCCAAGTATTGATGACTGGTTGTTACCAGCTTCTGACTTAAGGGGGAGCACCATGTCTGTTTCGCCTGCTCCTCCTCAATTACCTACTCCGGAGCCACCTTCTCCTACTTCTGTTGCCGAGGGATCATCTTCCCCGACTTCGCCTACACCTGCGACAGGGTCTCCTTCGCCTGAGGCAGTCCCTTCTTCACCTACTCCTGTGATCTCTGATATTCCTCCTTCCGGTTCCCCTGGTATCCCTGAAATTCTGGGACGTGGACACCGGACTCGGACGCCGTCGGTTCTCTTGAAAGATTATGTTACTCACTCCGCCACAACGACCCCCCCTCACGTTCTTCCACCTCATGATCACGGGTCTTCTCTAACGGTCTCAGGTATGACTCCATACCCTCTCTCAAGTTATTTGTCTGATCATGCTTTCTCAGATTCACATAAGGCGTTCTTGGCTGCTGTTATAAATGAGGACGTGCCAAAGAATTTTAAAGAAGCCGTTAAGCAGAAAGCATGGAACGAAGCGATGTTTAACGAGGTCAATGCGTTTGAAGTAACAGATACTTGGGATGTCACTGACCTGCCTCCTGGCAAGAAGCCGCTTGGAAACATGTGGATCTATTCTAACAAATATAATTCTCGTGGAGAAGTTGAACGCAAGAAGGCTCGATTAGTTGTTCTTGGAAATCATCAGACAGAGGGTGAAGATTTTTCTGATACTTTCGCCCCCGTTGCTAAGTTAACCACAGTGCGCATTATCCTTAAGCTAGCTGCCATGGAGAACTGGCTTGTGCATCAGATGGATGTTAGCAACGCATTTTTACACGGTGATCTTGATGAGGAAATTTATATGAAATTACCTCAGGGCTTTACTAGTTCTGATCCTAACAAAGTCTGCAGGTTAAAGAAATCATTATACGGCTTGCGCCAGGCACCTCGTTGTTGGTATTCTAAGCTTGAAAATGTGTTACACAAGTTTGGTTTCTCTAACGAATATGCAGACCACTCTCTGTTCTCTAAAGTCCGTGGCTCTACTTGCTTGCATATCCTGGTTTATGTTGATGACTTTGTTATTGCCTCTAATAATGCCACGGCTCTTCAAGAATTCAAGGACTATCTCCAGAAGTGTTTCCGTATGAAAGACCTTGGCAAGCTCAAGTATTTTCTGGGCTTTGAAGTGGCTCGTAATGCAACAGGTTTCTATATATCTCAGCGTAAATACGCACTTGACATCATTGCAGAGACTGGTCTTCTCGGGGCTAAACCGTCTCCTGTCCCTATTGAGCTCAATCATCAGCTTGGTCGTGCAGAAGGTGCCTTGGCCAATGCTCAGCAGTATCGTCGTCTTATAGGCCGGCTTATATATCTTACTAACACGCGACCGGATCTTGGTTATACTGTCCATATCCTTTCTCAGTTTATGCAGAAACCACTTCTACCACATTGGGAGGCTGCTCTTCGAGTCGTCAAGTATCTTAAAGGCACTCCTGGTCAGGGTATCTTCCTGAGTTCTCATGATAAACTTCAAGTGAGTATTTACTGTGACGCAGACTGGTCTGCGTGTCCTCGAACGCGACGGTCGTTGAGTGCTTATATCACCTTTATTGGTGAATCTCCGGTGTCCTGGCGAACCAAGAAACAAGACACTGTCTCTCTCTCATCTGCTGAGGCTGAATACCGAGCTATGTCAGAAGCTCTCAAGGAACTTAAGTGGTTAAAGGGTCTCTTGGTTTCTTTTCGATTTGATCATTCTGCACCAATGAAGCTCTTCTGTGATAACAAATCTGCCTTACACATTGCTGCCAATCCAGTGTTCCATGAGCGTACTAAGCATATTGAAAGAGATTGTCATCATGTGCGTGATGCTCTCAAAGCTAAACTCATCACTACTGAGCATGTGTCCTCGAAGAACCAGCTGGCTGATGTACTTACTAAAGCCTTGCCTCGTCCACATTTTGAGATTCTTATGTCCAAGTTGGCTGTTCGTAATCTCACCATTCCAACTTGAGGGGGAGTATTAGGATAAGTCTAAACTATATTTAGAGATAATGATGTATTAATCCTAGTCCTTATCGAGATAGGATGATTCACTTGTATAAGTACCAAAGCTTTTGCTATTCTAATGACAACACGAAATACTTCTTTAAACGCTTATAGTATGTATGTGGACTACCTAGTTAGAATATACTTATGTGTATAAGGAAAATTATTTAGTTGGACGCCACAAAAATGCATGATTAGTCGTTAAAAGTCAAATAGATTACTACATGAATGAATACGATAAAATAGATCAACATGTTAACAGAGAGGCTAGGATTTGAAATACCAAAGACAATGATGTATGGTCTTTGGTCTTTCATATAGAAACTTTGGTATAGAGCTATTTTAAGATTCAACTATCTTTGTGTTAACATCAGATTCAAACAAACTCGTATAATGTATATATTATGCAAAAAAAAATCTCAACACAAAGAAGTGTTAATTGGGTCAAGTAATTTACTTACGTTTTGAACGTCATACCACAACCGACTGAAAAAAACGAAGCCTTATCTCACAACCGACTGAGTAAAAACGAAGCCATATATCTCAACCGCCTGAATAAAAACGAAGACATATCACAACATCAATATCTGATAACAAGCAAAACTAGAATATAAATATTTTTATTAAACAAAGAAAAATAAGTGCCGACCAATTATTTTGAAAGAAGTAAAAATGTTTGTTTAGGTCAACCAATGTTTAGTGGAGAATGAGTGGTGCAACTTGCGCACTTCATACCAAACTCCAAGTTTTCTCTCACAACGAGGTTATTGTAAATCACAAGCAAAGTGATATTTTCATGAATTTAGTCATATCTCTATGTGTCGGTTTGTGTCGGCTTGACTCGATTCTTCTTTCTTTCTTTTGCACTTTATACTAATGTTAACGTACTATCAAGGATGAATACTTGATACCAAAAATCATACACCAAAATAATAGTATAATTAACCAATACGGTACTTTTCCATTACGAAACCTAATCAAAAGTGGACATGCTTTGGATTCTTACCAGAATTTGGAAAGATGAATCCCGCCGGCAAATTGAATAAAAATTCAAAATACATTAAATAGTTAGTAATCAAGTACGTCAAGATTTCATAAGATTTGTGAATCTAATCCAAAATATTACTCCATTTGTTTCATAATAAATATCATTTTAGATTTGATCTCATCCATGGATTTTGCAGTCCAAAATCTTATTTTTTTTGTCTTTGCGTTTTTGATGTTTATTTTACCATTCTTTGTATTTTTGTTACATTTAGAGAGTTAGAGTCCTAATGAATATTTTGATGCATTTAGAGTGTACTTTGTTCTTTGTTCTTCTTTTTGTTATTTTTGAAATTAATTAGCTAGTTAGTTCTACGTGAGAGTTATATCTAGGCCATATATTCTGAGCTCTCTCTGATTCAAATGACATTTTAGTGAAACATATCATTACCGCCGACCAACACGTTATGAAGAAGTCAACGTAACTATTTGGAAATTGATCCAATCCTATCGACCAACACGTCGATGCTGACTCTGACAAAGTTTGATTAATAATGGGCCTAACCGTCTTAGCTAAAACATTTGATTAGTAATCTAACTTAGATCAAACTTTAGCAAAAAAAAAAAAAAAGTAATCTAACTTAGAATTCGTGTAGTGGCCCATCAAATGTCCGTATAATATCAAACTAAACCGGTCTATTTTATATTCTGATCCGGTTTGGTTTGATTTAAAACTTTTGTAAAAGAGATTCCTTAAGACAAAACCAATCTGAAACACAAGTCATGATGCAAGAGAATCACATTCCTTGAAGATCACTTCTCTCTTTCTCAGGTAACAAAATTTCCGATCATGCAATACCAAAGATCAAGTCTTTATCGAATTCTAAAATATAAATCCTCGTTTCTAGATTACCCATTAGAATAGAATCACTTGTAAAAAAGACAGCGAGATGGAACAAGGTGATCAAGAACTCAAAAGAAGAGTTGCTTTTGTCCTGATCGATGGTTTGGGAGACGTATCAATACCTAGATTAGGCTACAAAACTCCTCTACAAGCAGCAAACATACCTAGCCTCGACGCAATCGCATCAGCTGGTATCAACGGTCTAATGGACTCACCTCTCTCTGATGGGTTATGACCCTAAGATGCTATGGCAAGTTGAAATGACTACAAATTATCGGTATTTTTTGTGTGTGATTGGTGATCATTCAACTCCTGTTGAGTATGGAGACCATAGCTTTGAGCCTGTCCCGTTTACAATGTGTCGGTTGAGAGATTTTGTGTCTGCGGTTGGAGGAGAAGCAGCCTTGTTAGAGACTTCTTTGGATCCTTTTCCACTTCCAACGGTTGTGGAATGTGGTGAAGATGTGGCTGGAGATGAGGGAGACGGTGGGAGGAGGGAGACTGTGCAAGCGATTGGTGGAGATTCAGTTGTGGAGTTGAATGAGATTGCAGCTGCAAGAGGATGTCTTGGACTGTTCCATGGTGGTGAAATGATGGGAGTCATCACCAAGTTCCTTAAGGTAGATGTATGAATTAGTAAATTTTATTAGATACAAAGTGTCCCACATCGGAAGTTGGAAGAGATTCTTAGTGATATATAAGATAGATGGGCCAATCCACTTATCACCAATTGGTTTTAGGTTGGAAGCCCATCTAACTTAATATGGTATCAGAGCCCACGATCCACGCAGTCCAACCCGATCCTTATCGATCCAGCCCAAAGTCGGCCCATCGATCCTTGTCCGAACATTCCAAGAGGGGGCGTATTAGACACAAAGTGTCCCACATCGGAAGTTGGAAGAGATTCTTAGTGATATATAAGATAGATAGATGGGCCAATCCACTTATCAACTTCCGAAGAGATTCTTAGTGATATATAAGATAGATGGACCAATCCACTTATCACCAATTGGTTTTAGGTTGGAAGCCGATCTAACTTAATAAATTTTACATTGTTGTTTTCTGAGAGTTTGGATTTGCATAAGTGTAATAAAAGTGGCAAACTCTGACTGCTTATAGTTTAGGTTTGTCCTTTAAGCTCTGACTATTTGAAGCATGTGAGAGTGCAAGTGGGTTTAAGCTCATCTTCAAGTTGCATGTATTACTTATATAAAGAACTTACCAGTTTATTTGTTTTTTTGGTTTTGTTGTAAATGATACAATATACAGAGCACCAAAAAAAGTTTTAGAGAGACATGATTCAATGTCTTTCCTTGAAGCTTTTATTGATAAAGCATAAGAAACATTACAAGTCTATATAGGATGTTGAGGTATTAGACTGATTTTGTAAGTATTATACATCAGAAGCAAAATAGCATTCGTTGCATCACATATTACTACACCAATACGCATAGTGTTCATCTCTCCTATGGATGCTCACCAGACCACCGCATTTCAGACAGATAAAGCTGCTTCCGTCAGCAAAGGCATCAAGCATGATCTGTGACCTCCCGCTTTTCTCTAAAATAGATATCCCCTGAGCATCCGCTGTAACTCTTTCTTTAGTACCGAACATGTCTGTTGATGATGTTGTCTCAAGAGGCTGTGCTTCTGTAATGGCGCACTCTGCAAATATAGAAGCCAGCTGATCTATGCTAGATGTTTCTTGGATTCTACGCTTGTAGAGTTCACGGGTACGGTTGAGTATATGAAGTACCGCCTCATCTCCTCCTTGGATTCTCATTGCCATCACCACCTGTTCACAAGATCATAAAGTGTCAATGCATGATATGTATGATATTTTCGCATTTCTGAAAGTCTAGAAGAAGATAGAAAAACAGAACTAGCAAAATATACTCCATCCCTTTCAGTTTAGTTGTCATTTTGGGTTTTTACACAAAGACTAAAAAAGTCTTTTGAAAACAAAAATTTTACTCTGCAACGACGACAAAATTGAAAGAGGAGTATAAATTTAACTCAACTTATACATGAGCATCTAAAACACAGATGTATCTACTTTGTACAATTCTAAAAACTTGTTAATGTTATAGCCAATAGATGAAAGGTGAAGAGATAATTATTTTCAAACAGGCAAAAGCTATTTCTTTTAGTCACTTCACCAAAGAAGAGAGATAATTGGCAAATAAAAGGTTGTTATCTCTGTAGAAAAGTATATGAAATTGTAATGAATCAAAAAACTTAAGAGGTGTATACATTCTAAACTTTACAGATTCATAGTTGTTACGATCATAAGGAATAAACTCAAGCAGTTATATATTTTAACATTTGCACCCAGAAAAAGAACTAAAGCAGTTATATGAATCAAAAACTTTGATTGTAACAATCAACGAACCCTAATCAAAGTTATGGAAATAAACATAGTATCTTCTAAAACATAAACAAGAATGACAAAAAGAGAGAAATGGAGAGAAGAAAGGTACAGCTTGGAGAGCTTGTGAAGGGTGGCCTTGATCGACGAGCCTCCTAGCGGTGTAGAGCAAATCCTTGGCGCTGGATGGCTTGTTGTCAAGAGAGAAAGTCTCACCGGAGTCTATCTCCATCGTATCGGCTTTGAAATTACCCTTCATTGCGTTAATGCATCTGTAAAAAAAACAGGGGAGAAAGAAACCAAGAGACAAAAAAGAGAAAGAGAGAGAGACCAGAAGTTTCTAGGAGGAGTTGCGAAACTTCTTGTCGGATTTTACTATTTTCTCTCCTCGTACAAATTAGTTAATTTGTAATGAGTAGGGGTGATACGCGGATCGGAAATCCGGATTTTTCAAGGTATTTGTGATTTGCTTCGAATGATATGAATATCTAATTTTGGTATTTGCTTTGTTTCGGAATAATACGGATATCCGGAAAAACGAATATCCGGAAGATAAGTAGATATTTACGGATATTTACGAATATTTACGGATATCTAATCCATTTTGATCAATACACATAATTTTTATATTAATTTGCTTTACAAAAATATTTTTTTGCATGATATATAAAATAAAAATTAAAAGAACTAGTGAATTTACATATTTTGTAATTGTTGAAGTTTAAGTTGCAATTATAATAACACAAAAGTTAAGAATAAAAAATATAATTGTCATATTTTTTTATGTAATACATTTGTATAAGTAATAAAGTGAATAGAATTGTTTAAAATCATGTGTTAGAACAATAATTATATAATTTTATACATTTAAAATTCTAAATATAATCAATATATACATATATTTACGGATCGGATCGGATATCCGCTTCACAAAATTTTAATATTTGTGTTTTGCTTTGTTTTTAACGGATACTATTTTTAGTATTTGCTTTGATTCGAAAGTTTATGGATATCCGGAATTTTCAGATCGAATCGAAACAAATAACGAATCGAATCAAATTTAACGGATAAAATGTCCAGCCCTAGTAATGAGTCAATGGCTTAAAGGCTAAAAGCTTATTACACTTACACATTGTGAACTTGTGAAGACTGAATACTACAAGGTTTGCAAGAGTTTCTGGGTCTTTATCACCCTACAATGACCACAAACTAATTTCCACACTTGCACACATACAGAAGAAAAGTCCAAGAAAGCAGTGCAGTATGAGAAATTAAGCAACAACAAATACAACGTTGATCTATATGAACTTTGATGCATGTCAAATCTGATGGATTGCAGCAAAGGGAACACACAAGGATTTTGATAAGTTTGGTTGGTGACTCAGTCTCTTACCTTCTCTTCACATGGCTTCTTTAGCTGGACCAAAAGCATTCAACAACATCAATGTTTTCTTTATCTCCAGTTGAATATTGTATGTACTATGAAAGCAAGGGTTTCAGCTCTCAAGTCATGTGAAACGAAATGTTGAAGCAATAGACTAATACACTAGCCGAAGTTTAGCATACCACAACTTTTTTTATGTAGTTTTGACTCTATCCAAAAAACAACTCTCGATTAAAATATTTGAGCCATTAGGCCAATATACTAGAGTCTAGGAGTGGGTGTTCGGGTACCCATTTGGATTTGGTTCGGATCTATTTGGGTTTCGGATTCACAAATTTTAGTCCCAATCGGATATTTTTAAATTTCGGTTAGGATCTTTGCAGGTTCGGTTCGGATCTTTGCAGGTTCGGTTCGGGTTCGGAAAACCCACTTAAATTCCTTTTAAAATTTTTAGAATTGATTATATACTTTAAATTTCTAAAAATCTATTAAAAAAATAATATATTACAAATAATTGAATAACATAAGTCAAAATATCTAAAAATTAACATATAAATTAGTTTGATTTGAATATTTGGATTGTGAATCAATAATTTTTTTAAAGTATTTTTGACGTTTTGAGTTTACTTTAGCAATTGTAGACATGTATGTTTGACTATTTACATATATTTACAAATATTTTGAACAACTTCAAAGTATTTTAAATATATTGAGTGTTTTTTATATACATTAAATCTAAAATAATTAATATATAGGTATATAATTCTCTTTCGGATATATCGGATATCCTAAATACTTCGGTTCGGGTCGGGTTCGGTTTCGGTTTTTTAAATACCAAAATTTTGAACCTATTCGGATATTAAATTAATTTCGATTCGGGTTCAGTACTACTTTTTCGGATCGGGTTCGGTTCTTCGGATCCGGGTTTTGCCCAGCCCTATACTAGACTCTCTCTTCTATACATTTGACCTCCATCCCCCAAATCTGTACATTTGTTTCGATTTTTCTAGTGAATTACTTCTTCCCATAATGTTTTTCAGTTTCTCTTCTTTAAACACATTCCCTAAACGATCAAGTTATCAACTACACATTCATGTATATATGCTTTCAAAAAGATAAAAACTACCAAGCACTTAACTGGGCCTGTAGCATTGGGCCCATGTGTGTGTAAAACCCAGCAACTTTGCCATTTAAAGCTTGTGAGTGAGAGATATATAACTTGTCCCACATCGCTTACATTTATAGGGAAGGACTCGCTGAACATAGTATAAAAAGAGAAGGGCAAGCAACGAGCTAATCACTTACCTGGACGGGGTCAACTCGTGATCAAGAAGATGAGTGGCCTAGGCTAGTGATCTCCATTGCACATATCGGAGGGGTGCTTAGCCTAAGGTCTCCCCAAGTGGGAGAGCCTGCGTCATTATTTGTGGCAGAGGGAGCCTGCGTTCGCGCGGCTCCTACCATCTATATTCTTAGTTAAAATTAGTTATTTAGTATTAATTCTCTGTCCAAATAAGTAACTTGAGTTATGTTGTTCGTGAACAGTTTTATATAAGATGGTTAAAGTTTCTTAATGGCTCGTTTGTAAGTCAAGCTATTTCTAATATCCCGCATCGGATGTAGGTTTCAAGTAGGTCGGTCTTGTTTGACTATAAAACAAAGAGACATTCCTAAGTTTAAAATCATTTTAGTTCAATTTTTTGGTCCTTAGCTCTTTAATGCCATACATTGCCACTTACCTATAGTTTATGATCGATGACGAGGAAAACTTAACCGTTTATTTTGGAAGTGGTTGTTATAGCTTCACATTGTGATTATTCCCCTGCTAAATGTTGCCCTGAAACTATATGAATCACGTCACTTGCATGTGTGCTTCATAAGGCCAAGTCAAAGCTAAAGGGGCACCAGAAACGCATCACTGGCTTAGCATTTTCTACAACTCTCAAGAAACTCATTGTGTCAACAGAGAATAGAAGTTCCTATTTTTTTTATTGTGCTATGTACAATTATGCTAGTGTTTATCTCAAGCAGTCTAATTATTTCTCTACCGATCTATAACTCTTTGGATGAAGATTAGACGCTAAAAAAGATGATATTCTAGGTATGTTTTCACGTGCTAACCAACGTCTGAGGAAGTTTGCAAGGTAATTAACTATCTTATTATATAAGATACAACCATGAGCCAGAAATGGTCTAAACATAATTTTTTCCCTCATTGAATTTTCATATCTCTTTTCATTTAGTATTAGTTGGATTGCTAAGTAATCAGTAGGACCTTATTACAACCTAAATTTGACGTCTTGTGTCAGATGTCTACACTGCAATGTTTACTTTCTAATCTTGGGAAGGTTTGGCGATCAAATCAGACTGAATGAGCGCAGACTTAAGCTGACGGAGAAACAAAGAAATATCAAAGATAAATTCACAATTGTAAGAGCTCCCACATGCATCACATGTTCTGTAAAAAAAGAGAATATTCTTTGCTTAGGACATAACAGAATTATTATTTTACTTATCTGAGCACGTCTAAATATTCCTGACCTGATTCATAAAGGAATATGCTATTTTCGGGTGATAAATTTGCATTCTTTCAAACCCTTAATGTGCTATAGCAAATTCAGTGGTAACGTAAAATAGCTGGTATTTTTTTTTTCACTACATTGTATCAATTATATTGCCATTTTTAACATAAATGATCATTTCATTCACTCATATAATGGCTAGAAATATTTTCAGGTTCGATATTATCAATGGGAAGGCCTGATGTGGACTTTAATGGACGAGTAGCACAACCTTCAAGACCACCAATGAACAATGCTATATCCACACCATCTCTTGATCCGTCCACTATCTTGGAAGAAAATAGTGAAACTATATCGATGGATCCAAAGACGATGTCTGCCGTAAGAGCAGGTAACGTAAATTACCTGAGAGATAACTATCGCTACGTTACACTTGCACCACGATTAGTGACCGTTCACGGGAATACAATGCTTCATCTTGCTGCATCATCGGGTCATGCCAGTCTAGTCCGTTACCTGGTCAACGAATGCCCAAGTTTGCTAATGAAGTCAAACCTGATGGATGAAGTTGCTCTCCATGTTGCAGCAAGAACAGGCCATCTCGATGTTATGTTGAATCTAGTTGATTTCATAAAAGAGATATCTGTCAATGTTGCAAAAAAGATATATTTTGCTAAGAACAAAAACCAAGACACTGCTTTGCATGTTGCCTTAAAAGAGAAACATATGTTGGTCGCTTCTTGTTTGGTCTCTGCAGAGAAAGATTTGTCTTTCGTTGCCAACAGCGATGGGTTTTCTCCCTTGTACCTTGCTCTAGAAGCTGGACAGGCAGATCTTGTGACAGCTATGTGTCACCAATCATCTGATTTACGTTCAAAAGTTGGAGGAAGATCCATCATACATGCGGCATTGAAAGCTAAGAGGAAAGGTTTGTTGTTAAATGCCACTAAACATATATAGAGACCTATAAGTTTCTTGTTCATGCTACTCTTTTGTTCATGCTACTCATATTATTATTTTTTAACTGATTAAAAGAATGTTATGTTTAAATTTATTATTTTTACTCATGGGATAGGGAAACTTCTAGTATTTATAAATTATTATTGTCTGTGATTTTTAGTGGTCGTAGTGAAGCCTAAGAACCAAAAGGTTATGTATTATTTCTTTCTTCTTATAAATTATTATTTGCTACTCATATTATTTCTCTAACAGATATCCTTACTGCTTTACTCCGCAAAGATGCAAGTCTTATTGACTTGAGAGATGAAGGACGGACTTGTCTTTCTTTTGGAGCATCCATAGGATATTATGAAGGGATCTGCTATCTCTTGGACAAAAATCTAGACATGGTTTATCTCAGCGATGATGATGGCTTGTTTCCCATTCATATGGCGGCCAAATATGGGCATGTCAAAATTCTTGAGGAAATTCTTAAACGTTGTCCAGAGGCACTTGAGTTGCTTGACAAACACGGTCGAAATATTCTTCACGTTGCAGCAAGGAATGGAAAACTTGAACCCATCAAGTTTATCCTAAAAATTTATAAAGATAAAAACAAGAAAAAGCTGATTAATGAACAAGATGTGGATGGGAATACACCGTTGCATCTAGCCACCCAAAATTGGCACCCTAAAGTTGTGAGTATGCTTACTTGGGACAGTAGAGTTGACGTTAAGAAAACAAACAACAAGGGTTTCACAGCTTTGGATGTCGTCGAAGTTAACATTGATTCAAACTTTATATTCCATCAGGTAAATATGTTTCTTCCATTCAAGGTAGTTTCAAACTATTTCAAGGTTATGTGAAGCTTTTTTTCATTAATTAACCCAGTTCTTTTCTTTTCTTTTTCCTTTTATTCAACATAAAAAAGAACCCCAGTTACTGGTCTAGGCATGATTTTTTTGAAAATTCAAATATTTAGCATTGTCAAGTGAAATAACAAATCAACAAATTTTATTGTTTTTAAAATCCGTGGAAAATATCAAATATCGTTGTTGTAAATACTTGTTTGCTGCTTATCTCGTTATGTGTTTACTTGTTTGTTCTAGAAAATATTTGTTATCCACTAAAAAGTATTTCTTACTCATTAAAAAGTACTTTTTACTCGTTAAAAGGTAAAAGTATTCGTTACAAATGTTTTGTTTTCAAATAATCAAGTATTTTATAGTTAGGTATAATTTGATTTTGACAAGTAACGATTCAAATCAAATAATTTGCAAGTATTATTTTTTTTTTCGTATGGTGTTTGATATAACTGAGTATTTGATCCAAACAAGTCAAGTAAACCAAATTACTTAACCCGAGTTGCGCCGGTTTAATACCATGTGTAAATTTTCCATACTAATCTGTGTATTTTGTATATACAGAGAGTGACTTTGTTCGCTTTGACAAATGGTCGTACACCAAGTAGTTCCATTCCAACTACGGAAAATCGTAGAATATTCATGAAGTTAGCAGATGGTGAAAGGTACAAAGATCAAGTCAATACTCTTCTGCTGGTTGCAACTCTTGTAGCCACCATGACTTTTACTGCAGGATTCACATTACCAGGTGGTTACAACGGTTCTGCTCCCAACTTGGGAATGTCCGTTTTGACCAAGAAAACAGCTTTCCAAGTGTTTCTTGTATGTGACACGTTGGCAATGTACTCTTCCATCATTGCTATAGTTGCTCTCATTTGGGGACAGCTCCGTGATATTTCTCTCATACGCAAAGCGTTCTTGATAGCACTTCCATTTCTCGGACTTGCGCTTACATCAATGTCGATAGCGTTTATGGCTGGTACATATGCAGCGGTAAGCCACGTCCCTTTGCTTGGTTGCTTCGTTTTGGGTATCGGTGTCATATTCCTGCTGGTCTCGTTGCTGCTCCTTGTTCCTTATGCGTGTTCATATGGTCATAACCAATTATTTCTCCAATACCTTTTCTACTACCCCTTGTTCCTTATGATTTTGGCTGCTGGTGACAACAGCAACAATAATGACTAGAGAATCCTGGCTAAGCAACTTTCAGGTTTCTTGTTAGTAACTCTAACCCCCAAATAAAATGTAACTTTCATGGTTATTGATGATTCTTTTTCTTTTTAACACTTTATTTTATTGATGTGATTTTTAACATGTTACATCATAGAAGATGACAAAACGATAAAGAAAATTTCCACACCAAAAGCTAGCAAAGATAATCATAAATGCCACATTAACTATACCAAACTGATCTTGTTTCAAATAAATTGATTAGGTGTTCCCGTTTCCACAATAACAGACAGACTTCTAATACTTTTAGCGACAAAAATGACAATCATTCTCATGTCAGAACAATCATATGTCCAATGTATGTACACTGACTGCTCGAGTGAATAAAAAAAACGTCAGAGTTCCGGTTCAATATATATTTGATGTTAATGAAAATGCAATATATGCTATGTTAATAGATTTTTTTTTGATAAAAAATGTTAATAAGATTTGAATTGGTTTAGTGTACTTACTTTTTTGTCCTATAACTTCATAGTTTAATGTGTTGACCTTGAGTAGTGGAAGACTATGTGACATATCAGGACGTGATTCAGACATTTGTCGGTTCTAACCAAACTTATTCATAAACCCAAAGTAACTACAAAACATCTATTGCAGTCAAACCAAAAAAAAGAAACACCAGATCAGTAAGAGTTTCTCACACACAAGAGAGTAGTATTTAGATCGAAGAAAAAAAACTAAAACCAAACCACACGGTTTACTCTCACAAAGAGAATAATATGTTATTACAATATCAAAACAAAAACCAAAAGAAAAGCTCCATAGATGTCCCAGACCCACGACGACGAAGGCTGACACGTGTAAACCATATCAAGGCTTGCTGATTCTCCAACTCTTTCTTCATTCTTCACCTGTATATTAATACCATTTTAGAGACTAAGCTAGCCGTTACACACAAAAAAAAAAAGACAGGACCAGGTTTTGAAACTTTCAATAAATATATCATTTTACCTTTGTTATTCATTAATTTCGAGTTAGTTTCTGCGTGACCTCGCTAGCCCTCGCAGGCTGCTTCAACCTTGGTGGTGAACCATCTTCCTTAACCAGAGAAGATGATGATTCTATCGGTTGCTACTCAGACTCATACTCATTGTCATTAACATCAATATCATCATCATCATCAAAGTCAGCTACATCAAGCTGGTAACGAAGTATCCCACCAATTCCTCCAAACCCTTTACAAAACTGATCCCCTTCCTGCGACTTATTGCTCACAAACTCCAACGCACAACCAAATCTCCTATACTCGTTAGCCAGCCACTCTAGCAACAACGTCTTCTCCTCCACGTCAAAGTCACTATCCTCCACTTCCTCTACCTTGTTCAAATGCTTTACCACACTCTCACCAGTCACACTATTCTTCAACACGTATCTGCTAATGTCAAGATTCTCCCATACGATCAGTGTCTCAACAGCACCAGACTCCAAAGCGTTTAACGTGTCCTCCACGCCAACCACATACTTCCCTGTGCCCTGGTTTACCTCATTAAAGTACTTTCCTACTCAAACCCTTCTCTTGAGCAAACTTCACATCCGCAAGAACTTCATATGACTTCTTGATAGCTTCACCGAAACCACTCTCTCCCCCATGCTGAACCTCCACCACGTTAACTACCTTAGCCGCGAGCCGCGGATCAAACATATCTGAGTGACTTAGCTTGGTCTTGAAATCAGCTGAGCCAGCTAGTATCAGACCAGAGACATTAGGTTGGCTTGTCGACGTGTCGATGTACAACTCCCTAGCGAGCTCAGCTGTTTTCCTCAAGTAGTTATAACGTTTCTCCATACAGAGACGCTCAAACCTAAGAGCTGATTGTCCTCCTCTTCCGTGCTTCTTCGGAAGATCCACGGTAAACTTGTGGAGCACGTCACTGGTGTGACCACTCAGAGTTCCAAAGAGAGTCCCGTTCCCGTCCATTACAATGAAACCAAACTTATCATGTGACTCTAGCAGCTCATTAAGAGCTTTTGTGTGAAACTTGTTGTCACAAAGGTAGAGAGTGTTGTTAATGGGCCTAAAAGGCTCAAAGTCAATAGTAAGTTTCTTCTCTTTTCCTTCTTCGTTGACAATAGTGCCAGTGTAGAGGATGAGACCGTTGGGTGGGACCTTGTTGTATAGTTTCAGCCTTTGCTTTGCACATGTGATGGCTCCCAAGACAGAGAGGCGGTTAACTCTGCTCTTGATGTTGGACGCGGTTCCGTACTCGTCGGATAACATCTTGGTGACACGAGGGAGTTGGTCACGTGGAGGCATGATGAGTGAGATCATGCTGGTTCCATTACCCTTGGCAGCTTCAAGGGATTTGATCAGCTTCTTCATCTTCCAAATCTCTATGCTCTTGTCGTCGTTGTGATTATTATTGTCTCCCATTGTGACCTGCGAAAACAACACAGTAACAGAAGTTAGTTAATGTAGATAAGTATGTTACATTAACAGGTTAGTTCAACTCAGGAAACATAACTTTAACTAGGGTTAGAGAAACAGAATCATCAAGCATTAAGCAATCATCCTTATTAATACGTAGAGAACAAAACTATTACCAAAACGTAATTAAAAAGAGAGAAGGATATGAAGATCGGTAATCACCTGAAGAACCTAAGGAGAACCGTACAAGCGAGAGAGAGATCTATTCCTTTGAGAAACCTTGGCAGAGAAGGAATATATATTTATATATTGATTATTTTCTGTCAATGCAGGGAACTAATATATTATTGTAAAACTTTAGGGGGAAGTTATATCTTTCATTCATAACATAAGGTTCTTTTATATAAGGATTACAAGATATAAAAATATGGAATGATTACAAATTCTAAACTCATAAGGAAAATGAAATAGTACAAAACATAAACCATGTAGAAAAAAGGAAAAACCAGCCGATAGAGTAAAAGAAAAATGTTCCAAACAGAAACATCAAATTAATAAAATTCGTTTTATAATATAAATTATATAAAGTTTATTAATGTTTCCTTTTTTCTTATATATGCTATTTCCAAAAAAAAAGGAAACTAAATAAAAATCTAATTAACAAAAACTACTAAATAAAAAGGAAACTACGTTTAACAATTGTAATTAGATGTATTGTTTTTAATTCATTAAGAATATCAATGTAATAAACTATCTTAACGTGAATGCGACACATATGAAACTGACTTCTCAAATAATATCATAGAGATATGTATGAATTTCATTAGTATAAATTTCATTAGTATAAATTTCCTAATCTTTATTGTTAGTTTAACTAACACATATTTTTCTTTTGATTTAATAATTCAAATCTATTTTATTTTAAAAATAAATAGAAAAGGTAATTTTCCATAATTTGAGTTTTACTTTAGTAACTTACATAGATAATGATCATGGCTAACAAGAAATAAATATTTGTTATGGGCATATACTATTTGGACAATTCTCTCAAATATTTTTTTTAAAAGTTTTTATCGCAAAATAGATCTAAAAAAATAAATTGATCAAAATATTATATTTTATTTTAAAATTTTTAATTTTTTATTATTATTATTATTTTTTTAAATTTGAAATCATATCCCCAAAACTACACTCTTTAACTCTAAACAAAAAAAACTAAGATTAGTTAATCTAAAGAGTATAAGTATATATTTACTTATTTTTTAATAAAACATTTAACTCTATTTTAATTATTTTTATTTTTAAGCTATATATTTGTGACAAAAAAAAATTAGGTTTATATTAGGAAATTTCTCTAACTATTAATAGTATAACAATTGATAATTCAACCGATCTCTTACCAGATCCTTAACCCGAAATGAACAAAGGCCTGCGTTGTTTAATGGGCCTAAGCCCAATAATTTCAATTAAATCCATTTTCACTTCAACCACCACCCACATGTCCCCTCTCGTCTTCGATTCAGTGTTGCTGCGACTTGTAGAAGGAAGAGAAGAGAGAAGAGCAAATGGCGTGGAGAGGAAACATATCGAAGTCTCTCAAAGAGCTCAGGATCCTTCTCTGTCAATCTTCTCCCGCTAGCGCTTCCACCAGGTTTTTTTTTTGATCGCGCGATTTTAATTTCCGTTAGGTTTTTTTTTTAATTTGTGTATTGACTTATTTTTTTATTTTTTGGATTAAGGACGTTCGTGGAGAAGAATTACAGAGATTTGAAGACTCTGAACCCTAAGTTCCCTTTCCTGATCCGAGAATGTAGTGGGGTCCAGCCTCAGATGTGGGCGAGATATGGTAATAATCTAGCTTTGATTTTGATTCTCTCTAATCTCTTTTAATTAGAGTTTGAATATCTCAATGACTCAATGTGTATGTTTATACTATGCTACAGTAGATGATAATGTTTGAGTTAAGAATGTTCAATGTAAATATAGTTGAGATCATTGTGCCTAGGCTATTGAGAAACATGTTGGTTTGGTGGTGACAGTGAGAAACTTGATTTGAGCTGTATGTTCTTTACAAGATTTGAAATGAAATGTGATCTCAATGGTAGTAGTGACAGTGTGACACATAGTGACCTCCTTTCCTTGTTTTTTATGCATTCATTTCCTATAACATTTAGAGTTAAACCATTCCACGTAGTATGCACATTTTCAACCTTAGAGACTGTTGAATCTAATTGAATAAGAAGAACAAAACTCAATTTTGAGTTATTTCTGACGAGAGTGAGGTTATAGTATGAGTGTGAATAAGAGAGAAAAGAGCCGGCACTCCACCGGAAAAGTACAAGTCGGTGAGAAAGAGTTAAGATAAAGTAAAACCCTAGTTCTAGCCGCCAATGATCTGTGTGTTAAGGCTCTCTCCCTCTCTTTTTGTTGCCCCTTGCCTCTCTTTTATACCTAAGTTCCTTCCTCTCTTTGCCCTAAGTTGGTTTGACTGGGCCGAGCTTAACAGCCGAGCAATCAAGCTGAGTTATCGAGCCAAGTACGTGTGTTGAATAGATGGCACTGAGTTAAGCTGAGATTAGCCGAGTTCTTTATTTGATAGGGATTGTGGAGGGAAGCAATCAATCTCCAGTCAGAGCCTTAGATATCGATCAAAATGTAATATGTGTAACTGCTATGCATATTGGCTAGTGTTCTTTTAAGATGTGTCTACTGCTGTTGGTAGTTTAGATGAATTGGTTATTTTCTGTAACCCTGATAGGCTCAAGAGAGTTTATTATAGGAAGAAGAAGGGTGTAGTGGCAACGAGGGAGGAAGCTTGAATAACACGGGAGTGGGAGTTTAAGAAAGAGAGCAAAGACTTGGTTTGAGTAAGAGGGTTTGCCGTTATATGTTCGTTAGGGAGTATTGATTGAGCAGAAGGAGTATAAATAGAGTCTGTAATTCTTTAGAGAGTCTTATGCCTTTGTGTAGTTTGTTATAGACGTTATGAGTCTGTACTTCCCGATCGTGATGAGACCGGTGATTGAGAGTGTACTCGCCATGAGAGTGTAACTCGAGATCTTATACAAAGCTATACGTTCTGTTACTCATTGTTAGCAAGAGAGAGATAACTAAAGTCTATCACTGGTGCGGCGAAACTTGATCGGAACCAACGCGGAGCGTAGAGATGGTGGAGACGCGTCACGGAGGTGATCGAGAGAAGGTGACAGGTTCGGAGATCGCGAGATCCATGGACTTTCACCAGATTCAAGAAGAGATCGAACTGACTAAGCATAACTACGAGAAGTTAGCTCAAAGCGAACGTGCGACGACGAAGAAACTCGATTCAGTTGAGAAGAAGATTGAATCCATGGCGGCGGAATCGATTTCTCGATTCGAAGCGTTTGAGAAACAGATGAATCATATGACGGCGGTACTATCTCGATTGGAAGATTCCGCGATTGTCAATCAACGGCCGGGGAAGGAGACTGCGACTTCGTCGGAGCCTCGTCGTGAACAGGTACAGTTTCTTGATTCTGAACCGGAAAGATCTCAAACACAATTAGGTTATCGGGGAATTCACGGATCTTTAGCTAATCGGGATAAGATGTTGAGAAAAGTTGAAATGCCTGTATTCTCTGGGAAATTGCCTTTCGATTGGATATCGCGTGTGGAGAGATTTTTCAGGTTTGGTAACTACAATGAGGAAGAGAAGCTTCAGTTGATATCTCTTTGCTTGGAGGGTCCGGTGTTGCAGTGGTTTAATGGAGAGAGTGTCAATGATCCGTTCTTGAATTGGGAGCAGTTCACAGAGCGTATGTTAGACAGATTTGGGGGTTCTATTGATAATGATCCGGCAGCACGTTTGTTCCGCTTACAACAAGAAGGAGAAATTGAGGAGTATGTTAGTGAGTTTGAAGCATTGAGGAATCAAGTTACGGGTATTGACGAGAGACATCTCATCAAAGTGTTTTTCAATGGTTTGAAACCAGATATGAAGGAGGTTATCCGTATGAAGGAGCCAACTACCTTGACTCAACACAAATTAGCGGTGTTACGTATGCAGAGTACGACGTTTTGTAGTGTGATTAGCTCGGCCGCTAGTGAAGGGCGGGGAGGCTATCAACGACAAACGCCGGGATCTCGTGCATCCACGTACACAAAGCAACGTACGGAGCCACTGAAGTTGGACTCAACGGTGAACAAAGAGAACACAATACCTCAAAGACCCCTGGTGAGACCACGATTGCAACATTCTGATGCAGAACTGGACCGTATGAGGAAAGATAAAGTCTGTTTCAGGTGTAAAGCTCCATGGTCTCCAGCACATAGAGCGGTTTGTCCTCAAAAAGAGTTACGGATTCTAACGGTGATCAACGGTTTGGAGCTGGAAGTTGTTGATGTTAGAGACGAGGACGATACGCAACTGCAGGATATGAGTACTCAGACATTATATACGTTGTCCCTGAATTCATATCTTGGCATAGATTCTCCAAAAACCACCAAAATGAGGGGATTCATATGTGCACACGAGGTGATAGTCATGCTCGACAGTGGAGCATCCCATAACTTCATATCTCCTGAAGTTGTGGACAAGCTGCAATTGAGAGTTTCTGTTGCTAGCAGCTTGCCGGTGTTGTTGGGAAATGGAGTGACTGTAAACGCTATGGGAACTTGCCAAGCAGTCACTTTCCAGTTAAATCAAACCAACTTCATCAGTGACTTCATCTCGTTAGAACTGGGTAACGTCGATGTGATACTTGGCATTCAATGGCTTGAAACATTAGGCAAGTGCGAAGTGGACTGGAAGGAGCAGGTCCTTTCGTTTGTCTATAATGGGAACAAGGTAACTTTGTATGGGGAGAAGGCCCTGCATTGTACCAAGTTCTCATTCAAGTCCTTGAAGCCGGTCTTTAGAGCTAGTAAGTCAGGAAGTGAAGTGCTGCTTGCTACCTCTAATGCTACATCGTCGACTCCCGAGGATTCACCAAAGTTCCCACTGCTACTCCAAGACTTTAAAGACGTCTTTGAGATACCATCTTCATTACCTCCACTCAGGGGGAATGAACACTCAATTACATTGAAACCAGGAGTTAATGCAGTTTCTGTTCGCCCATATCGGTATCCTCATGCCAGTAAAGTGGCCATGGAACAGATGGTGAATGATATGCTTTCGTCTGGTATCATACAGCCGAGTACGAGCCCGTTCTCGAGCCCGGTGTTACTTGTCAAAAAGAAAGACGGTTCTCTGCGATTTTGTGTGGATTATAGAGCTCTCAACAGAGCAACAGTCTTGGACAAGTACCCGATACCAGTTATAGATCAACTGCTGGACGAATTACACGGAGCTGTTTTGTTTTCGAAGCTTGACTTGCGTTCAGGTTATCACCAGATTAGGATGAAGCAAGAGGATGTTCCTAAAACAGCTTTTCGTACAGTAGAGGGTCATTATGAGTTCTTGGTGATGCCTTTTGGTCTCACCAATGCTCCGGCAACATTCCAGGCCTTGATGAACAAAGTTTTCAAGCCTTTTCTTCGACGGTTCGTCTTGGTGTTCTTCGATGATATTCTGATATATAGCAAGGATTATCTATCTCATGAGGATCACTTACGACAAGTCTTACAAGTGCTGCGGGAACAGAGTTTATTTGCTAATCAGAAAAAGTGCACTTTCGGAGTAGAGACGGTGGAATATTTGGGCCACATGATTTCTGCTAATGGAGTTGCCACGGATTCAGAGAAGATCGCAGCTATGCAACGATGGCCTGATCCTAAGTCTGTTAAACAACTGAGAGGTTTTTTGGGGCTCACTGGTTACTATCGTAACTTTGTTAAAAACTATGGTATCATTGCACGTCCTTTGACAACCTTATTGAAGAAAGATCAGTTTGGGTGGTCCACTGAGGCACAAGAAGCGTTCAATCACCTGAAGCATGCTATGGCTCACGCCCCTGTCTTGGCATTACCGGACTTTACTCAGATCTTTGTGATCGAATCTGATGCTTCGGGGTTTGGGTTGGGTGCTGTTTTGATGCAACGTAAACGGCCAATAGCTTTCTTTAGTCACGCTTTGACTGCAAGAGAACAATTGAAACCTGCGTATGAGAGAGAGTTAATGGCTATTGTCATGGCTATTAGGAAGTGGAAGCATTACTTACTGGGACGTAAGTTCCATGTACACACCGATCAACGAAGTCTGAAGTTTCTGTTGGAACAGAAAGAGGTGAATTTGGAATACCAGAAATGGTTAACAAAGATATTGGGTTTTGATTTCGAAATTTTCTACAAACCGGGTCCTGAGAACAGAGTGGCAGATGGTCTCTCTCGTTCCATGTCTGTTTCTACCTTGCTCCTATCGGTGACGGTTCCAACGGCTTTGCAGTGGGAGGACTTGTATAAAGAGATCAGTGAGGATTTGAATATTCAAGGAACAATTTTAAAGCTTCAGGCGGGTGTATTCAAGTCAAAGAAGTTTCATGTGGTTGATGGAAAATTGTGGTCTAAACACCGTTTGGTTATTCCTAAATCTTCATCTTTCATTCCTATCATCCTTCAGGAGGCTCATGATGGCAAGTTGGGTGGTCATTCTGGTGTTTTAAAGACAGTAAAACGGGTGCAGTGTTCGTTCTTTTGGAAAGGGATGTTTAAAAGAATCCAGGAGTATGTCGCGGCCTGCAACGTGTGCCAGACACATAAGCATTCAACATTATCACCGGCGGGGTTACTCCAACCGTTACCAGTTCCGGAGAGGGTGTGGGATGATATTAATATGGACTTCATTGAAGGTCTTCCGAAGTCGAATGGATTTAACGTGATATTGGTGGTTATTGACCGGTTGAGTAAGTTTGCGCACTTTGTGGGTTTAAAACATCCTTTTACAGCTTTGGATGTGGCGCAGCAGTTTGTAAATGAGATAGTCCGGTTGCATGGGTTCCCAAGAAGTATCGTCTCTGACCGCGATCGAATATTCTTGAGTTCATTTTGGTCTGAGGTGTTTCGTTTGGCGGGTACCAAGTTGAAGTACAGCACGGCTTTTCATCCTCAAACGGATGGTCAGTCCGAGGTGCTTAACCGTTGCTTGGAGACGTATCTGAGATGTTTCAGTTCTTCACATCCTCGTTCGTGGCACTCGTACTTGGCATGGGCAGAGTTGTGGATCTACTTCTAACTTTGAGTTGGATATCGCTCTACGTGCGCGGGATGAGGTGTTAGAGGCGTTGAAGACGAATTTATTACGTGCTCAGGATATTATGAAGCAACAGGCAGATAAGTCGCGTAGAGAGGTCCATTTCGAGATTGGTGACATGGTTTACTTGAAGTTGCAACCTTATCGTCAACATTCTGTGGTGAAGCGGACTTACCAGAAGCTCTCTGCTAAGTATTATGGTCCTTATGAGATTCTTGCGAAGGTGGGGGCAACGGCGTATAAACTTCGTTTGCCGGCACAAGCTCGTGTCCATCCTGTCTTTCATGTCTCGCAGTTGAAACTTGCTTTGGGGCAACAGGAGCAGAGCAGTGTTTTGCCTCCAGGAGCTATTGTGACGGTGGATGATCAGTGGGAACCAGATGATATTTTGGAGAAACGGTATGATACGAAGGGACAGTTGGAATTACTCGTTCACTGGCGTGGGAAATCTGCTTTGGAGGATTCGTGGATGCAGTTGGAGGAGTTTCGCAAGTATTTTCCTTCGTACCAGCTTGAGGGCAAGCTGGATTTCGTTGGGGGGAGTATTGATAGGCTCAAGAGAGTTTATTATAGGAAGAAGAAGGGTGTAGTGGCAACGAGGGAGGAAGCTTGAATAACACGGGAGTGGGAGTTTAAGAAAGAGAGCAAAGACTTGGTTTGAGTAAGAGGGTTTGCCGTTATATGTTCGTTAGGGAGTATTGATTGAGCAGAAGGAGTATAAATAGAGTCTGTAATTCTTTAGAGAGTCTTATGCCTTTGTGTAGTTTGTTATAGACGTTATGAGTCTGTACTTCCCGATCGTGATGAGACCGGTGATTGAGAGTGTACTCGCCATGAGAGTGTAACTCGAGATCTTATACAAAGCTATACGTTCTGTTACTCATTGTTAGCAAGAGAGAGATAACTAAAGTCTATCAAACCCCTAGGGCCTTGGCTATGGATGAAAATGATAAGCAGAATCTGAAGAGCAAAAAAAAACTGTACTTCCCAAATGATCCAAGCAAATACAAGGGTTTGGAGAGAGTACTCTCACCTCTCCTATCATTTTTGATCTATTTTCTTAGAGAATCTTATCCCTACCAATTACACTACTTAATTAGGAAAGGCCCAAGGCCACACCATGTCACCAAAAGCTCACGTTGTCTGGTAGAGGTTGTTGACAGATCCTTAGCCTAGTGGATTATTCTGCTTCTAGATGACCCGTCAACCAGATACCACATGAAGTCTTTATCCATTCCTCCTTTCTAGCTGTATGAGGCAAGCCTGTCTGCTTGTGGATGTGTGAGACCATATGTTTCCAGAAAATGGAAACCATCAT
This sequence comes from Eruca vesicaria subsp. sativa, assembly GCA_932364175.1. Classification (NCBI taxonomy): domain Eukaryota; kingdom Viridiplantae; phylum Streptophyta; class Magnoliopsida; order Brassicales; family Brassicaceae; genus Eruca; species Eruca vesicaria. The sequence goes on from CAKOAT010324043.1 coordinate 27,982, forward strand.
TTAACTTGACATGATATCTGCTCATTGCTATTTAAAGAATGTGACTTCGTCTTTTGTTTTTACGTAGTTCCTTGTTGTGTTTCATGTGAGTGCGAGCACTTATAGTTTATGCTATTGCCTACTGCTGTTGCTTCTTTTCCTTGTTTTCCTTATTGTTTTGAACCTTACGGTAATCACATATCAGTGCCTTAAGCAGCTAAAAGTGTTCCCACTCCCATCACATAGCAAAGGAAAAGTACAGGAAATGATGTTTAGACGGTTGTTTACCTTTTGAGATCATAAGCATCTGCGTTAATTCTCAGCTCTTCATGACCATACTAGGGTTTAGATGAAAGCATGAAACATACGCATAATGAACTCTTTCGTTTGGCCGATTTACATGTGGCGTTATGCCTTCCAAAAGTTATGTTTTTGTAATCTATTTTGGCAACTAGTATTATCTAAATGTGTCTAGTCTTTTGTGTGTATCCGCTAAATTTGTAACACACACATGTGGCAGATATGGGTGTGGAGAGGTGTGTAAACTTGGATGGTATGAGCGAGTCACAGATTCTGAAATCTCTTGAAGACCTTGTGAAATCCGGAGGAGCTACAAAAGCCTAAGTCTATTTGTCTTGTTTGTTTTTATCTAAGATGATTTCGAATAAGCTTTGACCTGGAAACACTCATGTGACAACTATTTCTTTTGGTGTCATATCGCCTTTCGTTTTGAGTTGTTTCATTTTTTTCGCTGTAATCTTTGAACTTTGGTATGAAGTATAAACCAAATCATTCCATATGATTGTTGAAATCATAGAAAGGAGGAAACCATGTTGCAAAAATCAAGCAAGTATCTTCTCTATTAAAAGAGAAGTACTAAATTTATCTACTATTTAAAAGTCATATTGGACCATGTTATTAATTATTTTATTTGACATTTTTGATTGTTACATTAACAAGCCAAATATATATTATTTTCAAAATATCTTAATAATTAATAAGGATATTAATAATAAACAAATTTGAATATAACAAAATCTATTGAAAATATCTAACAAGATCTTACCAAATTTTTTTTAATATTTTTTATTGAATAAGTATTTCTTTATTTTGTTATTATATATAATTATAATTAAAACTAAAATATAAATCATGTATTTAAAAAATTTAGTTATAAATTTATAAAATAATAAGTATACCCGCACGGATGTGCGGGTGAAACTCTAGTTCTTGTTAAAGCAGGAGTTGATGCGGTAAAAAAGATTAAACAATACTAGAAAAAAAACAATGTGGATGAGCTAATCTTTCTCCTAATTAATTATCGTATTGTTAATCCATTTGATCAATGGTGTTATCTTTGACCATGTTTAGCTATAAGCCGTTACCAACTAAACCATGTGTATAATACAGATACATCGTATGTTAAGTATAAAACAACTATTGGAGGATGAAAAGAAGAAACTTTTGTTTACGTTAGTTGTATTGGTATTGGAAGTTTACCAAAAAATAAAAATTCTTACGGAAAAGATTCTAGAAGTTAAAGGCACTAAGTAATGTTTTATAAGGGACCAAAGTCGTTAATGATAATTATATCAAAATCCACACCAACCCCTCTTTCGTTTTTTAAAACTTTGATGGTTTCTTTCTAAAATGAAGTATTTCACCAGGTTTCCAACCAAAATGATATATAAAATCAACTAGAAACTGGACGTCCTTAGGGAGAACACCCGCAACAAGGAGTCCCTAGGGAGAATTCTTAAATAAATATTAATTTTATAATCAATGGATCCCATGAATAGTTAAGGATTTTAAGAAAAAAAATTCTTATGTAAGACCAACTCCAATGGAGGGTCCTTAACAACAATTCCTTAAAAAAAAGTAATATAAAATTATATGGGACCTACTAATTTTAGGTTTATGTGCCATGAAAATCCTTAGCTAAGGATTAAATCTGATGAATCTGTTCACTATTCACGGGTCCCATTGACATGTGGCGACCCGTGATTGGTTAGATTTTTTTTTTTTTTTTTTTTTAAAAAAAATCTGAAATGTCCAAATTTAATCTGAGATGCCTTTTTGCTAAGGATCCCAATGAATCTCACTGTTGGAGATGCTCTAAGGATTGATTCGGATGGATCCTTACACTATTCATGGGCTCCACTGCCCACGTGTCGGTCCACGATTGGTCAGATTTTTTTATTTTAAAGAAATAATCCGAAATATCCTTATATAATCTGAAATACCCCTTTTTCTTTTTTCCTAAGGATTCCCCCTAAGGATTCCTTGTTGCGGATGCTCTAAGTCAATGATGAATGATCATGATTAAAAGTTAAAACATTGAATGTAAGTTGTGAGGGAACTCTTTTGTCTAAAAAAAAAGTTATGAGAGAACTTTTGAATTGACAATAGTTTCTCAGTCAATTTTAAAAAGATTTTTTTTTTTGTTTTCTAATAACTTTTGACCCTTTTCTTCCAACGCTTTAGCCTTTCCAGTAGAAGAAAAACTATTTAAAAAAAAAAACATTCTCAGAGGATGCCAAAAAAAAAAACATTCTCTGAAACTAAAACTAAATTTAAAAATCCCAAAACTGAGAATTTCCTTTGCCGATTAACTTTCCAGAGTCCACAAAACACGACTAATTCTAAATACGAACGACATATGACATTGTCTACGTGTAGAAGAAAAATCTACTCTCATGCCTATAATTAAAAGTAAGTCTAGTTGAAATAAGATAACATACGCGTGGTAGATAACAACAGAAACGTTTCAAACAAATATTCAACACATGTGGAGAAGGTTTGCTGATATAATTGAAGGTTTAGCTCCGTGTGGAGTTAGGATTGACGTTCACATTTCTATATTTATAAATATATTATTAGAGGATTTTGTGCGTAGATCAAGTTACGTATAATCTCCAAACTGTAACCAAGATGTAAGTATGACTGGTAATTTTTTCTGACCGTGAAGGAAAGACTTTTGTTCTCTAAAAGTTATCAATCAAACATATACGAAAGTTTAAAATACGACAAAAAAACATATAAAGCTTAGATTGAAAATCAGCTGACCAACTATACATAGTATGTTGTCTGGTTGTAGAATCTGGAACGTAAGCTCTACCATCGTAATCGTTTTAGCTAAAATATCTTTGTTGCAATTTTATCATATGATTTAAAAAAAAAAAAAAAATTCATTAGTCAGATTCATCAAAATATCATGAATCATTTGTTACTACACGGTTATAACTTGATCACCAATGGGGTTAATTTGGTATCTTCTGTGAGTTGATGATAAACATCGTTTCAACTTTGTGGGATAGTACCGCGTATATATTACGGTAAGGTTTATATTATGGTTGGGATTTTGGAATTTAAGATCAGTTTAATTGCATGTGAGCTAGTACGCACAGCTTTGATATACATACAAAGAGCACCACCGCAATGTAGATAAGTCAAGATTCGTCCACTCATATACTCACAATAATCATATATCTTCTTAGCCACCTTTGCTTGTCATCGATTCTATTTAAAATAGGGACAAAACAAAATCACACCCAGCTACTTGAACTATATGCCCTAAATTAAGTTATGTTTTGTCGCTATAATGTGTGAGTCCTGACGGCCTCTAAGCTGTATATGGTTCATGAATAGACATCTTACCTGTCAATGCCGGTTGCAATACTCTTTGGGTATTCACTAGGCTTCCATTTTTTAAAGAAAAGTCTTGGATTTATACTCTTTTATATCTCTTTATTTCGAGATCTATTTATTTTGTATGTTTACATCATACTCACATTTAAAATACTATCAATCTTAGACAAACAAAAAGCAAAATCTTATGTGATGACAAAAGTAAACATTAAACATATCTTGTAATGAGTGTTTAAAAAGAGTCTGATTTTTCTGTGACAATCCATCCCGTGGAAGCTCACAGCGCTGCAGCGCATCGACCCAACCTCTTCATTATGAATTTTCACTAACTCCATAATTAGATTGTTGGTGAAACTCGAATCCAGATCCTCACCCTTTAAAAACTCTCCCACATGACAAGCTGTCACCAATTGATCTGCAGGTCAATTGGTGACTGTTTGTCCTGTGGAAGTGTTGTTAAAGGGTAAGGACCTGGATCCGAGTCTCACCAACAATCTAATTATGAAATTAGTGAGAACTCATAATGGAGGGGTTGGGATCAATGCGCTGCAGCGCTGTGAACTTCTATGGGATGGGTTGTCACAAATTAGCTATACTGGGTGTCCAGCAGGATCTAAAAACAGTCTAATAAAACATTAATCTTAGGACCTAAAATTATTGAAGGTTATACGGTCGGAAGGATATTTGTGCCGAGACTTTTCATGTGTGTACTAGATGTAGTGTAGCTATGACATGATACTCTGGTTCATGCGTTTGGATATGTAGAGACGTAAAGATGTCTTAAGTACCTTATTCTCAGGATATATACTTTATTATGTCTCATGAAGTCAGTGACAAAAAAAAAAAAAAAACAGTGACAAAAAAAAATGTCTCATGAAGTACCGTGTGCATATGATTTGTTAGTACCTTGCATTACGCACCATGATTGCAGACAACCAAATAGATAACCGAATAGACGAAAATTAGTTCTAACATCTATAATATATGGCTAATTGACTCTTTTAATAGAGAAAAAAAAATCAAGGTAGAGACATTTCACATGGATAATGTCCGGCTATAACTCTAGGTGTGATATGTAATGAAAACAGATTACAAATCAAATGTCGAAAGAACCATATTTATTATTAGCTCCATAATTCTAGTAATAAGTTATGTTCTAAAAATTGGTTGCATAGGCGTTATACGATTCTCTTCCGCCCGATATATGCCAAATCATTATAGAAAATCGGTCGTCCAATTTTAATTTGTCTATATCGTTTAGATGACTACCTAGCTATCTGGGTGGCCGCCTAATTTGTGTTTTTTTTAACTATTTTTAATATATCTATTTATTTGATTTTAAATTTAATAAATATAATTTATAATTATAACTTTGATAAAAATTATATCATATTAACTTTATATATTCTATTTGTGTGTTTTATAAGATTCCAAATATAAAAATGTATTAATGTTATACATAATTAAAGATTAACATATTTCATAACATATCAAATAGTATAAAAGTTTTGCCACGTATAATCTTCAATTAACTCTCAATTTTTTCTTTAGCAGCTAGATCCAACTGAGCCGCCCGGCTAGAGAATAGCACGTTCCCGAACATTGGTAATAAGTTAAACAAATCTAAGCAAACCACCAGTTCTTCTAAGAAACTTAAGTCTCTCTTTTCCTATGTGCAGATTCACATGTGGTTATTATATATAGACACATTAATAAACTTACCGAAAAAGGCATAAATGACTCGGTGATGATGTATAAAAATTACTAGGTGTGAATAGTATAATCAGTGAAGAGTTATAAATGAATTTTAAGAAAAGTCAAAATAAATGGTCACTAAAGGGCAACGTCCATCTATCCATAGTTTCGCCCTACCTTCCGGTATATAGCAAATTATGAAATGCAATTTGCATGTACATTTATTTCATCTCTCCCTCATTTACTCTCTATAAATTTTATTGAAAAAAATCATTTTCTTCTCCATAGACAAAGAATCAAACACCTTTTTGGAGAGCAGATATTTTCTCTCAATTATAGTATAGTAACCTCACAAGTATAGTTAAGTTACTCTTGAAGAAATCTCTGTGGCTTTTCTTGGCAACATGAGAAGAGGCACTTCAAGTAACGACCATGAACTTGGGATTCTACGAAGAACTAACTCAGACACCAAGTCCGACAACGAAGCCATCCCCAGTGACCGGACCGCCTTCAGTGGCCCACTTGGTCGGCCCAAACGCGCGTCCAAGAAAAACGCAAGATTTGCTGCGGATCTCCCTAGGAGAAGCAACAGTATTAGCGGTGTCACTAACCGTGGTGGTGAAGAGGAAGAGTACGTGGAGATAACGCTAGACATCAGGGATGACTCCGTGGCCGTCCACAGCGTCCAGCAAGCTAGCCCCGGAGGAGGAGGACCTCAGGATCTTGAGGATCCAGAGCTGACACTCTTGACCAAGAAGACGCTCGAGAGCAGTCTCAACAAGTCCACATCACTTTCTTTCTTCCGTAGCACCTCCTCGCGCATCAAGAACGCTTCACGTGAGCTCCGCCGCGTGTTCTCTAGACGCCCTCCCCCCGCCGTGAGGCGGTTTGACCGGAGTAGCTCCGCAGCTATCCACGCTCTCAAAGGTCTTAAGTTCATCGCCACCAAGACGGCCGCGTGGCCAGCCGTGGAGCAACGGTTTGATAAACTCTCTTTAGAGTCCAATGGTCTCTTACTATCGTCCAAGTTTTGGGAATGCTTAGGTAAGTATTAACTCTAACTCAAGCACTTATGTTTCAATTTATGTTAATTTTTGGAGTTTTTTTTAGGAATGAACAAGGAGTCAAAAGACTTTGCTGATCAGCTCTTTAGAGCACTAGCTCGCCGGAATAATATCTCCGGGGATGCAATCACCAAGGATCAACTAAGGCTCTTCTGGGAACAGATATCAGATGAAAGCTTTGATGCAAAACTTCAAGTCTTCTTTGACATGTAAGCTTTTTTTCTTATCTTCACCTAACCCATTAATATCTACGGTTGATATATCACACCACTATTCACTATGGTTGTTTAATTATTGGTGTTTTGAAATTAAACGGTCATCAGGATTTGAGGAACAATATAATACTATGTAGTTATATTAATCATTTTTGAGGTTTAGTGTTGAGGATATTTTAATCATTTTTGAGCTTAGTGCATTTGTAACTGAACAAATGATGTCATTTGTGTGGTCAGGGTGGATAAAGATGAAGATGGGCGAGTAACAGAAGAAGAGGTTGCTGAGGTGAGAAACCACACACCATTCAATATTTATCATCTTCTATCATATTTTCATATTTTATTTTAAATATAGATATATTGTTTCTAGTGACCAAAAAACATAGATATGCTTTAGTTGATTATCTTGACAAATTTGTCCACGCGCAAACCCCACTGACTTTATCTCTTAACATCATAAATTCCATTAACTGCATGTGAACACGACAATAATAATGGCAATAGATTAGAAGGAGTAGTCTTTATTACTATTGTTTAGGTTATTAATTTCAGTTTAACACTTTTTGGTAATTAATTGCAGATTATTAGTCTTAGTGCTTCAGCAAACAAGCTCTCCAATATTCAGAAGCAGGCCAAAGAATATGCAGCGCTGATAATGGAAGAGTTGGACCCAGATAGTGCTGGTTACATTATGGTACGTATGGTCCACCTTCACCACTCAGTCACTAATCGTACGTATCGTAAATTCACCACGTTTAAAATAAGTTTACCAAATCAAGCAATACAAAAGGTCAACATGCGTTGATAATAGACTGGCTGAAAAAAAAAGAAAAAAAAAGGTTATTAGTTAATATATATACTGGCTAACACTAGTGTCTACCCAATATATTTCACATAAACTCGTAAGATATGAAAAATAGATACAAGATAAATGGTCTCATATAGCACTAAAACATTCTTTGCTCCAAAATAGCACATTAGATTATTATTTTCACAATAGGATTAACTAAAATTATTATTGTTATTTTGATTTGGTTTAGTGACTAAGATTTGGGGTGGGGGTGAGATTAAAGTAAAATTTTAGACTTCAAATAATTTTATCATTTATTATTTAGTTAATGCTATTTCAATATTTTTCTTTAATTTTTTTTTGTTATAATTTTTTGTGCTATAAAAGATTTACCGTAAATATAATAATTCAAAAGTTATAGTAGAAGCAAGATATTAAAGGGCATCTAAATATCCGAGAAAAAAATTAAATATTGGAAAACCGATATGAAATTCAAAAATAATGATTTTGTAACGTTATTGTGGTATTGTAGTATTATAGTTAAATGATATGGAAAAGAAACTGGTCTAACAGATCGAAGACTTGGAAATGCTGTTGTTACAAGCACCAAACCAGTCGGTACATATTGGAGACAGTAGGATACTAAGCAAAATGCTAAGCGAGAAGCTGAAACCAACTACAGAGCGCAACCCTCTAGTGAGATGGTCGGAGAAAATCAAATATTTCATACTTGACAACTGGCAGAGAATATGGATCATAATGCTATGGCTTGCCATCTGCGCCGGCCTATTCACCTACAAATTTATCGAGTACCGGAACAACGAGGACGCCTTTGGCGTGATGCGTTACTGCGTTTGTGTCGCCAAAGGAGGCGCAGAGACACTCAAATTCAACATGGCTCTTATATTGCTCCCTGTTTGTCGCAACACCATCACTTGGCTTAGGAACAAGACCAAGCTAGGTGTTGTTGTTCCGTTCGATGATAATCTCAACTTCCATAAGGTTATTGCAAGTGGGATTGTGGTCGGGGTTTTGCTCCATGCAGTGTCGCATTTAGCGTGTGATTTCCCACGCTTACTTGCCGCGGACGAGGAGACCTATGAACCGATGGTACAGTACTTTGGGGAGCAACCGGATAGTTACTTGCATTTTTTGAAAGAACCAGAAGGGTGGAGTGGTATTGTGATGGTTGTGCTGATGATCATAGCTTTCACACTCGCTACGCCTTGGTTCCGTCGTAACAAGCTTAACTTACCTAACTTCCTCAAGAGACTTACCGGTTTCAATGCCTTTTGGTACTCACACCATTTATTTATTATTGTTTATGCTCTTCTCATTTACCATGGTTATGAGCTATACCTCACAAGGAGTTTTCATAAGAAAACGGTATGCTCTTTAAAACCTGATTAATCTGTTCTATCTTTTCTGATATTATTTCCTTTTAGGTTAGTTCACACTTATTTGTGTCATTCTTGCAGACATGGATGTATCTCGCTGTACCAATCCTTCTCTATGGGTCGGAGAGGCTGATCCGTGCTTTCAGATCAAGCATCAAACCGGTTAAGATTGTCAAGGTCAGATATACATATCTAAGTTAATAGATATATAAAAACAAATATACATTGTTTAGACAATCAATTAAATCAAAATTATTATATACTCCCCTCTGTTCCTAAAAGATCCATGTTCTGGAAAAATATTTTGTTTCAAAAAAATATATATTCTATGTTTTCTATGAGAAAATTACAAGTTAAAAAAAAATAATTGGTTTTATTAGATTACTATTGACTAAAAATTGTTGAGAATTGAAAATTACTGAAAACAATAGTGATTTAAAGTGTTTTCTTAATATGTGTGAAAACACTAGAAAATCTATATTTTAGGAACTGAGGGAATACTATACATTATTTGTCTAAACTTTCGATATTAAATTGTTTGATATTCAGCATACATATGTTCAACAATAATTAATTTATATTATTAATTCTATTCGATTAAAGTACGATAAAATCTCCTGAAATTTTTTTTCTTTTTAATAATTTGTATATATGTAACAACAGGTGGCGGTTTACCCCGGGAACGTGTTGACAATACAGGTGACGAAGCCACAAGGATTCAAATACAAAAGTGGACAATACATGTTCGTGAACTGTAGAGCCGTATCTCCCTTTGAGTGGCATCCTTTCTCCATCACATCCGCACCAGGAGACGACTACGTGAGCGTACACATCCGCACTCTTGGTGACTGGACACGTAAGCTCAGGACAGTCTTCTCTGAAGTATGTAAACCTCCTACAGCCGGTAAAAGCGGTCTCCTCAGAGCGGACGGAGGAGACTCCATCGCCTTCCCAAAGATCCTTATCGACGGTCCATACGGTGCTCCCGCACAAGACTACAAGAAATACGACGTGGTGCTCCTCGTGGGTCTTGGCATTGGAGCCACGCCTATGATTAGTATCCTCAAGGACATTATCAACAACATGAAGTCTCGTGACCGTGACGGTGACATAGAGAATAACAATAGTAATGGGAATAGTAAAGGGTTTAGGACGAGGAAAGCTTATTTCTATTGGGTGACTAGAGAGCAAGGATCTTTTGAGTGGTTTAAGGGAATAATGGATGAGGTTTCGGAGCTGGACGAGGAAGGAATAATCGAGTTACATAATTATTGTACTAGTGTGTACGAGGAAGGAGATGCTAGGGTGGCTCTTATTGCTATGCTTCAGTCGTTGCAACACGCTAAGAACGGTGTTGATGTTGTGTCGGGGACACGTGTCAAGTCCCATTTTGCTAAACCTAACTGGAGACAAGTGTACAAGAGGATCGCTCTTCAGCATCCCGAGAAAAGAATCGGTAAGTAACTAATCTTGACCAATCTTTTTTTTTGTTATTATGTGATAAACTAATGAATTTAAGTAATTACTAATATGAATATGATTGCAGGAGTCTTCTATTGTGGGGCACCAGGGCTGACAAAGGACTTAAAGAATCTAGCTTTGGATTTTTCACGAAAGACGAGCACCAAGTTTGACTTCCACAAAGAGAATTTCTAATCCCAATTTTATATCAATTTGGGAGGAAATTGCGTAGAGAAATAAAATAAGAAACTGCATATAGATATTAATTTTTAATTATTTTCTTTTGTGAAAAAATTATTTGAGCTGTGTTCCTTCGTTTCTTTTTTTTCCTACTTTTTGTTTAATTTACGGAACTTAGTTTAATTCCGAATAAGTATAAAATAGTAGAAGTATAGTTGCAGATTTGGTACTGTAAACATGTAATTATGGAGTTACTGCAACATAGTTTTCTACTCGTAACTATCACATCTTTAACGAGTACACAAGGTTTTGATTTTGAATTTTGATACTTATTACTCCTTTTCCGACGCAGTTTACAGAAATATCAGCATGATATATAGGTCTTGATTATTTCCTCAAAAGAAAATAAGCTGTAGGTCTTTTATTTACTCTTTATCTATTTATGCATATGCATCTTGTATATTTTTTTCTTTGATTAACCTTGTATGTATACCTTTTCTAACTATTACATTGATATATTGATATAATTTCCAATCACTTCATAGTACAATTACAACCAACTTCGAACATTTACTTCTAAAGAATACTGTACTGTATTGTTACGGACCTCTTAAGTTGGTTTATAACTCCATTCCACCAACTCCAACTTCTTGTGATTTGGCACATGTTTTAAAACACATATATAAAATTTTAGTGATGCAACCACAAAAGTTACAACTATCCACCTTTTATCAGTTACCTTAGTTATAGATTAATAAGAACTTTAGTAATTAATAAATACTTGTCCATGTAATAATTAAGAACCTGATATCAAGATTCAAATCAAGCAAGAGAAGATGAAGATAGATCCTGAGCTAGAAGAGAGAGATGATGTAAAATGGAAAGAAAAGTTTGTTATTCTCGTTACCCTGTACATTGTATCCAGATACATATATATAGTACCGGTTAAGCTAAAGGAGATTTAAACCGATAATAAACCAAACTTAAACCAACCGATATTCTATACTAATACCCCCTCCTCAAGTCTTTACTCTCTGATAAAGACTTGACAATGATAAACGTGAAAGTAATGAACGAAAAGGTCCAGGGTGCAGAGGCTTAGTTAGAATGTCAGCAAGTTGATTCCCGGTTGAAACATGAAACGTTCTGAGACGTCCTGCCTTGATCTGATCACGAACCGTGTGACAGTCGATCTCAATGTGTTTAGTGCGCTCATGGAAAACCGGATTAGTAGCTATATGCAAAGCTGATTTGTTGTCACAATACAACTTAGCTGGTCCTGTAATCTTGACATGAAGGTCAGAAAGAAGTTGCTGCAACCAAATCAACTCGCAAGTAACCATAGCAAGGCTTCTATATTCTGCTTCAGTACTACTCCGACTCACCACTCCCTGCTTCTTAGACTTCCAACATATCAAAGAGGATCCAAGGTAAACACAAAACCCTGTAATGGAACGACGAGTTTCCTTACAAGTGGCCCAATCTGCATCTGCAAACGCATTCAAACACAACTCTGCAGAAGCTGAATACATCACTCCTTGACCAGGATTATTTTTGAGATACCGAAGCACCTTGTGAGCAGCTTGTAAATGTATATCAGTTGGAGCTGATAAAAACTGACTCAATTGATGAATAGCAAAGGTAATATCCGGTCTCGTAATAGTAAGATACAACAACCTGCCAATGAGTTCTCTGTAAACCGTAGGAGTAGGCAAGAGAGAACCCATACCCGTAGTAAGATGGAGAGAAGGATCCATTGGTACTAAACTTGGTTTACAACCAAGAAGGCCTGAGTCTTCCAACAAATTCAAGGTATACTTTCTCTGACAAACAGAAATCCCAGACGAAGACCGAGCAATCTCCAGACCAAGAAAGAATCTAGCAGGACCAAGATCCTTGATCTTGAATTCAGAATGCAATAACTCTTTGATCTCTGCAACAACTACCTCATTATCACTTGCAATCAATATATCATCCACGTATACTAATATTGCCACAAAGGAAGCATTAGTCTTCTTCACAAACAGAGTGTTATCAGCAGGAGACTGTACGTAATTAGCTCCCAAAAGAACTGAAGATAACCGTTTATACCACTGTCGAGAAGCTTGTTTAAGACCATATATTGACTTCCGTAATCTGCAAACTGGATTGGGTGGCAATGCAACACCATCAGGAGATGTATAACCTTGAGGAATACGCATGTAAATCTCCTCATCAAGATCTCCATGGAGAAAAGCGTTAGATACATCCATCTGAGTAAGACTCCATCCTTTGATAGCTGCTAAACTAAGCAACAACTTCACACTGGTTAGTTTAGCAACAGGTGAAAAAGTCTCAAGATAATCCACTCCTTCTTGCTGAGTAAAACCCTAAGCAACTAAACATCCCTTATATCGCTCAACAGTCCCATCTGCATTAAACTTGATAGTGAAAATCCATTTACAACCCACAACATTTTTCCCTTCAGGCAGAGCAACAATTTCCCATGTACCATTCTGTTCCATAGCCACAAGTTCCAAATTCACAACCTGTTTCCATTTATCAGATTTCATGGCTTGAGAAAAAGTTTTAGGTTCAGTTTCAGATGAATAAGCTAGGACAGAAGCCTGGAATATGGGATTAAGTTGATCATAAGAGACCACAGAAGAAATGGGATAAGGTGTTTTTGATGTTGCAGAAAAAGGATGAGAGATAATAGAAGAAGGAGGAATTAAAAAACAAAGATGATTTTGAGAAGAAACTGATGAAGAAGGCAAACAAAGAGAAGAGCCTTTGATAGAAGGAATAAGAGAACAATGATACTGAGACAAATAAGCAGGAGTTCTAGTTGTCCGTTTAGGTCTAGAAACATGAGATTGTTCAGTCACAGTATCCTCAGTAACTTCCTCTACATGTTCTATGTTATGACTAGTATGTGATGATGAAATAGAATCAGAAGACAAAGAAGACTCACCATCAAAAGGCAAAGGCATAGTTTCAACAAAGTGTAATGGAACCGGCATAGGTAAAATAGTATTTGGAAACATGTCAACCGATTTTGAAAGCAAATCACTTGTTTTAAAAGGAAACACTTTCTCTTTGAAAACAACATTGCGTGTAATCGTCACAGAATGGGATTCTAAATCCAAAACTTTGTAACCTTTAAAACCAGATGGATAACCAAGAAAAACACATGGAAAAGACCGAGGAATGAATTTATTTCTATCCTTATTATGAGTTGAAGCAAAACATAAGCAACCAAAAGAACGAAGTAATGTGTAATCAGGAAGCTTACCAATCAACTTTTCAAGCGGAGTTTTATTATCTAACAAAGGTGAAGGCATCCTATTGATCAGAAACACTGCAGTCATAATGCAATCACTCCAATAAGGCAAAGGAACATTAGACTGAAACAACAAAGCACGAGCAACATTTAATATGTGTTGATGTTTGCGTTCCACAACAGAGTTTTGTTGTGGAGTATAAGCACAAGAAAAGTAATGAAACATACCGTGTTGTTTAATGATATCAGTAAAAGCCAACTCTTGAGCATTATCAGTACGTATAGCTTTAACTTTGGCATTATATTGTGTCAAAACATGTTTCAGAAACAATGGAAAGATAACAGAAACTTCACTTTTATTTCTTAGCATGTAAATCCAAGTGACCCTAGTACAATCATCTACTATGGTAAGAAAATAACGGTATCCTTCAACAGACTCAACACTAAAAGGACCCCAAATATCCAAATGAATCAAATCAAAAGCTTTAGGAGCCAAATTATTATGAGACACATATGCTAGACGTCTTTGTTTTGCTAAAGGAAAGACATGACATGGAGAATCTTCAGAATCAACATTCTTGTATGATGGAAGTGATGATGAAATCTTTTGAAAAACACTTGAAGATGGATGACCCAAACGATGATGCCAAACAGAACTATCAGTTGATACAGATCCACAGAAAACAGGTGTAGCAGTAGTAGTAGAAACATGAGCATCAAGAATGTAAAGATTGTTGAAAAGGCTACCCTTCCCAATCATCGAGCCCCGAGAAAGTTCCTGAATCAAGCATCCAATGGGAAAGAAATGAGCAGCACATTGCAAAGAACGAATTAAACTACTTACACTAATCAAGTTGAACTGGAAATCAGGAACAAGTAACACATCATACAAAACCAAAGACTCAGTGATTTTTATAATGCCTGTATGAGTAATAGGAACAAAACTACCATTAGGAAGAGTAACAGTGACTGAGGATACTGGTACATAACTATCAAACATTCCTAAATCGGAACAAACGTGACTAGAAGCCCCACTATCAATAATCCAAGCATCATTGGGAAGTAAATTTTGAAGGCTAGAGAGACAATGATGTTGATAATGAAGAGAATGATTTTCAAATGTGAGATTAATAGAGGGAAAAGGAATGATACCAGAAGTAGAATTTGGTTCCATAATACCATGTTCAGTGATTGTGGCACGGGAATGAGAAGCATATGAAGGAGAAACTTGTGGCTCTGAAACTCGGACATGAGCATTAAATTGAGTAATCAAGCTCTGTATCTGCTGAGGAGTAAAACTTTGCAGGTTCAAATTCATTCCACCACTAGTCAAATGCGGAGAAACAGGTGGCAATGTAGAGAGTTGACGAGAGTCTGGATCAACAGAAACAGCAGCAACCACATTATTCACCAAAGGTGCTGAAACCTGTTGTTCCTGAGGTTTAGGTTGAGCTTGTGAATGTCGATGTTGAGACTGATTCTTGTTATACGAAGACTGAGAACCATATGACTTATAACCAGGAGGGAAACCATGTAGTTTAAAGCACTTTTGAACTGTATGACCAGCTTTGCCACAATGAGTACACATAGGCCTCTGATAAGCCCTCCCTGCATTATAAGCAGCAACAATCGCTGAATCTTGATGCACTATAGGATTAGCAACCGACTGAAATGCAACATTATCAACCGCAGTAGCCGGACGTAGGGAACGCTGTCTCTCATCTTGAGTCACAATGTTAAACGCCTCTTCAATCTTAGGTATAGGCTTCAACATCAATATGTGACGTCTTGTATGCTCATAAGACTCATTCAACCCCATCAAAAACTTAGTAACTCGACTTCTATGCTGCAGATTCTCCCACAAAGAAGCAGCATCACACTCGCATTTACCACAAGTACATACAGNGAACGCTGTCTCTCATCTTGAGTCACAATGTTAAACGCCTCTTCAATCTTAGGTATAGGCTTCAACATCAATATGTGACGTCTTGTATGCTCATAAGACTCATTCAACCCCATCAAAAACTTAGTAACTCGACTTCTATGCTGCAGATTCTCCCACAAAGAAGCAGCATCACACTCGCATTTACCACAAGTACATACAGGAATCTCCACAAAGTTACGATGTTCTTCCCACAGAGTAACAAGTTCTGTATAGTAAGTAGACACATCCATAGATCCTTGCTCTATTTTGCTTAACCTCTGCTCAATATCATAGACCCTAGGTGCATCATCTTGTTTAAACCTAGTGACTAGATTATTCCAGATTCCTTCAGCCGTAGAGATAAACAACAAACTCTGACCTATTTTCTTGGAAACTGAATTCATCAACCAAGTCGCTACAATATCATTGCAACGAGACCAAGCTCCATAATCGCGATGAGTAAGAGAAGGTTTAGTGATAGTACCATCGATGAAACCGAGTTTGTTTCGTACATTCAACGCCATCCTAACAAATCGTCTCCAAGAATGAAAATCAGAAGCTGTTGTTAGCCGATCTGTAACAAGAACTAAACCAGCATGATCATTATGATGAAGATAGTAGGGATTCTCATAAAGATCAGACGCAGAACGATGAGAATCAGAGGAAGCTCGAATCGGAGAAGAGGAAGTCGCCATGGATGAATCAGAAAGCTCGATTCAAATCGAATCGAAAGAAAACGATGAAATCAATCGATCAAGAAGAAACGGAATCAACAATCCCAAGCACAAACAGGCAACAAAGCAGTATCCCGATGCAGATCTCGCTAATCGCACGAACACATCCAAGAAAAAATCGCGAAAAAGAGAGCAACGGAATACTCATGAGAACGAGAAAGAGAAAGCTCAAAGATCAATGCGGAAGATGATTTGCTCTGATACCATATCAAGATTCAAATCAAGCAAGAGAAGATGAAGATAGATCCTGAGCTAGAAGAGAGAGATGATGTAAAATGGAAAGAAAAGTTTGTTATTCTCGTTACCCTGTACATTGTATCTAGATACATATATATAGTACCGGTTAAGCTAAAGGAGACTTAAACCGATAATAAACCAAACTTAAACCAACCGATATTCTATACTAATACCTGACTAACTGAAATTTATAAGCCAAAAAAAAGAAGAAGAATGCCCAAATTATAGCATATTAAATACTCCAAGCATATAATACGACCTCCTCGATGAGGAAGAAAACACACATTGCAAAACAGATCCTTCCTTGGCCCAACTTAATAACTGAAATTACATTTAATTCATCATACTATTTGATCTTAAAATGAGAAGTTGGAAGTTGTTATGAATGACAACAGTCACAACACAAGATATGAACGCTGGCAAAGATCGTAATATGAAACTATTCTTCATATCTATGCCAACATGTATATATATATGAGTTTATGTGCCACGGGCTAGCATTTCTTGATACCTCTTGAAGGACAAGAGTTTCTGAAGCTTCATCTGCTTATGAAACTTCGATATGAAGAGATCCGCAACATGGTCGATCTCATCTTCTAACTTGAAACTCTCTCCTTCTTCTTCCTTCGAGTTCCTCACCATATCTATCACAGAACTTCCTTGACCTTCCTCCAAGTCCTCAAAATCCTCCTCCCCTTCGAACAACGTGTGCCTCAGATCAGGATACTTGTCACACTCCTCCTCTTCTTGTACGTCATAACTCTCACAATGACCCACTTCCCCGTTGTTGTAGAGGATTATAGCCTTGCTATTGTCTTGTTCATGGTCGTGGTCTTGATCTGCATGGCCTAGGAGGTTGTGAATCTTGTTGGAAATTGAACGGAACCCGAGCTTCTCGGGTTTCACGAGGGACAACATGAGGAGTCTTGTCTTGAAGGCACTTGTTTTGTTCTTTATGGCTATAGATTTTGCCTTTGCAGCAGAGCTCAACAGGGCAACGACATGTTTCATCAATGCCGTAGCTTTCTTCATTTCTCTCTTTGTAAGATGTATAAGCTTTAGTCAATAAATGTTAAATGGTGTTTCTTCTAAAGTGAATAATAATATATAAGAGGATGTACTTGCTTAACTAGCATGGAAAGGAACATTGGATGTTAGAGCCTTCAGGGGTTTATATAGGAAGGAGTGTACTCAAAAGCTAACGTAACGAGTCATGGCTTTACGAGTTTTGTCGTTTTGTTAATATTTAATTAATGGCTATATCGTTTACTTAAGGGCGGAGCAATCTTCTCACAATTTGACACGTCGACATACACCATTTGATGCAGTGGATGACTTACCTTTTCTGCTTAACCTTTATGGCTTTATGTCACGTTCCTTTTCATCAAATTGCATCGTGCCTACATCTATCAAACGTATGCAATTAAAATGTCTTTTACTTTGTTAAAGATTCTCGAGATACTAATTTTATGTATAAATGTGACCTAACGGGTTACGTTGGCTATGAGTCGGATAGATCTTATTTTCATATTATAAAGTATGAGACCTACCATTAAGTTTGAAACGACTAGAAACGTTTGCTTAACTTGGTTCATGTTCGCTTATAATAGATGTGCAACAAACACTATGATGTGTAAGTAAACGTGCAGAACCCCATGGAGCTATCTTCAGCTGGTTGTCTAGTGCTTGAGAAGAAGATTAGCGCGGCTAAAATTACTATAATATTTGAAGAGTTAATTAGGTAGATAACATTCCTAGGTTTATTTGCACAAAATAGTAAATAAGTACGTAGACTTCTGTTTCTATTCAAGACTTGATTGAATAACCACTACTCGTACTATTTTATTTGCACAAAATAGTAAATAAGTACGTAGATTTCTGTTTCTATTCAAGACTTGATTGAATAACCACTACTCGTGCTATTAAATGTGATTAATTTTAACTACGACAGCAACATGACAACCAAATCATCGAAACAAAAGTGTTATTGCTTACCTAAAAGAACGTTCATAAATTTGTGCAAAAAGTATGAGAATAGGGAAGATGCTTGGGTAAAATTACAGACAGCTTAAGTTATCCAGCGGCGACGTAAATTCGTTGTACTTCTCTTAAAGTCCTAGCTTTTACAATCACTTTACTCTTTTTTTGTTTTTTTGTTTCTTTTTAAAGTTATTCTTACTTCTCTAAAGGAAAATTGAAGAAGAAGAGATGGAAACTGATTGCATGTGATGGTCTTGTATAATTGTAAAGTGTTTACGCACTTTGGTCTCACATTTCATGGCGCCGCGAAATTTTTGCTCAATTATAGCTTTATAAGATTCTCTTTCACTCGTAACCACACTTTGATACTTGCTCTAGTCTTCTGGATATTTTTAGATTTTAGACATTATACTTTGTCTTGTCGTGTATCAAACATTAGTTAAAGTATGTGATTCCAAATATCGCACACTCAGTAAGATGTTTAGTGGATATCCGAAATAAAATTTTAGATAAAAAGGAATAAGGTAATACCCAAAACTGATCTTTTAGCCTGATAGCAATTGGTATCTCCTGACTCTACCAATTGCTATCCTTTGAAGGCTATACCGTCGGTCGACGACTCTTTGTGTAGTCCTACTCCGGCAGTCTTCATGTACCTCACTGCAATGTCAAAGATCCTGACATTTTCAAAGATGGTTTTTAACTGCTCTCAAAACTCATTAACTGGATTCTTCAACATCGTTTTGACTTTTTTTGTGTTCTTTCGAACACGGGTTTTAGGATTACAAGTGAAGATATTCTATGGGTTTCTTCTCTCTTTGGCTACCTCTATCTTTTATTATGTTTTAGCTATGTTAACTTATGAGTCGAGTGGCGATTATCTTTCTGTCTGTAACCTAGTTAATCCATTGGACTTTTAATTTTAATATAAGATCTTGTTGTCAAAAAAAAAAAGCCTGATTTTCAAGCGTACAAAAAAAAACTCAAAATCAAATGTAACATTTCTCAAAAAAAGAAAGAAAAGAAATAGCATGTGATGTAAACCAATATACCAAGTGTACTATAGTTTACCGAGCAGTCGTGGCAGAAAATATGAAAAAATTCTCATGACTTCAACGAGTTGATTAATACAACATTTTTCAGTAGTATGTTAAAGTTTAACAGTTAAACCGATAAGAACATTTCACAAAACTAGATTCTTCTGAGTAAGTAAAATGTCACGTCAGATATTACAACTAAGGTATTTTGCAATTTTCTTTCGGACAAGGGTCTCAAGGTCACGGTTCGCATATTGTAAAATAATAATTGACATGTTTTATAATCTTGGGATTAAAGAGATAACAGGCCAAAGGCCCATTACTCTTGGCAACTCCGAAAAAGGAAGCTGAGCTTGCTGAATAGATGTCATTAGAGCATTTCTAAGCACAAATTCTGATTCCAATTCAACAAAAATAAGAATTTCACATGTGCTACAATCATTCACAGGGCCTCCTCAACTTAACTACAAATATGGGAGCAACATTCAATAAGTGCATATAGAATTAGAAAGCTTCCTTCAACATAAAACCATGTGTGTTGAGTGTTTATTCAGCTTCAGCTAATGAAAAAACCACATAGCATGTAGACAATGAACAAGAAACCAGCCAGCTAATGCGATTTGAGAAAGATTTATAGCTAAATTAAAGCTAGAGGATTGATTAAAACCCAACAATAATTTGATAATGCTTTCAAAATCTTCTCGTAAGCAAAAAAAAAGGTCTTTAAGACAATAAACAGTACTAAGCAAGAAACACAAACTGAAAAAAGATCTGATTTCTCTCTCACAGCAACATTTTTAAAAAAGATGATTTTTATGTGAGAATCTCAGTTTCTCACTTCTTCCTGAAAGAGCATCCCTCCGTGAGCCTGGCTTTACCACCAGTGGGCTGGCACAGTACCGTCTGACAGTTTCCACACACTACAACAGTTTGCGAGTGGCTAAACACTGTCGTTCTGCAAAATCATAATAACACCACAAAACAATTCACATCACTAGTAACTTCCTAAAACATAATCAAACACTGTAATAAAAAGTAATAATGTAACAAAACCCAACAGTTTTTTAATTACAAAACACTAGACAGATTATTCCTAATTATAACAATCTATGTTAAAACATTTAAAGTAAATAATAAGAGAAACTCACATGTTAAAGCATCCCTGGCACTTAACATCCTGGCACCACAAACATTAAAACAGAACATTAGACTTATTGTTATCGATGCTTTTAATTGTGTCTTAATGATTTCGAAGGGAGGAGAAAGAAAGTACCATGAAGAAGGAGTTAGGAGTCTGCACGAGACGCTTGAGCTTGTGCTTTCTCTTCTCGAGCTCAGCTGGAGGGTTGAGCAGATCGATGTCGTTTTGGAGAACCTGAGACAGCCACACACATCCAAAAATCAAAACTCAGAAAAATCAAGAGGAAGAGAAAGAGAGTAAGAAGATGGAGAAACAAGGTAAGGAGATTTCACCATGGTTGTTTTGCTTGAGGAAATGAGACGAGGACGGCTTTGGTGAAAACCCTAGATGGAGGATGCAAGAGAAATAAACTCTAAAATGCGGCTACGCTGGAACGAACAATCTTTGAGGAGTATATATATGTCTGTGTGCGATAAAAGATTGGGCCTGATAGGCCTGGGCCCATTTAAACATTGGCCGCATCCCATCACTCTTTACTATTTTCTCTGCTTGGGATAGAAGTCTAGCCAGTAGAGAAATAGTATATAATAAGTTCACCAATCATGTCTTCACTCTTGCTCCAACTCCAACAAAGACTAAAGATTCTAAACTGGTCTAGTATCAGTTTAGCATGAGTACATGACTCATGTGTCTAACCTCAAAGAATTTAATGATAAAAACATATTATCTCCGTTTCAATTTATATGTCGTTGTAAAGAAAAAAAATTGTTTCAAAATAAGTGTCGTTTTATAATTTCAATACAAAATTTATTGATTTTATCTGATATTATATTTTTGTATTGGTTAAAATGTGATTAGGTATATATGTAATTATGTTTTGTCTAGAGAATATGTAAACTTAAATATTTTTTTTTAATTTGTGTGTGAAAATCTAAAGCGATAACTAAAATAAAACGGAGTGAGTATTGTATTGAATTACATGTTGAGTTCATTAACAACAAAGAACTGATTCATAAGTTGGATAAATTAGTAGACATTTTGCGGCTTGCTTGTCAAGGCCTTTACATTTAGCAGATACTTCATGAGAACAATTGTTCTATGATATGATAGATCCATGAAAACAAATTTGAGACTCAAGGAACTAAGATCCTTGTTCCTGGAGTTTTGGAGAAGAGACAGAACCTAAAGCAAAAGGTTGTTGATGATTTAACCATAGAATCATTACTGAAAGTCGTTGAACAGCAAAGTTATGAAGCCACCTTCTTTTAATGTTCGTGTGATATGGCCGGAGACACAACAGATTTGATGTGTTTGACCCTCCATGTTTATTGTATCCACAGAGAAAATGGTTCATACAAAATCTTGTTTTACAAAGTAATACTGAAAATGGTTCCATAATCAAATTTGCCATTTTCTATAGAATTAGTTAAAAAAAAAAACAAAAAACAAAAACAAAACTCTTTGACTAATCCTAACGCAATATGATCTCATCATTCATTGTCTGACTGGTATAGCGATTAAGAAAATAATCCAAGGTTTGCTAATGCCACAAAACAAAACTCTTTCACCTAGGAAGATCCAGAAGCAGCACGCTTCTCATAGTCGCCTTGTTCTTCTTTAGTGAACTCCTCAAGCAGTTCACGTTGTCTCTGCGTTATATTTCTGCCAATGTACATAAACAAAACATGAGTCAACACATGAAAAACTACACAGTTTTACTTGGGGCTTTAATGGGGACTTACGCAGGGATGCTGACGTTGAAATGAACGTATTGATCCCCAAATTTAGTTGACTTTCTTGCTCTAATACCTGTTTTGTATCGTATGTCATTTGATAAGTGAGCAAAGAGAGAAGATCACACTCACAGTTTCAAGTGTTCTATAACAGACACAAGCAAAAAAAGAAGCTCACCTTTTTTTCTTAGCACTACCTTCTGACCAGGTTGCGTTCCAGGACGGACCTGCACCAAGAGAGTTTCCAAATTTAGATTGATAAGGCAGTTTCAAGAGCAGTCTTAAACTAAACCAATTGGGAAAAAGACAGCTGAGACTGTAATTAGCTAGTTGTTATAGTATTCAGAGAGACCTTCACTACAACATCACCGGTGAGAGTTGGAACTTGAATAGTTCCTCCAAGAATAGCCTGAAAATATGAAGAATATACTTGGTTATCATAAAATGGCACCTATGAACTTTTAGAGACAAGATTGATAAGAGATGTATATTCACCTGAGTAACACTGAGAACTGAATTCACATGAATATCTGATCCCTCTCTGCGGAACACAGGATCTTCACGAACCTGAAAAGGAATACAGCTGAGATATTGAGAATGCAAATAACATTATTAACTATGTCTTGTCCACTAGTAAGTTGTAACTCAGTAAAGTCACCTTAAAAATAACATATAGATCTCCAGGTTGGTCACCATCAGGATCAGCCCCACCAGACCTCGACACCTTTAACGTGTCGCTATTGTCAACCCCTGAAAGGTTTCAAAAATGTGTTACAACTCAAGAGGTTAAAGGGCCTAAATGCCGCCTAACGATTTCTTAAACATTGTTTTTCTATTCCTTATGGATAATACCTGGATCAACATTGACTTTCACTGACTTCTGTCCTCGAACAACTCTACCTCCTCTACAGGATTTGCAAATACTCTAGCAAAACCCCAAAACAAAGCAATCCAATCGTTAGAGAAACCTACTTAAAGGACCAAACATTTGGGATGAATCTAATAGAAAATAGTGTCTATTATATAAAGTGCAGTATGACATATATACACACCGATAAACACTATGCATGTGATATATAAAGTGTTGTATGACATACTGAGAAAGTTTGACCAGCTCCACCACACTTCTCGCATGTTCGTTGGATGCTTAATAAACCCCTTGTCATAGTTTTCTGAAAAAAAGTAACTGTCTCACCTTAAAACCATTTTAAGAAAAAAAAAAATTCATAATTACAGTAGCAAAACTAGAGTTCTGTAACATGACACTGACCATCCCAGAGCCATCACAGGCTTTGCATCTTTCACGTTTGGTACCAGGAGGAACACCTTGTCCACCTAAATATCAGAGAAAGAACAAAAACAACAAACATTAACTTAAAGATTGATAACAACATATAAAACACTTTGATAGTAAGAAATATATATACATACCACAAGTATTACAAGACAACTCAGTTTGAAAAGTCACAGTTTTGGAGCATCCTTGAACAGCTTCCATGAAAGAAAGCTCAAGCAAAACCTTTCAACAGTACAGAAATCATTTGCATTTTGGAGCATAAGAGTTATCTTAGAGTAAACAAAGTAGATCTTATTACCTTGACGTCTTGACCTCCGAATTCTTGCTTGTTCCTGCTGAAGATCTGATAATTTTACAAGGAAATAACGTGTAAAACAATGGATGTTGATAAGTTAACCATTTGCATTTTTAAGAAAAATATAAACTAAGGTATCAAAGCATTACATCGAAGATATCAAATGGGTTAAACCCTTCACCGAAACCTCCATCATTTGGATACCCACCACCACTAGCATTTTGCTCAAATGCTTCATGCCCAACCTGCAAACATTACAACAAACTTAGATCACATCTGCACAAACATTACAGCTTGTAATAACGAAATTAAAATAA
This sequence comes from Eruca vesicaria subsp. sativa, assembly GCA_932364175.1. Classification (NCBI taxonomy): domain Eukaryota; kingdom Viridiplantae; phylum Streptophyta; class Magnoliopsida; order Brassicales; family Brassicaceae; genus Eruca; species Eruca vesicaria. Next base: position 52,368 of record CAKOAT010324043.1, read on the forward strand.
AATAGTAAGGCCTATGTACCTGGTCATATAGGTCACGCTTCTCCTTATCTTTCAAAATCTAATCCCAAAAAAAAAAACAGTTCCTTTCAGTGTCAGATTCTAACAGATCATATCAAACAGTTTCATCCAAGAAGTGGAGACAAAACTCACTTCATATGCTTTTGAGACCTCTTGGAACTTCTTCTCAGCTTCTGGGTCATCTTTATTCATATCAGGATGGAGTTTCTTAGCAAGCTGGAATTAAAAAAAATAGCATCAACCAATGAGAAACTAGCAGAGACCCAACAAATGAAACAATCTCAACCATATAGTCTCCCCTTCCTACCCCATAATAAGCCTTCTTGATTTCACCTTCTGGTGCATTCTTGCTCACTCCAAGAACTTCATAGTAATCCTTAGCCGACATAAATGAAGAACCTGATTATTCAGAAAAACATATTACTAAGAGATTCAATTACAAAACAATAGTCAGAAAAACAAGGAATCTCAGAGGCTAACCTGTTCCATGAATAGACCTTGTTGAACCAAAATTAGAATTAAAACCTCCAAAATTAATCCATTTCCGACCATCCCCTTCATTACAAGAAACATATAATGTTAACTTTTCCGACAAAACTCAATTTGAACACACATACACAAAGCAATTAAAAAAAAAATACATTTACCAGATTTAGAAGCGTAATCTCCAAGAAACTTGGCAGGGTTTGAAGTAGCAGTATTCAATCTTCTATAACTCCCAATAGCTACTCCCTTGAGTCTCTGCAGATTCTCATGAATTAAGAATGTGAGAGATAGAAAAAGAGCGAGAGAGAGAGCGAGAGAGTAAGAGAGAAGAGTCTACTTGATTGGTAAGATCTTGGAGAAGCGTTGAGGAGAGACATCGACGAGTCAACACGCGAAAAATCTTTGCGCCATTCGTAGGGATCATTCTTCTATAGGCGTTAAAGATTCGATTTTTATATATTTTGATCGAATTCAATGGAGATTTAGTGATTGGGATTTGGGAAAAATTAAGGGTTTAGGGGAGATTCAGACAGAACAGCCAACCTAAAACCCTAGTAAAACCCTGTTTTTGATGAGGTTTCGGAACTGTGTAGAAGACGCAGTTTCTGTTTGTTCGCCCACACAATATGGGTCAACCCGACCCGGAGTATTACCATTAAATGGGCCCAATGGCCCATCAAAAAGCCTGAAAGCAGTTAATTGTGTCTTCTGCTTCTTGATCAACTTGTGATTTTTTTTTTCTTTTTTTTTATTTCAACTTGTGATTCACACAGGAAAAAAAAACCTTTAGATTATATTCGAGTAAATTTAGTTTATTACATCAATAAATTACAACATAAAATATTATTTTTCCTCAAGCAAATCATGATTTTTTTTACATATTTGAATTATATTCTTTTTATATTCGAGAAAATTTAGTTTATTACATCAATAAATTACAACATAAAATATTCTTTTTGGTCAAAGCAAAACATGATAATGATTTTACATATTTGAATTATATATTATTAGTAACAAGGCGGTAAGTCAGGAGGTGGAGGCAGAATCTGCTGATTAAGTCCTCTTCCATTCTTGACAATGAAGACAACATTCATACCCCATGAGAGATGTCTATCAAAGTGACAATGCATGAACCAAACCCCTACAAACGCAAAATTACAAACACAATTGTAAAATATAATGAAGGAGCCACTAATATAACATTAATCAAGGTTTATAACAAGAACCGGCCCTGCACATATCCAAGTATAATCATTGGTCGAACTTCAAAATTTTAAGAGGTAATATACCTAAACATAAAAAATTAAATCGTTAAAACAAGACCTTATGTAATTTTTAACTAAACTATCTATAATCCTCAAAATCGTGGCTTATGGTTTATATGAAATTATGTAAGTTACGTACCAGGATTGTCAGCTATGAATCTGATAGCGACCCAACCGTTTCTAGGCACAGTCACTGTATTTCTGTACGGAGGATCTTTGAGATTATAGTTCAACGGATCTTCAGTTACATTAAAGTTACCAAACCCAACACCAACCACATAGAAGCTAAAACCATGAAGATGCATGGGATGATCGATTCCACCACCAACTAAACTCGTCCCTTGGAGAACAATCTCAAGAGATTCGCCGTACTTAATCACCTTCACTTCTGTAGCAAGTCTAGGAGTCTGCAAAAACAACGGTTGATCCTCCGCGGTAAAGTTGAAAACCAGCGGTGGAAACGCTGGAAACCGCGTTCCGTAAACGCCCTTGATGTGATAATAGTATGCTTTTAGTATGTCCACGTGACTAGGTGTCACGAACGATATGTTGTTCATACTCGCCGCTAGTCTCGACCCGTTTGGACCTTCGCAAGAGTCGTTAGGACACGTGAGAAGATTTATTGAAACCGTTGAGATGATCCTACGTGAGATCGTGACGGGAACTTGTCCGGAGTATAAGCTTGTGATGTTGGTGAAGAATGCGAATGCTGCTGACGTGTCATTGTAATAAGGAAGGTTTGGGTAACGTTTTGAAGACGATGACGTTGAAGAGGTGTAACGTAAGATCCCTATCGTTGTGGAGTTGTTGAAGTTGATGACGGGGTTGCTATGGTAAGCTCTGGCGGCCATGTAATAAGTGCGTTTTGGGTTTTGGTCGGCGTGTAATAACAAGTCTAGCGTTTGGCCTGGTGATATGGCGATGTAAGTAGCGTTTAGTGGTTTGGTGTAGTGGCCATCGGCGGCAACCACGGTGAGGCTGTGTTTTGCGATTGCGAAGAAGAGGATTAGGTTCATCGCGGCGTTTACCATCCGAATGCGATAGGATTTGCCTTTCTTTACTGTGAGCTCGTATGTATCTGTTTACCAGCATTTAGATATATGCATGGATCAGAAACGGAATTTATTTAATCAGATTTAACTTTTTTTTTTTTTATCAGATTTAACTTTGAAAATACGTATGCATGCAAATTGCATTTTTCAAATATACAAACAATTAACATAAAAAAAAAAATAGAGACACAACTGTTCTGTTGAATTAAGGTGTTGAATTGATATGTGCCTTACTATGTTTCAATCAGTCAGGGACTCAGAGTTTCTAACGAGTGGCAACCAACATAATGAAATACAATTAATTATCTGATCAAATCCCAATTAACTAACCTATCTAACTAATTGTAACATTTTATTAGTATATTTTGAACTGTATTTAAATTATATAAAAATGTCAGTCTTTTGCCCTGCATGCAAACTTAACTAATGCCATATATTCTGTTTTCACATATAAAACTAAAGTAGATTTGATCCAAAAAAAAGTAAAGTAGATTTTCTTAACAAAATGGACATGCGAGTGTCTCTAAAAAGTTTTATGTTTAAACTAAATAATAACAACTAATTAATTTAGGATTAATTACTTGAATTATATGCCTTTTTAATCAAATTTTGTATCACGTTTTAAGATAACATATTTTGGACAATCAAATTTTGTAATAAAATGTTTTTGATCAAACACTTTCATTAGGTTTCTATAAACAAAACAGAGGAGTTTTAAAAAACATTGTTGACTTACTAAAACAATTTTCTCATTTCAATCATTTTACTTATCTTCTCAATTTAATATATCACGGTATTCTTTCAACAAATTGTATTTCATAATCGTGCTCTTGACCCTTACATGTCTTTCATCTCCATATAAAGTTTTTATCCCACGATTGTAATTAAAACCAAAAAAAAAATGAAAGTACTCATTAAGGAGAAAGGCAAAAGGTTAAAAATAAGAAACCTGATTTAGAGCAAGGATACAAGAAACCAGGATGTCCATTAATGGTCAAAGCATCGGACACATTAGGGTCACCTCCTGTCCTTCTGAATAGTTCCACTACTTCTGTCACATTCCTCTTCCACCACTCCCCTAAGCAATTTTATAAATTTAATTTTAAGACAATAAAACGCAAAAGAATATATATGATTTGTTTTGTACCAAGAATTAAGGGGACTTCGTGGTCCGATTTTGGGAAAGGGAGGGATTTAGGGAGCCGAGGATACACAAAAATAAGACCGTGTACAGTGGCACGAGTCCAAGAGCTATGAGCATGCCACCAAACAGTCGTGTCTTCGATGGAAAATATGACTTCATACAGAAAATCCGAACCAGGTCGAATCGGGCATTGTGTGATGTATTCTGGTCCATCTGACCATGGGTTTCTCGGCTGCTCTACACCATGCCTATATAATGTTTAATCAACCACCAAAAAATCGTTATAGGAAAAAAAGATTGTTGACAATTTTAAAAAAGAAGAAGAAGAAGGGGTTAGAGATTTACCAATGCATGGTAATATTTTCACTAGCTCGGTTACGAACGTTGACGTAAATGGTGTCTCCTTTGTAAACCTTTAAAGTTTGTCCAGGAAACTTACCATTAACGGTCAAGATCTTCTTCGTGCTACACAGTTTCTTATATGGAACTTCCTTAACCTGCCATTAATTTATGAGGTTAAATACTTTTTCATCGATTCAATCCAAGTCAGATTACTCACGTGCTGTTGAACTGATCGGGTAATTTTAGTAACTCACCGTGAATGTGTAGCGGTGTGCAGTGCAACTATTGTAGAGGAAAAGAGACATTAGCAAGAAAATGAAAAAGGGACGTGACATTTTGGAAGGGCTTTAGCAAATTACTTATTAATAACAAATGTTAAGCAGAGAAGATAAAGGCATGTGTGTGTGTGTGTGTTTATATACGCATCTTTCTACGTCTTTCTCAAGAACTACGGGTTTACAAGTTATGTTTCCCCTGTTCATACACAAATCCTGTCTTTGTAATGTAGACTTTGAAATAAAATATTATATTCTAGTGCATATGAAAATACTTATTAAGTACTTTAGTTAATTGTTTCATAAAGATTGATTAAGGCAAAAGACATTGTATTCTGAAACAATTTGCTAAATAATTTTGTGAATATTGGGTCCACAGTGACAATAAATGTAACCTCTCTTTTGTCCAATTTTGACTTATGCATTGGATCACACTGTCAACAAATATGTAACTACATCGTTTGGTCAAATGAAACGTACACTTAATTAAAACAGCTTAGATTTGTTAAGAGTGGAATATTTTTACATGGTATATAGTATATAGAAGAAAAAAATTGAATTTTCATTAATTTAGGTAGTAGTTTAAATTTATTACTATATGTATTCCAAATGATTTGAAAACTTTGGGATATTTTAAATTATATCACCTAACCCATTTTCATACCGTACGTTTGGATATATTGAATTACCCAAACATATAATTATTTTAACATATATATAGGTATGTAACTTGTATAAATCTGAACAGAAAACTCAAAAGTGATAGTGTTTCCTCTTTAACATTCCATTGTAATTATATGTCAACATAGATAGTCGAAACTGTTACACAATTATAGAAATATTTCCTTGGATATTCATATTGCTAACATATCTAAACTACAAAATCGAATATTATCTGATATCTGACAAGAACATGTTCGGAAATGGACAAGTTTGATTTCTAGTTAAACAACTTCGCTTATGAGTTTCATTAGGTGAAGTTTTCCTTCTTTAATAAATACATCCAAAACCAAAAGTATTCCGAAACTCGTGACCTTTTGTGTGATTTAATTTCTTAATTACTACGTACTTTAACGTTTGCTTATTTAATCTTTCTAACTTTTCTAAGCGTGTTTGATTAATCTTGTATTCTTGTGACATTGTACTCGACGGAATGAGTTATAATCCAAGTTGATGTCCGTGAGCTACCATTCCACCTAAAGCGAAAGAGATGTTTATTACCTTATACATAAAGAATGTTTTAAAGTTTGCTTTGTGAATATCTGTCCAAGTTAATGTATTTATGTACAACACTGAAACTTTTAAATCGTGACTGGTGAAATGTCGATTTGTAATCCCTTACGACAGACTTGCATACGCTAACTTTTGGAAAAAAAAAAAAAACTTTTTTTCTGTACTTCCAAAATATATATCATTTTGAAATTTGTCAAAGCTCTTCAACTTCATTCCGAGTCATTTTTCGATTAGGATCCTTAGTTTTATTACAAGTAGTTTCAGTTTGCATGCTGATCTTCTAGCTCGGATTGTGTAGAACTTAATATATTTCACTCATGTGCCAATTTGGACGACTCCAAGTAGTTTCAGCGTTTGATTGTCTCATTCAGATCACTATGGGTCCGAATGTCCAATTGTTGTTTTGGCTTTAACGGCTGTTAGAGCTTTAATTTAATTCTATAAAGTTTTCAAAGTTAAATATTTACAATCAGACTTTTAACTTAAGTCCTAAAAGCTCCCTTTAAATTTGTAACTGATTTCACCTTTTACAGTTGTTTGTTTTTCTAAACGTCACATTTCATGACTTTTAATATTTCTAAAGCCAGTTTAATTATTTAAAAATTAAAAGATTGGTAGATTTGCTACAATAACCTTAAAATATAGAAAATAACCAAAATAATTTATACAGTTTTTTGTAAGATTTTCAGAAGACACTTTTACTATTTTACCCTTAAATACATAAATTATTTTCTTGATTCTACCAAATAAAATTAAAAGGATAATTGATTTTCTTAATTAAATTATTCAAATTCGAAATTAATAATATGGAAATAATATTAATGATAAATATAACATTAAAAACAACATTGATTACTTTTACATAAAAGGAAAACGTATCTGTCAAAAAGGGAAAGAAACTTTTTTTAAAAAATATCACCATTGTTACACATTCATCTTCCTAAAACTCTTTTAAAACAGTTTCTTTCATCAAAACAGAAGTTTATATTTCAACGTAAGATTAATACTACTATACCAGTTCTAGAATTTATTATATCATTAGGTGACCGGTCCGCACCCTGTGCGGGCATAAGTATGTTCAAAAATTATTATAATAGTGTATCGGTTTAGAAGTATCGGACTGTACATCATCATACTACCATGTTTTGGAGAAACCCTACACCATGTAGAAAAGCCGGTACTCAATATTTGACATTGTATTAGAGGATATAAAATAACGCATATGGTGCGAACAGTTATTATGTGTATGTATAATTGTAAAGTCTCAAAATAATTAGTGTGTTTTACGAAAATATTTTCATTCGTCATCTAATGGATTTGCTAAGACTTCTTATAAATAGTGTACAGTTTTAGAAGTAAGAGATTTTATATTATCCTTTGTAATTAGAATTGTATTGTATATATGTTGTAATTTTTATTTTTAGGTGAATAATAGTATTATGTTTAATTTTCATAATTATTTCTGTACACATATTAAAAGAAAATATAATAAATTTCAAAATAAGCTTCCAAAATAAAATTAAAATTATTATCCATAAATAATATAAATTTATGAAGTACAAAATCTCGATAAAGGTGTAGCAAATCTATTAGACACCTGCAAAAAAATATTTTAGTTTGTAAGCCCTAAGACCGAATAACATTCTGTGATAGATATAAAATAATTTCTGAATTTTATTATTTGATGCTAATAAGTATAAAACTAAAAACATGGACACTGGGAAAATAAATAAAAATTAAAGAAAACATGCACAAATCAAATACTGAGATTCATCCACTTTGACATGCAGCATGGACTTCAACTTTCTCCATTTATTTTGGAGTATTAAGTAGCTCATATAAGAGTTCATTAATGCTTCTATAACAGGAGGTCCAGGTTTCAAATTTCTGGAAAAATGATTAATTAAACAATTATGCAGGATAGTAGTATTGTCGGTTGTCGAATCGTCTATGTAATATTTTTCATAAAATATCATGATAAATCAGCGTTAAAAAAAAACAAAAAACAAAATAGTTCCTAGCAAAATTTAGTCTAGGCAACATTAAAAAAAAAAAATTTAACACTAAACCCTAAACTCTAATCCTAAGCCCTAAACCCCTGGGTAAATCATAAACACTAAACCCTAAACTCTAATCCTAAACCCTAAACCCTTGGATAAATCATAAACACTAAACCCTAAACTTTAATTCTAAATCCTAAACCCTTGGGAAAATCATAAATATTAAAATTTTAAAATACTATAAGATTTATCTAAAGGTTTATGATTTAACCATGGATTTAGAGTTTGTGATTATAGTTTAGGGTTTAATGCTAAAATATTTTCTTTAAAAAGAATTATTTTCGTTTTTATTCATTATTTATTTATTTATTTATTTTCTATTTTTATTTTTAAAAACATAATATAACTTAATAAGATTTTCTTTCCTTTTTTAAGAGGATATCAAATATGAAATAATGCAATCCTATTGGATGGGTTCACCCTAGGGGTGAACCCAAGAATAAGTCTATTCCAATTCATCATATTTGAGAGCATTAAATTATTTTTGTCCACGGATATCAATAAAACTATGTACAGAAATGTCTTTGAATTGTAGTATCAAATATGGTTCCAAGATTGCTCTGGATGGATTTGTTTTCTTTTATAGAAATCAATAAGATTTATTTCTTAAATTTTCTTTATTTTATGATATATAAAATCTCAGTCTTCCACATCTTCCCATTGATACTTAAAATATTGAAACAATACTATTCACTTAGCATATGTGCACTGGAAGTTTTTGTAATTAGAATCTTGAAAAAATGTAAACACAAATTATATTGATATTTAATTAGATGGTCTTCTTAAAAGCTTTACAATTCTATTCTAAAATCTCTCAAATAATTTTCTTAAAAAATCATCTAAGAAAATATGAAGATGTTAATTAATTAGGTTTATCAATTGTTGAAACCTGATACTCATGTCTCCGGCCATCACTCAAGTCGCAAAGGGCCTTAAAACTACACATGTATACGGAAAACAACCAGCTTCTTTGTTACACAGTCAAGAAGGCTTCAGTGAAACTTGCTATCGTATCAATTTTATTATATAAAGAGTAAAGACTTAATCACCAGTAAGTGAAACTCGTTGTCATATATATGCTAATCACCAAACAAAGTGTCACTCAAGCATATTGCAACTTATGTTGCTCTCTCTCTCTCTCTCTCTCTCTCTCTCTCTCTCTCTCTCTCTCTTTCACTTAGTCATTATAGATGATTCAGTGCGACCTAAACCGTTGGCTTTTTTTACTTTAGAAGAAACCCAGCAGGTTCAGTTCTTGCAGCATAACCAAACTTGGATGTGTTGTATTTCCTGTAAACACATGTTAGCTTCCCTGTCCCAGCCTTGTGATGCAAGCCAACCATCTTCCTCGAACACTCCAGAAGCTTTTCTTCGTTGTAGCCTAAGTAGAACTCGCAGGTCTTGCTCCACTCCTCGAAGCCTTTAAGAGTGGACTGAGCAGTGTAGATCGCTGAAGCAGCTAACTGAGAAGGAGTGTACTGAAGCATCTCGTAGTCCACTAAGCAAAGCTCTATGATGAAGAATGATAGAAGCTCCACCTGAAAACACACAAAACTCACATTTGATTCTATATAACCAAGTGAGAACGATATGATCAAAGAAAGTTATTATACAAACCTTTTTGTCAGATTGTGCAGCTTTCAGAAACCTCCTCATGAACACATACGGAGTAGGCAGACAGAAATTGAATTGCAAGGTATTCGCCATTAACTTCTCCTGCAAGAAAAAAAAATCATTAACACAATGATCATCTTAACTTATAGAGAGCATCCATAGTTATGATCATTTTTACCATGTCAAGAACTTCTCTTCTAGTGTACGCCTTGTCAGAGATCACGATAAGATCATCAACAACCGGAACCGAGATTTGTCATTATTTGCAAGCCAGCAACAAAGCTGTTACACCCACAAGCTGAAGCTTTTTCCGTGGGACATGGTTAGCAACCACAAGAAACCTGTCTATGAGGTTGATTGTGAGGTAAAGGGTCTCTTCCATCAGCTCAAACTTGTAATGCACCTGTACAACAACAATGGTTAGTTACTAAACTATCTCTAAGAAACAAAACCAGAAACAGTTTATGTCTGTACTTACCTCAATTAACCAATCAACAAGGATCCCTCTCATCCTCTCGTTAATATCAGGTTGATTCTAAAGCTGGCCCAAATTGTCTCGTCTGAAGATTCACGTTACCTGCAGCGAGCTTTGGCCTGTTGTTGGATTCACAGAGAAAATAATTAAATTAAATTTCAAGGATAGTAACCAGAAAAAGCTCACATACAAACTCAAGTCTAGGAGATACTTACGGCTCAATATCGTGTAACTTAGCCACTTTTTCTCTCTTTCGTTTTAAATGAGCTCAAGGAAACATTAGTGGAAGCGCTTGGCTGAAGATCAAGCCCACTCTTCTCCTTTAAAGATTTAACTCCACCACCACCACCCATTTGATCTGGCTTCTCTTGATTTTGGCTGCAACCAAAATTATCTCCCATATCACCCTCATTCTCCTCATAGCACTTTTTCAAAAGTGAAGCATCGGTCTCAGTATCTTTCTTAGCTGGTGTAACAAACGAATCATTTGTGCTGTTGATGTGACAAGTCTCCTCCAAAGGAGTACTGTTTACCTCAACTGACAATTCTGGGGACTTGTTTACTTTCAAAGAGTGTTTCTTCTTCGATTTCTTCCCAGTTTCTTCCATATTTTCCTCTGTTGTTTCATTCTTTTCCTTGAAAGAACCCAATACCTTATCAGGCTCTTCTCCATCTGCAGCTTTGATAGGCTCAGTATTGTGTGCAGCGACCAGAATATGTTCTTCAGCTGGGGTCTTGGAGTTTTTGGACTTTCTCTTCTTAGTAGGCTTCACAGATTCAGCTTCATCAGCATCAATTTCAACATCAAATGGCTGGATATTATCAACAGCAGCAGCTTTTCCACCTCCCACAATGTCATCATTAATCTTCTCACCAGTCTCAGTTTCTACATAAGCTATATACAAGTTAATAGAAACACTAACAATGATATTGAACATCAAAACTAAACCAAAAATCAGCAATAAAATTGTGAGTTGGTGACTTAAAACACCCAGAGAGTTGTTAGTATTAGAGGAGAAATAAATAAATTGAAATTACCTATCTGAGTTGCTTATGCATAAGGAGTGCCTAGATTTTCTCTTCTTGTTGAGATGGAAAGAGAAATAAGAGTAGCACCACCAACAGGATCTTCGTTTCCAGCAACTCCATTTATCTCAGTCACAAGACCTTTTGAACCTGTAGCGGCAGGAAAAGACTGATTGATGTCATCTTTTGAGCTCTTATCTGGCCTGGTTGCCATCAACCCCACACTGTTTGGTTCAATGTTATTTCTTCCCACATCTTCAACAAATATCTCATTTTCTGCAAGAAACATTATTAGTTGAAAACAAAATTACGTTATGAGTAATTAATAAATGATCAAAACTACCTTTCTGACTTGATTCGGCAAAAGGAGGAGTGCCTCTTGCGATAGGTAGAGATTCAGGAGCAGAATTATCAGGAATTTCAGTAGTCACAACATCTCTTGAATTTGAAATAGCGACATCAGAAGATTGATTGATATCACACATGTCAGTGCCTCTTGCGATAGGTAGAGATTCAAGAGCAGCATTTGCAGGAACTTCATTAATCTCATTCACAATATCTCTTGAAGTTGAATCTTCACACATGTCAATGTCTACAAAGAATCAACAACAACATTATTATGAGTTGATAATACAAACTATCTGACAACTGAATATAGAGAACAAACTGAAATTACCTTTTTGACTTGCTGCTTCTACAAAAGGATTTTCTTCTCTAGGTACTAGAAGAGATTCAAAACTATCATCAACGTAATCGACATTTGCAGGAACTCTATTAATTTCATTGACGATATCTCTTGAGGTTGTAAGAGCAGCAGCCGCAGCTAGAGATTGATTGACGTCATCTTTAGATGTGCTCTTATTTTTCTCTGTATCTGGTCTGGCTGTTAACCCACTGCTAGTGTCCAAATGACTTTCCATGAGATTGTCAGTCTCAGTTTTATCTCTACCCACATCTTCAACAACATTCTCAACCATGTCATTTTCTACACGCAGAATCAACAACACCAACAAACATCATGAGTTGATGATACAAAACACACGAGAGGAGAGAACTGAACAAACTGAAATCACCTTTCTGCCTTGCTTCTGCAGAAGAAGAATGATCAAGATTAGAGCTTGGAAGAGAGTGAGGAGAAGCATCAACATTTGCAGGAACTCCTCCATCTATCTCATTCACGGTGGCATCTCTTGATGATGTAGTAGCAGAGGATTGATTTATGTCATCTTTTGATCTCTTCTTTCGCTTCTTTTTCTTCTTCTCGGTATCAGGTCTCGTTGTCAAGCCACTGTTAGTGATGTCCAAATGATTTTCCGTGTGGCTCACGAGATTATCTGATGATTCAATATTATCTCTTATTACATCTTCAAGTGATTTTTCACCACCTCAATTTCTACATAGAAGAAACAGAAATAACATTATGACTTTATAACAGAAAAAAAGCTCACAGAACTTAGAGGTTAATAACATCTGATAACAAGAATCACTACATTCCAAATAAGTAATAAAAAAAAACAAGAAATAACCTACCTTTTTCTTTTGCTTCCGTAAGAGGTTCGTCTTGTTTTTCTCTTGGTGAGAGTTCAGTAGCAGTCCCAGCAGACTGACTGAGATCATCAACTTTTGGTTTCTTCCGACTCTTTTCTCCATCTGATGAAAGCTGCTCCAGTTTCCTCTTCTCAGCTCCTCCAGTTTCCAAATCTTCTTGATTCTGATTCTTGTTGTACCCATCTAAAAGTAGAGAATCAGTTGCTGCAATCTTCGGGAGTTCAACTATTCTCACGGCAGCATCGACGAACACAAACAAGCAATTATGACTGACGCCCTTGAAAACCATACTCAAGAACATAGAATATGGCAAGTGAAAATCTAAAAGGAGACCCAATATACCCTGACGCTTAACCTAATTAGCATTATTGGAAAAAAAACATAAAAAAAAAGACAGAACCACTAAGACTTATTAGCCACTCAAGTCTAGGAGATACTCCATTACTGTATGCCTTCTTTACACGGTCTCAATTTCATGATGAAAGACACTCGATTTTTGGTAGCTTGAACCATTGCCATAGCTGTTTTTAAACTTGCGTTCGGTCTACAGACATTAGGACATCGTTTATATATTGTCAAGCTTTCCTAATGGTATGAGATTGACATATTTAGCATTTAATTTCCAACTTCTCACGCAAGTTATCGAATATAATGTAAGGAAAGTAAATAACCTAACCAAATTTTAAAGATACGATTCTCATAAATAATACCTAACACTTGCACGCCGAACAAAAAATAAATAAAAAAGAAAATTAAAATAAATCAACCAATCAGATTAGAAGAATAAATCTGAGAAGGCATCTATGAGTGCCACGTGTCAAAGTGACTTCTCTTTTAATGTATAGGGGGATTCTTAGGTAACACTATTATAGTTTTTGTTGTAATACTGCTAATTTATTGTATCATTCATAGGTTTACCTGAAACGTTGAACCAATAGATGTTCATGGTAGATTAAACATCGGTAGATTAATATTTTATCTACAACCACTGAATATCCAACCTGCTAGACATATTTTTTCTGCAACCACTTGTTGGACTTGCATAGTGTCTACACGATTTTATAGACATGAAATTCGAAACCTGTAGATTAGTTTGTTATCTTCTCATAATATATAAATTAGTGTAAGGTCTACACATGTATAGTAGACTTTATATGTGCATTTGGTAGACTTGTATAATAGCTATGTTGTGTCTACACGATGTTACATACATGAAATTCAAAACCTATTGATTAGTTTGCTGTATACTCATAATATGTAGATTAGTTTAAAGTGTAGACTTTATATGTGCATTTTCCAGACTTGTGTAATGGCTACGTTGTGTCTACATGATGTTATAGACATAAAATTCAAAACATGTAGATTAGTTTGTTGTCTGCTCGTAATAGGTAGATTAACATAAAGTCTACACATGTATAGCAGAATTTACATGTGTATTTGGTAGACTTGCATAATGTCTACGTTGTGTCTACATGATTTTGTAGACATAAAATTCGAGACTTGTAGATTAGTTTGTTCCCTACTCATAATAGATAGATTAACATTAAGTCTACACATGTATAACAGACTTTACACATGCATTTGGTAGACTTGCATAATAACTACTTATTTCTATAGATATGATATTCATAATCTGTAGATTAGCTCGTTCTCTGCCGATGATCAACATACTAGAGTACTGCCTGCCTGATTTATATGTTGTCTAATTAGTGGATTAACATTAAGTCCACACGTGTATAGTAGACTTTTCATGTATATTTTGTAGACTTGTATTTTTTCCTTAAAATTTTAGTAGACTTGCATAAAGTCTACATACTTGGTTGCCTTACTTGATGTCCACATGATTTTGGTAGACTATACATCGACTGACAAATTTATATTATGTCTACATCTTATTCGTAAACTAGCTGAAATTCCATAGAACTTTATTTTGCAGGTAAGTAGTTGAGGAAATAAGAAGCAATCTAGATGTAACTTGTGAATATGAAGAAAAAAGTGGTACTCTTGATGGAGGTAGCGATGATACAGAAAAAAGTGGTACCCTTGATGGGTCTGGTGAAGACGAGGCACAAAGTGGTACACCATGTGTAAATGGTGAAGATGAGATTCAAAGTGGTACTTGTGAAGAAATTTCTGAAGATGAAAAAAGTTATGGTTCTGCAGATGGTAGTTTTGGATCTGATTCAGATATATCTTTCGATGGAGAAATTGAAAATCAAATGGTTGGTGGCTTAGAAGGTACACAAAATATTTTGCAGATTCTGGAGCGTATCAGTGTGGGGCAAATATTTAGTACCAAGGCAGAGTTACAAAATAAGTTGCTTATGATCACAATTTTTCAGAATTTTGATGATACAACGTACAAGTCCACAAAAACTCTGTTTGTATTGAAATGCTTTGTTGCTGGTTGTTCTTGGAAGATTCGTGCATCAGTGATTAAAGCATCTTCTAAGTTTAAAGTGCGAAAGTACATTGACATACATACATTTCCAGTTACAGATAGGTGTTCTCGTCATCGACAAGCTACATCAGAATGTATTGGAGAGTTGTATTTGAGAAAATTTGGGAAAATTGGTCTTGGGATAAGACCGATTCACATTATGGATGTCATGAAGGCTATGTATGGTATTGATATTGATTACTGGAAGGCATTTAAAGCCTTAGTACATGCACGTGAGCTAGAAAGAGGCACATGGGAGAGTGGGTATGAGGATTTGCCTTTCTTTTTGCAAAAGATCAAGGCGGCTAATCCTAGTACGATTACAAAACTTGAATGCGACATGGAAGACCGATTTAAGTACTTATTCATTGCATTTGGTGCATGTATCGCTGGTTTCCAATTTATAAGAAACGTGATAGTTGTGGATGGAGCTCATCTGAATGGAAAATTCAAAGGAGTTATGCTTGTCGCTGCTTCACAAGATGGAAATGGTGGGATTTTTCCTATAGCTTTTGAAATTGTCGATTCAGAAAATTATGATTCATGGGAATGGTTCCTAACTCAGCTGCGTTTGGTTTATGGGGAACGAGAAAACTTGGCAATAATTTCTGATAGACACAAATCCATTAGAAAGTCTGTTAGAAAGGTATTCCCACAAGCTCATCGAGGAATATGCAACTATCATCTGCATCAGAATCTTCTTAAAAAGTACAAAGACTCGAGTACACTTAATTTGGTTAAAAAGGCTGCAAAAGTGTACAGGGTTTCTGAGTTCATTGCGTTATTTGATGAGATACGAAGAGAAAATCTTGATATTGCCACATATTTGGAGAAGGCTGATGTTCGTTTGTGGTCTCGTGCGTTTTTCAAGGAGATAGGTATGATATAATGACTAGTAATATTGCTGAGTCTATCAATAAGGTTCTCAAAGACGCTCGCGAGTATCCTATTGTTTTTTTTTTTCTGGATGAAGTGCGTAAGGTGATTTCAAGATGGTTTATGTAACGACGAGAAAATGCTATGTCACTACAAACATTATTCACGCCGAGGGTTGAACTTACTTTGGCATATAGATGCAAGATTGGCAAGACTCTTACTGTCCAGCACATAGATGCATATCGGAGCCATATAACTGGTGGTGTACTTGATTGTGTAGTGGACATACGCGAGGTACATTTTTTTTTATCTCATATTACTTTCTGCTATTAACCTAAAATTATTTTGATTTTATAGTAATTTGCATAATTTGTTTTGTACTTGTAACAGAGGAGTTGTACTTGTCGTAAATAAGATATTGATAAGATACCATGTGAACATGCTCTTGCTTCTGCTGGGAAGCGGCCAAATGTACATTTGCAAACTCTATTACATTTGTACTACACAAAAAATAACTTGGCCAGTGCGTATATGGAGTCCATTAATCCGGTAGATGTTGAGTTGCAACCTCATGTAGATTTACCAATGAAAAAATGTCTCCCACCAGATGTAAAACGTGGAGTAGGTAGGCCAAAGAAGTCGAGATATCTTTCTGCACTCGAAAGAGTAATGGGAAAACAACCACAATTGAAAAAGATGAAAACCGAGAAGGTCAACAGTGAACAAACAACACAAAGGTTGCGTAAGATGTACACATGTTCACAATGTAAGCAAGCAGGACATAATCGTGGCACTGGCAAAGGTGGCTGAGAAGCATTTTAGATTCAATATTCTAGATTTAAGAATTTTGGTTATATTGAGAATTGAGTTTTGTTTAAACAAACATGTGGTTCTTTGTGTTGTTCAGTGAGAGTCTCCGGAATGCTCAGACATTCAATCAATATATCAGATTAGATGAAGAACTGTCCAGTTGTGTCCTTTTGTTTATAAAATAATAACAAATAGGGGTATAAAATGTTGTCATAAAGAAAAGACTCGAGACTCAAGAGGGGCATACATGCCGGTGCCGGTAAGAAAACTAACTCTAAAAGAACACAGTAAAGATACTGCATTGTTTCAAGAAACATTACTTGGCTTCATGAACCTCTGAATTCAACTTCTGGATGTGATTGACGTCCTGCTTTTGACAATTTATCAGAATCATATGCCAAGATAATTGCTAATACGAGTCATAAATATACAATGGATCGATTTAATGTGCCACTTACCAAGCCTGCCTGCACTTAATCGCCTCTTCTCTAACTCTACGTTTTGGATCATCAAGTGCCTTTGTTACCGCTTGCAAAACCTTAAAGCATAATTTCAAAGTCATGAAACTCATTTTCTTAACTCTCATACTAAAACTTGTGTTTAGATCTTTCAACTAACCTCTCTTCTGAAAGGATAAATTCTTCCATGGGGCAATTCCAACAAGGTAGCAAGACACTGAATCGCCGTCTCCCTTACAACCTGCAGAATGGGAAAAATCTCCTTAGAATATCCAAGAATCAATCCTATTGGAAGAAAAAGAAGATGCTATTGCAGAGAAAATGATTTGTTACCATTAGATGTCGGTATGATGTAAGCTTGACCAGGCATTCGATGATTTTGTGTGCATTATCACTAACTGATTGTTGTCCTGCAAAACAGAGCAACGAGGTTTCATATAATGCAATACCTTTTTCACATTCCAGCATCTAATTTTTCTTACCTTTAATATCAGTAAGCGTTCCAGATAAAACCAGTAATAGACTGAATAGAGTTTCTTTATCCACAGCGTCAACGCTCAAGGCAGACAAGCCTTCTAGTATCATCGGGAGCAGCTGCACAGACAAAGGTTTTCAGAAACTGTTTATCAAAGGCTGAAAAATACAAAGTCTATCTTGAGGCTCTCACCTTTTTGGTATTATCCAATATGACCGTGACTGGAACATTGGATATAACATGCGCGAGAGCGACATGTAACATTGTTCTGAAACAGAGACGAAACTAGTCAGCTGGAGAAGTCACAATACACAGAAACTTGTGTACTTAAACTTGGCCAAACAACAAAGAAGATTAAATTATTATGTGCTAGCCAAGTAACTCAAATTACACTATCATATAAAGAAGTAACTTTAGATAGAGTTAAAGATTGGTCTACCTCGAGAGAGGCGTCTGGGAATTCACAATCAAAGACTCCAAAATAGGAACTGTTATAGAGAAAAACCGTTGCTTATAGAGTGGCCGTATAACCGCATGAAATTTTCTGTTCAGACACACTTCCGAATCAGACATTAGTATGAGGAATGCATCTGCAGCATGTTTCATGGCAGAAGGATGCAAAGCATTCCCGGAACTGTTAGAGGATTTTAAGCATTCCATTAGTACCAAAGCTATCTCATTAACTCTTCCATCACCCCGCATGAGTAAACCTTTCCCAATCCACGCTAGACCGGTGATAGCGCGGGTTTGAAGGTCCACCGAACCATAGAAACCTAAACAAATCTTTGACAAAAGTGTCTCACTTCCACAGATAGTTTTATCAGTGTCATCAGAAGAAATGTTGTTTCCAGATGCAAAACTCTGGTGAAATATTATATCACATGCTTCTTCCAAGGAACAATCGCTTGAGATCCCCAATTTGTTAACTATTGAACCCAAAGCTTGAGCCGCTGGGATATAACCCTTAAGAAATGATACCATAAACAGCTTTATAAGTGATTTCACATCTGGAAGGGATGCCTTGGGAGATGCACCTATGATAACTGACGCAAATAGTGAAAGTATCAATTCATCTCTAGTGGACAGGTCACGGTGTAAACCCTCTAATGCAGCAAAGGTCAGAGGAATAGACTCCATAGCTGGAAGCGTGCTTGATGAGATCACATTATAAGCTTTTTGGATTATACTATTCTGTGAGTCTACCAAAGCAACTCCTACAATTTGCCGCATTGTTTTCATTGCTGCCTCAACAAACTCCTGTATTAGAAGAGCAATATAACGTCAACAATAGATGAATCAAATCTACTTTGAAGAGAAACAACTGGTCTAAAATTTATGCGAGCACTTACCCTACCACTAACATCATAACTGAAAACAACAGAGGATTCAATTTGATTCCACATGCTGATAGCAAAATGCACCAAGAATTTCTCGAGACCATCGATCTCTGTCACACTATTGGAGGTCAAAACAAAACACCCCAAGTCAAGATTTCTGTAGCAAAGGGGGAACAAAGAATACAGTATAAATTCATATTAAAACCAACAAGCAAGGCAACCGATAAGATGTATCATCCAGGATAGTTGGCTCTTTATAAGCAACTAAGAGTCTAAATACACACGCTGAAAAACTAGTTTATCAACAAGATAAAATAATTTTCAAGAAAAGATTGGGTACCGTGGAAGCAATTTATTGGTCACACACTCCAGGAGCTGAGAACAATTTTCGATTGGCTTGGAGTTTCCATTGACCTGACAAATGTTACCCAAATAGTAGTTAGATATAAGGAAGCTCTCAATCCCTTTCTGTAGATGGAAATAGAGACTTAAGCTCAAATATAATGAAAACTTTCCGATCTAGAGTCATGGGGCCAAGACTTACATAGAAATCAGAGAAACTGGAACAGAAAGCTTCTTCAAACCCTTGAACCATTTTCTCTACATACTGTGGCCTAGTAGAGCAAACTTCTGAAGTTGCTTCTAATATCATTGGATATGGAAGACTACAATGACTAGAGCAAGCCAGTGAGACCAGATTTTCAACAACTACACCCATGTAGCTCATAGCCTTTTCCCTCTCAGAATACCGATCAATAAATGAACCCATGCAGATCAGCGCTTTCAATGCCAATTCCCACTTCACTGTTTTGGCACGCTGGGCTGTGATGATTGATGTTAAGGTCTTTAATATCTTCTCGAATTCAGATTTCGATACAGGAGAAGAGCCGCCACATAACATACCCATAGCCAGCAAACCCTTAACTGGATATTGATCAAAGAAAAATGTTAGAGACAGGAACAGAACAAAGAAACGTAGAAAGATGACTCTTGCCTTGAATCACATCAGAGTCAAAGCAAGAACATTAAGATGTAAAATATAAGTTAAGTCAGCACATGCATTCACCTCCAAGATATGCATCTGCACTACACTCATCATAAGAGCTTTGTACTACCGAAGTGAACGCTTCGATCAGTGAAACTGAGAACCTGTTGACTATAGAGCACCATGGTGTTGAAGAACTTTCCTCGGAACTCGGAATAAGATCCTTTGATGCTGTAAGAAGTTCAATGCAAAGATGAAGACCTCCATGGTAGAGTTTAATAGAAGCTGTCGAGTTTTCGTTGTGAACAAGATCACCAGATGACACTTTCTCTACAATCCCTAGAGTATTCATAAGGCGGAAGAAAAAGGTTTCAAAGATTTTATTGCATGATTCAACAGAAGCTCTGGCAGACACACACAGTATCTGACTCACAACAAGAATCTCCAGTTTGCTCGTGTCAGGCATATCTTCAAACTGCGAGTATCTAGAAATGGTATCAGAGATCATGTTTACACGTGGATCATCAACAACGAGACCTAAAAACGAGATATCTTGTTTAACAAGCCTCTGAAGAAGATCAACAGCTTCTCTGTGGATCTCACCCATTTCAAACCCTGGACTAGTGAGGGATTCTAGACCAAAAGACAAATCTGTCTCAGTGAATGAATAAAGTGCATCTTTTAAAGCGGGCCAAAGATCTTTATAGTGCTTCTTCATTCGGTTTACTCCATATTTCACAACGCAATCATTCAGACATCTCAAAGAATCAACCTAGACAGATTTTAATGGAACAGAAGTAACTATACTTGTCCAGCATCCAGAGTAGCAAATAATCTTAGATGTATCAGAACAGATAATTACATGTTTAACAAACCTTTGCTACTGTTAGAGAAGATGAAAGCTTTTCAAGAAGCAAGGGAATAGCATACGGTTCAAAAAATGGCGTCGAAGAGATTGCCAGCTGCAAAATCGAATCAGTGAATTCAATATAATGTTATGCATTGATAGCAAGAACTTATGCAAACAATAAATATTGAGAAAACACTCACTGATAGTCTCCTTGAGAGTTCTTCTCTTGGAATACTAGCTTCATCACCTTTTGTCTAAAAATCCCAAAGAGAAAACACCAACAGTTTAACGAAAGAAAGATAGATCCATCAATAAAATCCCATCATAAAAAGGTTAAGCTTTAAACTCACATGCGTATAATGAAGTGGGAAGTAGCAACTTATAATATCAAAAAGATCAGATGCCTCAGCCGCAAGTGGACTGGAGGAGGGGCTGGGAAACAATTGAGTCAAAAGCTCTACTATATGAAAAGCTATCATTAAGCATGGAGGGTCTTTTTCTCCATCGATGGCTTCGCATGTAGCATAAACAATCAAATTTCCCTAGGAAAATGATATGTTAGCAATATGACTATGAGGAAGGCCCACACCCACAGTGGATATAAACAAGGAAAACAGAAAACTAAGATAAAGTTTTTTGTTTGTATAAAACTAGGACAAGCTGAGAGGATGTATTACATATTTAAATAATATGTCTACCCACCAAGCTGACACAAATAGATTTGCAAGAAAACGTTCCTCATACACTAAACTGAACTTTGGGTTCTAAACTACGTATCCGCAAGTAGATAGCATTAACATACCATATTTATCATAGCTTCAGGGTACTGCTCTAGAAGGCACTCCAACAGTTCAAAACAAATCTGCCAAAATATTCGTAAGAAGATAACGTAATAATTCAATTAAAAACATCCAATGTAGAACACAGAATGCCACTACCTTGCGATCATGCAGTGCCAAAGACTGCACTTGAACACTCTTAATCATTGCCTTTGCCATAGCTTCTGCATCAGTTGCAGTGACCAAACCAGCAACATCTTTCCTCTTAATCAGAGCCAAGCAACCAGTAAGTGCACCGCGCACCGATTTCCACTCTGCCTGATACAACATCAACATCGTTTTTTTATTTCTATTAATAAATTAGATTAAAAACGGATACAAGAAGTAGAAGTATCAAATCACCAGCTTCGCGGTAAAGAAACCAGCGAGACTTTGTACAACTGCAGTATCCAAAGGCTTTTCCTTTAGATGGTTCAGCATCTCAGCAAGCAGGAGAATACCTACAAAGATCAAAGAATTTGAGGTAAATGTTTCCGTTACATTTAAATAAAAAACAGTTCAAAAGAGAATAAAAAGTACCTCGTGCTCGGATAACATCATCAGTCGTGGTCAAATACATGTCCATCTCCACAACCTACACTTTCACAACAATACAGAACTCAACACCACATAGAGAGAGGATTACAGAATATGATAAAAAAAAAGAGTGTATATATGTTTTACCAATTGGTTTATAGACAAGACACCCTTCTCCAAGGAAGATGCAATAGCTTTCAGACTATCAGCCTACAAAAACATTACAGGACACACAACTCAAACCTCGTACTAATGTTTTGTACTAAATTCAAATTGATTTCCACTAATTTACAAAGTGAAGAGAGCATAGATAAGTGAAACATTGGCTTATGTCCAGAATATTATTACACAGGAAACACAAATCAAACCTCGTACTAATGTTTTGTGATAAATTCAAATCGATTTCCACTAATTTGCAAAGTGAACAGAGCATAACTAAGTGAAACATTGGCTTATGTCCAGAATATTATTACACAGGAAACACAACTCAAACCTCGTACTACTGTTTTGTCCTAAATTCAAATTGATTTCCTCTAATTTGCACAGTGAACAGAGCATAACTAAGTCGAACATTGGCTTATATCCAGAATATTATTACACAGATATAGCCCCTAAATTTGTGGGAAAATAAAATTATTAAAAAACCTTCACTATAAAAAAGCCTACAGTCTCCAAAATCTCAGGGCACAGTGAACAAGAGTAAGGCAGGAAACAAGAATCTCAAGAAGGGTATGAGGAGTAAGTACATGGTGGGAAGGGGAACGAGTAACGTCAACGAAAGATTCGAGATGCTCAGTGAGATTATTCAGTGCTGCCATCTTTCAAAAAAGACCTACAATGAAGTGAAGGGAGCAATGAAAAAACACTTGCGAATTTAATATATAGATTCTTACTAAGAAAGTGTATAAAATTTACCTTTAGATAGCGTCGATGTTGACTTAGGGAGAGAAAAATTGGAACAGAGTCACGGCGACGAGGGATGGGCAGTAGAGGAGAGTGAGAGAGAGAGACGAGAGCGGCGGCCTCTAATGGTCAAGGAGGAGGAAGAAAATAAAAAAGAAGTTGATTGTGGGTTTTTATATTTCAACTAGAGATGTATTGTTGGTTTGACACGTGGACTGTAGATTAAAATTTGCTGTATCAAAAATAGAGTTACTTTTCTGTATCAAAAATTCAAAAAAAAAAAAAAAACATAAAATTACTTTTAATGCACATCACCTAGGAGAAAAAACAATGTTCACATATTCGAATATTTGTTGAAAAGAAAAATAGAGTTAATTAGGTCAAAAACCAAAAATAAGATGGAAATTAGTATATTTTTACCCAAGTTAAATAAAATTTATATTTTTCTTGAATGCTAAAGACACATAGATTAATAAGTTTGGGCATGGAAAAAGTAAGAACCCTACATGTTCTTATCAGTGGGATTCTTATCGAAAAATAAGAACCCATCAATGTAGGTTTTATAGAATTTAACAAGAATGGTGTGGTTTCTAGTGGTTCTTGACTTCTCTACCTATGGATTTGGAGTCCGTTCTTCTTTTTCAGCTAAAAGCTTAAAAGGTCAACTCCAAGATATGTTGGATATTAGGTGCTAACTGGAGACAATCTGTAATACCTCGACCGCCCACGGCTAATGGGTCACCCACGTCCACTCTCTCGGCCCGTGGGCCTATCCCGTTCTAACGGTCGATTCGTTGATTTTTCAAGGTTCTAGAGTTATGTTACTGACCCTGCAATCACCACATGACATTTTTCCATGCTTTGGCCTCACTTACACGGTATCGCAAATCACTTCCCGATAGGTCACCCATCATTTGACTACTCCAGCTCAAACACGCTTAACTCTGGAGTTCTCTTTGAATGTGCTCCCGAAAAGTTAAGTGCACTTTGGTGACATAGATAGTCAAATAAATTCTTTTAAGCCTTTCCATATATCACAACTCGGGATGTTACACAATCACACTGGGCTAAGTGGAGTTTATGAATAATCTGCAAAAGAAAATTATTTTGGAAAATAGTCATATAAATTATTCTCTTATATGTGATCTTAGTTACAGTTTTCATATATATTGTTGCAGAAATTGCTACTTAGTACATGGTTTTGGCTTACATAGAACTTGTGGATTGAGACAAGATAAACAGCTTCTCTTAGCAAATCTTATGTAACATCTCTCCATGAGGATTGGTGAAAACTCTTGTCAGTCATGTTTTCTTACGCGTAGGACTAGAAAATCAAATCACTGGTCATTATAGTTTCATGTTGCGGGGTGTAAAACCCCATACATTTCCCTAGGTCGAAGTTCAAACTATTTTAAACTAACTCTGTTTTGTAGAGTAAATCCTCCCCAATAGAAACAAGTATAGAAACTCCAGTTAAGAAAAAATCATGTGCAGATTATGTAACTTACATGCATACTCAATTTTATTATTTCAGGTGTTTGATTTCTTACATAGATGATTACTGGGCATAATCAAAAGGTACAAAAGGCAAACTTAAATCCATACAAAAAAAAAAAATAAATGCATACCAGACCATCATAGTCATAGCTTCTTCTCATTTGCTATGTTGATTGCAGTGAAATCTTAGTTTCTCATTGCTATATAAGAATTTTTTTTACAAGAATGATGCAAAATTGCAAAAACTTGGGGGCCAAAGCGGCAAAAGAAAAACAGTTTTTTTTTTTTACAAAGAATCAAAGGAAAGTAACATACACTAGGGTGTACATTTTAGATAGTGTACGGGGTATATATATATTATATACACTCCGACCTTCTATTCGCCTGGTAGCTTCGTCACTGGGCTGCTACATGCTTTAGGACACTGTTTCCCCACCAACTTTGGAGATACATTGGAGCATTGGAACGTTGCTGGACCATCTTTTCCATTATATGTGATATCAATGTCACCTACCTCCACGTTCTTACACGGGAATCCCTTACTGCACAATAACTTAACTGCGTCTTTGTTCCCTGATGATCCTCTGATATTCTTGAACTTTATGTCCACCAGCTTGATAGTTGATGGTTTCTACAAAATAATTGAAAAAATGATAATCATTGGACTATATATGATCGTTTAATATTTTCTTGAAATGTATTTTTTTTTTTTTTTGTACTCACGTTCTTGTTGCAACGGTTCCATGGGCAGTACTCTTGGTCGATGAGGATAGGGTTGCTAACGTTTTGGAGAATAATATTCTCGAAACAGATACCAGATGCTGTCGTGGAGCAAGCAGCGGACGGCCATGTCTTGATTCTTACACCATTGTCAGTGTTCCTGAGTGTGCAGTTCACGACCATGATGCCAGAAACGTCTTCCTCGTGTCCGTATAATCCAAGACTTCCAATACTGATTCCATGTCCTGGACCACATGTAACTCTTTCGACATGAAGGTTTTTCATCCCGTCACCAACAGAGATACAATCATCTCCGGTTTTGATGTTTGTGTTGATGATCTTGATTCCATCACTCCTTCCCACGTGGATTCCATCGGTGTTGGGACTGTCTTGAGGGGCAATGATCCTGATGTCTTCGAACGTCAAGTTCTTTGCACCGATCACGTTAATGTGGAAGTTCTTGGCATCTAAAGAGGTTATGTCTCTCACCTTACCGTCAGTTATGTAATCAAACCTTATGCTCTGACAAAACATAAACAAATCAACACTATTTAGTTCCGTTATTATTATATTATAAATAGATAGATAAATAGATAGACAGACAAAACAAAACATACGATAGGGAGTCTCTTGCACTGAGTTAAAGAAGTCTTGTGGCAGTTATTAGCCCTCCATGAAGCGTTACCTTCACCATCAAAGACACCACCACCGTTCAATCTAAAATTAGTAATCCTGCGGAAAGCGACCCAAAAGTCTTTTCCGTTAACGTTCCCATCAGCTTTCACAGTGCCTTGAAGAGAAATCCTTATAGGAGACTTGCATGGACCCATCATCTCTATTTCTCCAAGCCTGAATTCACCTTTTGGGATCACAACGGTGCTCTTTTCCACGCACGCACATGCCTCCTTGAATAGTTTCGACAATTCCTGTATCCCAAAGAATCTTAAGTTTGCTTGGAGAAGAAGAAAGGTAATAGGTTAATGGGAAGATTAATTAAGTATTTAGAAACTTACGCCGGTGATATCAGAACCTGGCTTAGCAGTGATTCTGTATTCTCCAGCATTTGCTGATAAAGCTAACAAACAAAGAACAAAGAATGTGGATATTCCAAAATGTACACCCATTATTGAGTTTTTTTTCTACTCACTAGTGATTACAGTTTTATTTTGTTGTTTTTTTTTTGGTAAACCACTAAGTTTTATTTTTTTTTATTTGAGATTTTATTTTATTTATTGATGTTTTGTTCCTTGGTTTCGCTGTCATTATATAGTCTCTGAGAAGAGAGAGATTTGAACGTTGAGTTTGTTATCAACCGTTGCTTTCACCTCTTCTTACGGATATTTTTGGAAACTTTTTAGCATGAGTTTGACATAATCAAACACTAATAATACCATTGCTTAGCGAAAATAGATACTTTACTTTTAGAAACGAAGACCTTTTCTCTGGTCATTTTAAAAATAAGTACGTAATTTGCATGATGAGTATAATTAATTAATTATCATGTCTTAATTTTTGAGTTTAAGTAGACTCATATAGTAAATAAATTGTTAGTGTCCACATAAAATGCTTGAACTAGTATTTCAAGACATGTCCTGTAATGAAATGGTTTCTAAAAGTAGACATGAGATTCTTCTAATGTTTTTGAAGATTCAAACTGCATACAAGTAGACACACTTTGATTACGGTTACAATAGACTCTCTTCTCCGTGTCATTTCCATGCACATGAGGCTACCAAATCTCGTTGCATCCAACCAAGATACAAGGCTCCATCTCTTTCTTCCAGCCTATATTTGTCCGAATAGTTCCTGAGTAGACTTCTAATAGTGGAGTTCACAACGGGACTCAACGGGTAAGGAGTGAAACCAGCCATCTCAAACCGTGACCTCCATTTCCCTAGAAGCTCATGCCGCTCCACCCTATCAGCTCCTTCACATGCTATGATGTTCACTACATCTCTTGCTAGACAATGCTGCTCAACATTAATCCTTTGTTTGTGATTCCTTGGGAGAGTCACATCAATAGACTCGAACATGGCATCATAGTAGTCCATTGTCTCCTTGAACCTAGGGAAGAAAGCGGCCGTGTTTGTGTTTGATTCTTGCTCCACTAGGGTCACCACTTTGCAATTGGGAGATAAGCTCTTCACCATTCTCAGTAGCCGGTCCCTACAAAAACATATATATACTCATTCAAGGAAAGTAAATACACTATCAATTAGGGACATCGTCCCACGTCCCACATCGGAAGTTGAAATGGATCCTAAATAATATATATAAGGGAGCTGGCTAATTTATCGGAAGTCCATCTAACTTAACACACTTTATACTTTATGTTTCTAACAAATTTCAAGAAAGAAACTGTACCGGTGATTCTCGGTGCTCACGCTTTCATCAGGCATATGATGAAGCACAAAGGCAAAATTAACGGCTAGAGCTTCCCCTGGTCGGACTCCGAGGTTATTAGGTTTAACTTCAGACACTGACACTGGCACCGAGTTGAACTCAAACGGAACATTGAACTGCTTAGCAAGCTTGGCGAGTCTGTTCCCTACAATGCCTAAACCACCTCCACGAGCATAAGCTGAAGTCGTATCATCAATACCAGTTATCCGTATCCGCGGAGGCCCACCGGGCCTAGCTGCAAAAGCCTGGATAAGAGTAACCCATTGACTCCCTTGACCTATTTGGAAATCAATAATGTGAACTCTGTTTTCTTCCTTCATAGCTTCAGCAATGGCACCATTTGCTGACATGTAACCGAACTTGAAGTAAGGACACACCTCGTAGAGGATGTGCATGTAAGAGAGCAGCTCGGTGCTTGCCGGTTCAGGACACTTGTTTAGTGATTTATATATAGAACTACCCGATGAAGATAACTGAGCCACAAGGCCTTCTAGTAAATAAGCTCCTAAACGTTCTATAGGCTCACCAGAAACCGAGACCATAAGACGCAGCTTCTCCATCATCGAACGTGCCATCATAAGATCGTTTTCAGACATGGCTTTTGCACATGAAACAAGATCAGCTCTTAGGTCACGTCGAGAGACAGCTTCTAGAGTTGATCTCCAGCTATTAGTCTCTTGACACGACGTGGAATCAAAGGAGTCGTTGTAATCTAGGACCAAGTCCAAGGAGTCTGGCCCCATCATCACCGTTTCGAGTTCCTTTATCCTGTCGTTAAACTCATCCGTCACACAAGAGCCAGACGTATCCTCGTACGCAGAGTTGTTATTATTTGTTACTAAAACGGTAGCGTTTGAGAGAACATCGTAAGCTGGTGAGCCAGGTGATGATGACTCGGTCGTGCAGTACCGTTTAACCGGTACGTACCTACGCTTTGTAGGTAAAGAGTAAGGCTCTATCTCTTGTCTTGGATGCTTGTACATTTCTTGTCACGTGTATGATTCACACCTTAAATAATCTGCACCTACAAATACAAAAAAAAAAAAAAACAAACATGACTTATCTGAAACCATCTAAGAAACTTTTTTTTTTTCATCCAAGAAACTTAAATTGCATAATATATAGTTTTTGAAGCTCAGATCCACCTTGATACCTCTATTTGCAAGGAACCCTAATAAGGGAAACATATGTAATTTAACTCTATGCATCAAAACTACTAAACAAACAAAAAAAAATCAAAACTACTAAAGAGAGATCAAGAACTCAATAGATAAGAAAATACTATATATACCTCTTAGGTTAATTCAGTAACATACACTCTGAATCAAGAATTTTCTGACAGGATCAAGAAAGAGAGAGAGAAGGAGGGTTTTATAATTCAATAAAGATCATATTACAGTTAGAAAAAAACAGAGGAATTAAAGATCGAACAGAACTGCTCGTGTGAAGAAAGATCTAGTACCCACCTGACTTTTTTCTGAGATGAAAAACCTTAAAAAACTGGTGAATCTTGAAGAAGTACCATGTGAACCAGAGGCAAGAGCAAGAAGAGAGATAAAGTTGTCGGAGACAAGGCACATGGGAATGACTTTAAAACACACAAGTCACTCTTCTTATCATATAGAGAGAGAGAGAGAGAATAGAATCTGAATCAGGCGTGTTATTTACGATTATAACACTCAAACACGTCTCGACCACCACCACAACGTTTTATTTTATTAACCCCTCAATGATCCACAAGATGCATGTCCCCCATCCAATTTTTGTCTCAATCCATTTTTTTCAACTTTGAGAATTTCGAATATTATTTATAAGGAAAAAGGTGTGAAAGATATATTTAGTTTTAAGACAGTAATACATAGACAAACAAACAAAAATAAAATGAAAATTAGTTGGTTTTCAATAAGCAAGAAGACGAGAACATCATAGAAAATCAAAGTCAGAGTATGTTGACCGCGTGGAGAAAGAGGACAGTGTATAAAACACAGCTATGTTTGTGCTACCATGCTACACACCACTGTGCAAAACACATCTATGTTGATTTTGACTCGCTTTCATGCATATGTAAGAATTTTAAAGTTTTTGAATTATTTTCGTTTAAATTTGGATAGCATTTATGGCTATCAAAACCAATATATCTATAAAGAAAATACAAAAGAAAACTATAAAGTGGTCAAATATAAACAGCCCTGGCTGTATTAAATTTGGCGTACTATTCTAATTTCTAAGAAATTTTATAAACCAAACACTTCAACCTGAAAATTCATATATATATATATATATATATATGAAAATATTATCCGCAGATTTTGCAAATAAAAAAAACTATGGAGTTATTTAGTACATTTTCTTCAAGTTTTATTTAGTGCAATTAAGAATTAAAGATAAGTCAATTTTGTAAAGCACCAAGAAAGAACTGAAATAAGAAAATTTTCACAAGCTCCTTCTGCAAAAAAAAAAAGTTCAAAAAAAAATCACAACCACTAAGATAATTATAGAATATCAGCTTTTGTTAATCTTTACTCTTTTTTGTTAAGTGAATGTTGTGTCACTGAGAAGTGAGACCCCACAACACAACTCCCTCTTGCCGTTCTTTATTCTTTCCTTCTTTACATCCCTTCCACTATGCAAAGGGGTGGATATATCACTTTTTACAAAAAACATTGAGTACTGATTTCGTTTAGAAACTTGGAATTATATACATGAAATCTATCTTTTTGTCTTTTTCTAAACTTCATCCATGGAGTCATGAATATGTATGTTAATATGTACGTACATGACTTTTGAACTTAAAGAGAACCCAATGCTAGCTTACCTAGTTAACTTTATCAGCCAATAGAAGATCCAAAAAACGCAAGCTTATGTGATCATAATCTAGCTTAGTAAAATATTAGTATAATAAATTCAATCTCCACAGAGGAAATGATTATGCGTCCCACAATATTTAAGTTGCGGGTAAGAATATCTAAATTTCTGGGACCAAAAAATGTAAGTATTCAATATTTAACTTACTAGATAAGTGATAAAAGTATGATTCGATGAGTAAGCACTTTTATGTAAATTAAAATCATACGTGTTCCCTCAGTTCAAAACCCAAGATGATATATCCTAAACTTTTGGTTTCTTTGTTGCAGTACAAATAAAAATTAAAGTTCCTGACTCTGAGTATATAGGTGAACAAGCTCCAACATATGTGAACAAACACACACATAGACATTAGTTTTCAAAGTCAGGAAAGGAAAAAAAACAAGTATATAATATGTTGGGGAGAAACACTAATTTGGAATGAGCAAGGACTCGATAATCAACCTTTGCAACTTGTTAGAGACAAATCAATAAACAAAGGAATTTTTCTTCTTCGGTTTCTTATCAGAAACATAAGAGTTGTAGAAAAGACTTACAATAATATTCAAACATAATCAACTAATGAAGAAACCACATAATGAAAAATGAACTTAATATCAACAAAATGAGAACACAAATATAAGGCTACAAACACACGTTTTTACATAACAAAGTGATGAATTTTAGGAACATTTCCCTCAAGGATAGATTTAAGAACGTTCTTTAACTCCTCAAGCAACCCATCGGACAATCTGTGCATTCTCTCGGCGACAACTTCGACTCTTTCCCTAGCTATGTTCCGTACTGATACTTTAGTTGCTGACGTGGAGGTAACATATCAAACTAGTGATTAACACATCAAATAAAGAAAATTAAAAGCTTTACAATAAAACAAATAAACCTCAAAGTAATGTAATCTGAAACTGCATTAATCATAAACATACTTGTATATAGCTAACTCTTAATTTGACTTGTACCCAGAAAACCCCAAATTATATATCAAAATAAATATCAACTAGGTCAAGCTAAGATACTACATAATATTACATTTTAATACAAAATACAATAAAACCTCTATAAATTAATAATGTTGGAACTTTGTAATTTTATTGAGTTATAGATATATTAATTTACAGAAAATTTTCTTTTTAGATTTATTTATTTTAATGTATGTTTTATGTATAAATATGATAAATAATTGACTTTACGGTATATGCATTGATTAAATTTTATTGATACCAAATTTAATTATTTTTATTTGATTATTTGGTGCATACCGTAAATGTAAATGTATTTTAATTGTAAAATGTAAAATATTATCAAAATTTTTATAAATATCAAGAAAAATAAAGATAAATTTCACTATAGAAAAATCAAGAATAAAATATATTGATAATATTTATATAAAATTTATAAATGTTAATTATTAATTTATGTTTATATTGAGACCATATATTTACATAAAGTTTTTCAAAAACTTATTATTTAATTATTTTATCATTTGTGTCATATTTTAGACCGGCCCAAGTTGGAACCGATGAAAGTTATTAATTTATAGAAATTATTAATTTATCGAGTATTAATTTATAGAAATTTTACTGTAGCTAAATTTCAGATAAATAAAGCTTAGATAACCAACTCAATCGTCATTGAACTTCAACAAATCGATCATAGTTTCTCTTCGTTTTACTCAAGGAAACGGAGAGATGACAGAGCTATAGCCGAGGAGAGACGACGGGAGCTATAGCTGAAGGAAAGAGTGAGCAAAGACGCCGAATAATAATTTAGATTTTTAAGGGTAAATTTAAGAAAGATAAGAAGTTTGGGGGCTTTGACCGAAATTATTAAAAGTTCTAACTGCGCCTACGCACCTGCCGGTCTTTTTTTTTTACAGTGTAGAGGCAACCGATCCAGCCGGTAACCTTGCGTCGTGTTGACTTTTGACTCCAGTTTACGAATACGACTTTTCTTAGTAAAAAAAATAGTAAAAATTAAGCTCAAGTTTAGTGAGATGAGGGAGCATACAATTAGATGGGCCAATGTAGATGTGGTAATGTCAAAATCAAGGCATGCTGTTTTTGTGAATGGGCCTTCTTTAGTATATGCGATTAACAAAGAAAAGTGTATATGAAATTATTTGAGTGGTCCATCACCTATATGTTACTAGCTTTCAACGAATCTACGTTACAACAACAAGAGTACATACAAAGATATCCAATTTTCATTCCATTCCTAGCTTATCTTGTTTTCGATATACTTTTGACTTGAGACACTAATTTCTTGCTTTCATATGTCAAGCGTTGGACTATAGTATGCATACGTATATGTAAAATATCATCTGTTCAACTCTATATTGCTGACAACCAGTGCACTCATTCAATTTGTTGTTTCACGTTTCTGTACTACTCAAATCTTTTAATTCATATGATTTTTTTTCTTTCATAATTACATGTTTAAATTCGCTTGTAATCACCCAACTCTGCTTTAGTCATCCTTGGCCATGCAAACAGAATCATTCGAGTCAAACTCTCTCATCAAAAGGATAACACTCCATTTTGTATGGTCATTTCACTGTATAGCTTTGTCCATTCCATTACAACTAGACTGATGTCACTGTATGGTTGATAACGGTTTTTAACATACACATTATATTCCTGTTGGTTAATGAAAAATTCACATTCCACAACACAATCAACTCCAAATATTATCCCTATCAAGTACATGAGAAAATCCAAACAAAAGTAATCGTAGAAACTTTTATATAGTAATTTCGATTTTGTTAGACAGTATGGGAATTTAATTTTGTTAAAAAAAGGGTGTTGTAGCACCATTTTTTCTTCCATTATAATCTTTCTAAATAATTATTTGTAATATTTACGTTAACCAAAAACGTAAAATTGATGATGTGGGAGATTAGTCTTCGTTCACATTAAACCAAAAAGTGGAATTAATGAAGTGTGAGCCTAGATTTGTTTTCACAAAAAGAAAAAGCAGAAGAGACAAACACAGCTACACGTTGGCAGTATCTAGAGTGAAAAAAGATCCCACGTTTTCTTGTAATGAAATGATGAACTTGAAATTTCGTAATCGTAACAAATAAAAGTAAATAATAATATAGTAACGAATACAATCTTGTGAACTAATAGTTTATTAATGAAATCTTGTAATGAAATGACAGAGCTTGAAATTTTGTAATCGTAAAACAAATCGGAGTAGATAATAATATGATAAAGAATACAATCTTGTGAACTACTAATACTTTATTCATGCCCGTGTCCGGCCAACGGCGAATCAGACGACGTTGACGGGCTTCCTAAGGAACATGAGCGAAGAAGGCGGCGCGTCTCCAATCCACGCGCCGACGTGTAGGCGCTCGTAGTAGTGAACACAGTAAAGAGAGAGCGAGAGCTGAAGCTGGTCACGGCTCCAAATGATCTTAGGGACTCGTGCAAGAACTGGACGGATGCAAAGGAAGTAGAGACATCGGTAGCCACCAAGAGCCGACACAACTGAGCGAAGTGAAAGTGAAGGTCGTGGTGACACTTGTCGGAAACAAAGCTCTTCCCATATTGAGTCGTTGCGAGCCACGGCTGACCAAAGACGGCACACGCAAGCGGCTGAGCAGAGAGAAGGACCGTCTAGTCGCCTGAGGATTTCTACGAGCACGTCGTGGTGGTCGTTGATGGAGAACGTGGGAACAAGATTCACTCGTTGTCTCTTGTTGTTACTTTTCTCGACCATACCGATTCGTTTTTCCGACATGGTACTAGAAAGAAAGAAAGAGAGAGAGGTTTGTGTTTGAAAGAGAGAAGATTGATACAGCTGTTGAAATCACACGGAGGCATATAAATATATATATGTTGAGAATATTGTGTGTGTGAGTGAGAAGCAGAGGGGGAAGAGTGATGTTTATATTCAATCTGTAAAAGAATAAAAATTAATGTTGGTTGGGTGGTTCTTGTTGCTTTTAAAACCTTAGTCTATATATCATTACTTGTTGTCTTTTTGTTTTAAAAGCTACTGGTATAACATATAACTATTTGTTTCTTTTGCTTCACTAATCCTACATATCTTTTATCATAGCATATGGCCAATGAAATTACCTAACACCGGTACAAAACTACGTAAATATATATATATCCAATTATTGACTGAACAAAATTGGATAGTAATATATCAAATATGTGTATTATTAATTCACATAAATAGTAAGAGTGAGGCAAGAAAAGTGATTTTGAAGTTGTACTTGTTTTAATAGAGTTTGATATGGAACGCTCTGAAATCTACTAATAAGACTTATTTGTGTATATATATTATTTTCTTAGTGATGCTAAAGTCTCTATATGATTGGTTAATACTTAATATATTAGTGATCAGTGATTGTCTTTTGAAAGTAACCTAGAGGGAGGGGTTGAAACTTCTAACCTAATCAAGATGAGTCAGTAATCTTGTGGCATACTCACTGTACTGTGTAAATTTGAAGTATATTTATTATGGGATATGGGTACAATATTACTAAATGTGACTATGTGTGAAAATACAACCTACTTGTTGGGTAACGTAGAAAGTTGAAGGACTTGGAACCGGGGCGAGTGTGTTCTTTTTGTTTCGTCCACGCTTAAGATATATCGTGCGTGTGAGTGACTCTTTTTCTGAATATTATTGTTAGTCAAACCTCTCGCTGACTATCTTTGAAGAAAATCTTTGCACATGGAGAATATGTTTTTTTTCTTTCATTTTTCTTGCATACCAAATCTATACGCATTGGTAAAGAAACGTCGCATAACCGTATATGCGGTTTCCAAGTTGTTGATTTAGTGTGTTTTTTTGAATTTTTTTACAAAAAAAAACAAAAATACACTAAATCAACAATTTGGAAACCGGATATATGGATACGAAGTTAATTTAGTGTATTACATACAAATATTTTATAATTTCTTAATCTCTATAACACGAGATTACACATTTTATTGTAATTGCAAATGATAAATTTAGCTGTGTATTACAAAACTCATATTATTGATCAAATTTTCTAAGAATGTATTTCAAAGAAAATTAGACAAATTGCCGTTCAAATTTTATTTAAGAAAGTAAAACCTTGTTGAAGAATTTAAAACCAAAAACTAAATTCCAAAAACTAAAATTCATGAAAAATACTATTTGCATTCAAACCAAAGTTTTTTCTTTTAACATTTTACCAAATACTTAATTATATATTCACATGAAAATTGCATTCAACTACGTTATCACTCCCAACTGAATATTTGACACCTATAACAATAATTAATATCTAGCTGCAAACATCAAAACCATGCCGTTAGTCTATTTTAGAGATTTTTTATTTTATTTTTACATCTTGCAGCAAAGCCATCAAACCATTTAAACTATATATCTTTTAGTTAACACCAATCTATACATTAATGATAGATTGGTTATTGAGCAAAAAAGCCCTTAATGATATTGATGTATAATTGGATAAGGAAACTATAAAAAATTGTAGAACTTATTGGGATTATGTAAGTACCGTGTATATATATCTAATGTGTGCATGTGAACACCTATATAGAGAGACGATTTGTGACTTGTGAATGGGAATCGAGGAAAGGTCCAAGGGAAAGAATCCACAAGAGAGAACTGCACATCCGATGCTCTTCCAATTTCGTTTTAAAAAGTCTGTTTTCTAATTTCTATACTCTAAAAACTATGTAGACACGCATGTACACAGCTTCTTTATTTTTTTCTTCTCTTGTTTGTAGTTAAAAGGTTACACACATATACATATACATACGCCGTATGCGTGTCTTAGTGTATATATTTGTTACAGTTTATTTTCTCGAGGTAAAAGAGACATCGTTGTTCGTTCTTCTTGTTGTTTTTGTTGTCTTTTTATGCTTTTTTTTTAAAAAAAAATTGAGTTCTTCCATATGTCTTCTTCACATTCTCGTCTCTCTTGTTTCAGGACCGTTGTACAATTATCTACACAGGTCTAGTCATGCATGTATATACACGTAGTTGTAATAACATTTTTTTCGAAAATGATTTTCCATTTTGGTCATCATTTATTTATTTAAAGATGCGTGCATTTGACATTTTTCACGAGTTTTAATTTGCAAAATTTTTGACTTGGGAATGTTTTTAGATTTTAAATATCACAATAAATTAGCTATAAAAAATTCATGTCCATGAGATTTTTTTAGTTTATTTATGAACTACCATAGTTTGTCTCTACAGAAACGAAATACATACCAACAAAAATAATTAAAACTCATATATGTGTATCCTTCTCAACGAACAATAGCCGTACACTATCATCCAAATGCAAAGACAAAAGAAAAGACTGCCACCCAAACAGAAGAAAAAAAATAATGACATGAAAAATGAAGGAAAAAGGTAATTATTTGATAAGCCAAGGAAATTCACAAGCATATCTATCAAACATTTAGTCAATAAACAACTATTTAGTTGTCTTTTTGGCGTTGGAAAATTCACCAAAATAGTAACTTAACATTCGTTCTAATACTCAGGTCCTAGTCTTGCAATATGTGCATATTCACGTATAACATATTCTTGTGCAAAAAAAAGTATTGAAGAAGTAAATATGAAATGTTGACAAGGATATGCATAAGAGAGATGGGATTTTGTTTGTCTTTTGCTGGTAACCATGTAAATAAGGGGTTTGGTTAGTGAAGCAAATTTGGTCTGTTGATTATCTATTATAACAGACTTTGTTTTCTAATTATGGAAATGTTGAATCCATGCAGGAAATAACAAAAACATAATTATGAAATATCAACTTATCATATAGTTGAGACGTCTGATGTTCATCCATTTATTTCAAATATTTACTTACTCTTTCGACGACTAGCGTTTGTACTTTGTACATAGTGTGACATGTGCAGCATCCAACTGGTCAACCTTATATAATTATCGTATTGACTCAGATTTATTAATATAATTTCCCGGGAAATAGGGGAATACAATAAACATTTTATTTTTATTGCTTTATGAAAAAACATTAAAATCATGAACCGATATTCTTAGAATGGAGTTCTTAGCAGAAGTTAAAAAATTGTTTCTCAAATTTTAATTAAAAAAATTAAGAATCAATTCTTAAATTTTTTATCTAAGAACTGACTTTTAACCTTATTAATTAAAAATTAAGAAACAATTTCTTAATTTTTGTTTAAGAAACAATTTCTTAATTTTCATTAATAATCCATCCTAAAAATCTTAGATTAATCATGCTCTAAAGCTTAGTTGTTTTCCGCCGGCCTAGTTTACGAGGGATAGGGATAGTAACTCCATCTGTTGGTGTTGTATTTGTACCATCCTTCTTTAATCATAATAAACTCAGTTGAAGAAAAAAAAAACACTAACGTCTCTCTCCTCGTTTTGCAATATTGATTCGTTTAAGATATAAATCAGGATCCAGACAAAACTCATTAAACTACTATGTCGTAGCTTGCTAAACTTTCTTGAGAGTGAGAGATCTACCAGACGACCATGTTGAGAGATTGACGAGACTACGATCTGAAAATAACCGAGATGACGAAAAAACTTTAGAAGATAAAGATATTTGTAAATATGTATTATTTAGATTTCCATATGTTAGAGAATGTAAGAACCTTGATGCCATTAGTTAACAAATATTCCATCCGTTTTATATTAAGTGTCGTTGTAGAGAATTTTTTTGCGTTATAAAATAAGTATCGTTTTTGGTTTTCAATGTAAAATTTATTAATTTACTTATGTAATTTATTTTTCTATTGATTAAAATATGGTTAGGTGTATAGGTAACTATGTTTTTATATAAGAAATATATAAAATTAATTGTTTTATTAATCTGTGTGTATAGTTGTAGAATGACACTTATAATGAAACAGAGGGAGTATGAAACTTAGAAGAAATAAAAACCAATACCTTTCTAACATATACTACTCCCGTAGTCGTATAAATTCCAGGATAATGATATGATGGCTGACATAACGCTGATATTTTGAACCAAGTACATTTTATCATGAGTTCACTCAAGGAAGTGAGATATCTCGAAATTAAGAGCATGATTAATGAAAAAGACTAATTTGGAAGTTTTTATAGCATGATTTGATATTTTTCCGACTAAAATACATATTTTATATTCTTATTTAGGAGATGTTTCATAGTTTTTCTTAATTAAAAACTAAGAGAGATATGTTATATTACATTAAAAGTCTCATTTTAAAGGACCCCATTAATTATATTCTAAGATGCAAAATAAATCGATTACAAAAAGATATAATATATACGTTAATATTGTATTCGGTACTATATATATATATATATATATATTTACAAAATACATTAAAATAGACACATCTAAATAATATACTTCCAATTTATCTTTTACAAGTTCTATATAGATACTGGTTCCTCGGATGATTAGATCTTGAAGATTTTGGTTGCTCTCAATTTGTACTCTTGGATGATCTCATTCTTTACGTTGATGTTTTAGTTTGCAACATGCGGGTGCTAATTTCATGAAAAGTCTCAAACCTCTCGAATCTCGATGACTAACCTCATATGTCAGACTCATCCGAAAATCACATCCGATGAATATGGAAGCCGCTAGGACTTTGTCAAGCAGCTCACAAAATACTAGTATTTATTTGAGAAAACATAAAATTCCACTTTTTTATATGAGATAAATTGTATGAGAATACTCAACCAAGATATCTTAAAATGTCACTTCACATCTATCAACACACAGGTTATAGATATACAAAAATAAACTAGGATCTAGTATAAAGACATTTTAGAATTAAATAGAGAAACGCAATAGTTGACAAAAAACGAAGAAGTAGTAGTTAACTATAAAGGAATACTATGTCAATTTAAGGAACTGGTATCCAATGTCTAATTGGTTCCATATCCAAATCAACTAGCTAGACTTTCTGATACAACGACATATCTACTGTAATAGTATAATAAATTTTACTGAGATTGAGAGGCCAGCGCAAAACACAAGCAAACGTATTAGGTCAACCCTGACACTAAAACAAGTAAGGAAAAAAACGGGAAGAAAAGACAAATGACACAGAGACCTCTATCAAAGTATTCCAAAACTATATGCAGTTAAGGTTCAGCTACAGCTCATGTGTCTAGTAATTGAATACAATAAAATAATTAAGAAGGATTTGGTAATGATTAAAGGAGTAAAGAAGGTTAAGGAGGGAT
This sequence comes from Eruca vesicaria subsp. sativa, assembly GCA_932364175.1. Taxonomy (NCBI): domain Eukaryota; kingdom Viridiplantae; phylum Streptophyta; class Magnoliopsida; order Brassicales; family Brassicaceae; genus Eruca; species Eruca vesicaria. The sequence continues at coordinate 92,072 of CAKOAT010324043.1, forward strand.
AAAGAGATAAAAGCTCAAGTACAATGATAAAGAAAACAATGAAGATAAAGGGTGAACACAAACATCCTCTCCTATAAACAAACAAACAATCACACTCACTGCAATATTTGTCCAAATCCCATTCACCTTCACATATACTCACATCTAATATACACATATATTCAATCTTTTAAATACGCATATATATATATACACATTGATTCACTCTTTTCAATATGCATATATATATATATTGTTCAACCCTTCATATATATATATATATATATATATATATTTATAAGATATTCTTTATGATTCAATATAATTTTAGAAATTTGTCCTAGGCGTTTAAACTCCAGCTAATTGTGTTTTTCTTTTAAACACCAAATAATTTATACGGATATTAAAATTAGTATAGATAGTTTTTTTGGTCATCGGTATTCATAAATCAAGGCATAAAATTAGTAAAGCTAGCTGCTAAAGTTTATTAGTACGAAAAACTTGCATCAGTTGTTAAATTAATGTGGCTAAAATTACTCTTTAGTTGAAAACCAACACTACAGCGTATTGTTTGGTCACTCCCAATATAAGAGCCCACGAACAAAATTTGGATACAGTTGTCATCTTTCCATTTACTCAAGGGCCTGTTCAGTAGTGATATGGAAATAGCGACATGGGCTTCTTGCGTCATGGAATTTGTGTAATTGTGCAACGATGTGGCTAACGATCGTGTTAGCCACAAACATGGCCACTAATTATCATCAATATCCATGGTTAAAAAACGTCAGTTGTGCAATCAAATCAAAATTTATTAACACAGAGATCCGTGGACAACTCACAATATTCAAAGTAGCTATTCTGCCATGAATTTTCAGTAAGACATATATAGCCACTATATATATATATTTCCAAGGGGATGTATATTAGATTAAGACGTCTGTGATCGATCTGTGACCATTTTTGAAGCTTGTTCTAGACAAGTGTTTCATTGTCAGTTCATAGGTGTGAATTTCCAGGACAGTGCGTAAGACAAGCATTGCTAATAGAGTTATTAACACTCAGAGGCAGTTTTGATGTTTTTATTACAAGAAAAGACAGTTTAAGTTACTGAGGTACTTTCTTGTAACTAAAACCCCAACAATTGCTAACTAAGTAACTAAGATGGTCCCACCTTTGACAGCTTGTATTATCTCTCCTCTCTTCTTCTTCCTTCTGAGAATCATGTTCGATTTCTTCTTTTTTTTCCATGTAACTCAAATTCTTTCTACAAATCATTATTTTTCAGCATCATAATTTCATTTTCTCTTTTATTTTATGTATCATTGATTTTTTTTCAGATATACAAATTCAATAATCAATACAGAAAAGATGTAAAAGAATTTGAAGCCTCCTTAAAAAGATTTCTTCAACTCAACATCAAAGCCTCCACCTCTTGTAACCGCCTCTATCTCCGCCTTTGTCGACTGAAACCTCTGCCTCCATCTTGTATGTCTTGTCCCTGGCGATTTGGAACAAAATGTTCAACAAATAAAAAAAAAAGAGTTTTGTTTGAACTTTTGGATGTAAAACCATGAATTAAGATTCAAATCTATCAAATCTGGACAAAATACATAAAAACAAGTAAAGAATGTTAAGAATCTTAAAAATAGGTGAAAGAGGCAGAGATTAGGGTATTTGATCGACGGTGGCCAAGGAAGAAGACAAGGGTATTTTTGTAAATTTTCATTATTAATAAAAAATAAAAAAATTCGCTCATATTGTACATGTGTACACCTAGTTGAGATTGTACATGTGTACACCTAATTGAGTCGTCGTTGAGCAACATCGAAACTCGGTCATATTGTACATATGTACACGCTTGTTTGTGTACACTCTAACAAAGTTTTACAAGAATACCAAACCTTAAATCAAACAAAATTGAAGAATGAAATTTGTACACAAATTTTTATCTCATGAATATTCATATGTGTTGTCTCACATGTACAATGTCAATTTTCACATTTTTGCTCGTGTACACGTGTTTTTTACTGTACACATGTACAATGTTTTATAAAAAAAATCACATATACATTGGCCCATTGTACACTGCGGAAGCATCTGCTTAACCAACCCATAAATGCTACTCTGTTTTTCTTTGTTTGTAATGTTGATACTCTTAAGCATAACAAACAAAAACTTGGAAATTTGGGAGGAAAATAGAAATGACATCTTCACAAATAAAACTATTGGGTCAAAAATAAATTATACAAAGATGAGGAACCAGATTTTTAAAAATGTTAAAGTTGGTCATTGTTGCTATCGAGCTTTGTCAACACTTAGAACACACCCATCTATGCATGTAGACATGTACAATAATCGGATTCACATAAGCTTGTATACACTATTACACCACCTAAATTTTTAAAAAATTATGTCACAACGTGTACATGTATATCACTGTACACATGTACAATGTTTTATGAAAAAATCACATATACACTGGTCCGTTGTACACTGTAGAATCATCTACTCAACCAACCCTCAAATGCTACTCTATTTTTTCTTTGTTTGTAATGTTGACACTCTTAAGCATAACAAAACAAAAGCTTAGAAGTTTGAGAGAAAAATAGAAGAGACATCTTCACAAATACAAGTATTGGATCAAAAATAAATTATACAGAAGATAAAGGATCAGATTTTTAAAAAAGTCAAAGTTTGCCATTGTTGCTATCGAGCTTCTCACAGGTATTGGATCAAAAATAAATTATACATCCCTTCCTTGCTCTTCCTACAGTCATACATGTGTACATATATGATATTGATTTGTGAAACAATTTGATCATATTAGAATTTTGAGGTATATTATGAAAGAAACATTAAAACTAGAGGATCAAAAGTGCAAAAAAGTGATACTCCTCCCTTGATGTTGCAGATCGCATTTCTCTGGATCTCTTTGATGACAACGGAGAGTTGGCTCGTTGATGACAACGGAGACCTCACATCGATGACATCTTGGACGGAGGAGCTGAGCACGGAGAGGAGGAGACAAAGACACCATGGATGAAGCTTTAATCGTTCTCTAGCATTGACATCATTGTGTACATGACATTTACACCATCCTTGGAAATATAGCTTCACATATCTCAAAAGATAGACATAATAATAGAGATAATAATTGATTAAATTTTTCTTGAAAAAAAAATACTGTGAAAACAAATTTAATTTTACAGAAAATAGTTGAGAAATTAAGAGGAAGAAGACGAAGAAGATGAAGAAGAGAGAGACGTGATGTATTTTGTTTTGTTTCTTGGTCAAAGTTATATTAAATAAAGTGAAAATATATATTAAATTTAATTAAAGTAATAGACAGGTGGACTAATTTAGTTTGTTTGTGACAAGGAAGTGGACTTAGTTAGAAAAAACTACCCTAGTAGTGATAACTGCCTTATCATGTTAATAAAATCTTAAAACTGCCTCTGAGTGTAATATTTTCTTGCTAATATCGCCTATTCATTGTGTTGCTACAAGATCTTTACTATTAAATTACCAAGACACCGAGCTTGATAACAGAATACTTGGGTTAGTAGCAAGTTATTACTCACCACACAACTCCTTAACCCTCAGACACTTTGCAGGTACATATCATGACCACATAACTCTTTAAACAACACACACACTAAAGCTACATACATCGAGGGTGTTGAATAAATTTTTTCAACAATTAAAAAAAAAAATCAAAACAATAAGGTTGTTGAATGCATATGTGGATTCAACATGTTGAATTAACAAAAAATGGGTATAATTTTCCACCCATTTTCCACATATGTCCATATGTTATTGGATCATTTAGATTCTTGATTTTTTTTCTTATCCCAATTTTTCTACACAATTATTTATAAGAAAACAAAATTATAAATTTGTTTTTCATATATCAAAATTCATATTTTTTTCTGCTCTATAAATAGAGACTTGGTTCATTCAATTTAGTTACCAAAAAAAACTTCTATTTTCTACTATAATTTTCTATCATCTACCTTTAAACTCTTGATTATATTCTTAATTATTTCTTCATCAAAATGGAGTCTAATAATAACCATTCTAATACCAAAAATTCTACTAATTACCCTTTTAACCAGCCAAATTCCAACAAATATTAATTTCAAAATTACTCTTTCAACCAACCCCAAAATATCCCAACAATTATCAACTTTTAAAATCACTCTTTTATTAGTTGTTTTCTGTGTTTATTATTGCATTGTAATGCATTTTAAGTTTTTATAAAGCCTTTTTAATAATATGGTTTTAAAAAAATATTGAATGACTATTCATATTTTTTCATGATTTTAAATTAAACGAATTGAAAGCTTTTATCAATATAAATATAGGATAGGATGTTGAATTTTATTTAAAAAAACCATTGTAGAGTATAAAAATAAGTGGGTGTTGAATGATTAGGTGGAAGAGGGAGAAGATAATGGAGAGTGTAAAAAATAGAAATTAGGGTATTGAATTTTTCACACCAATGTACATAGTCTAAGGAGTTATCAAACGACAAGAGCCAAAGTAAAAGTAACTCCAATAGAGCTTCTAAACATAAAGTTCTTAAAAAATATATAATAATTATTGTATTATATATATAACTATATAACTGAAATATAAATTAGAAAACCTTATCTGCAACAGATGTATTACATCTTTTTTTTCCCTTATTTTCACTCATATTATTAAACTGAAGTAAAATAGAACTATCTTTATTTTTAACAGGTTTATTAGCCTTTTATTTCCTTATTTTCACTCATCTTAACTACTTTATTAATTGATTCTTTTCAAATAATTTGACAACATCTTATTATATAAAGCTAGGTTCTTCAAACTTACTAATTAACAAGATTGTGACACATGAAAATTATATATATATATGATTGTGACACGTGTCAAACTATTTCATAACTAATATATATATATATATAATAACAAAAACGAATTTTGTTAAAAAAAAGATTTGAAATATTATGTAATAGTAATTTTCCATTTTTAATATCCTAAATAAAAGATATTTACAAAAATAATATTTGATAATAATTTTACATTTAATATTGTGACATGTATTGAAATTCTAATGATTAAAAATATATACACTAAGATAATACAAAATATTTTTGAAGATATTGATTTTAAAAATTGTTTAATATTAAAAGAAAAAAGAGGCTATAATTTTTTAATTGTAGTTTTCCTTTTTACAAATCCTAAACACAAAGATTTAAAATAAAATAAAAACTAATTTTGAAAATAATAATTTTAAATATTTTTTAAAAGTAAAGAAAAATAAAGAGTGTTTAATTGTAGTTTTCCTTTTTTACAAATCCAAAACAACAAACTATTCATAAAATAGATTATTATGAATTTTTATTTTCTAAAATATTAAAAATATAATTTAATAGTAATTTCCTATTAGAATTTTATATATGTAAAAATATATATATGAAGAAAATGAAAATGATTTTACAGATAAAAATAATGTTTTAAAATTTTTAATAGCAATTTTTGTAAACCATTTTCTTTTAAAAAATTTCAAACAAATAAAGATTTGCAAAATAATTTATTTGATACTAATTTTCCTTTTCCAAACTTCCGAATAAAAGGTATTTGAAAACACATATCTTATAGTAATTGTCTGTTTCTAAAATTTTCAACATAAGAGAATTATTAAAGAATGTTTAATAGTTTTTTATAAAAAAAATCCTAAACAAACAGTATTTGTAGAATAATTATTTGAAATATTTTATGTTCTTTTCTTCTTAAACTGATGATGATTTTTAATATATATCTTAATATAATAAATGAATTTTGAAGATAGTAATTTGTAAAAACATTAAAGTAAAAAAACAGAACTTATAAGTTTGAATTTTAGTTTTTCTTTATAGAAATCCTAAAAAAATTAAAATAAGAAAAAACGAATTTTAAAAATATTCATTTTAAATCTTGTTTATTTTTTTTTAAAAATAAAGGTTGTTTAATTTTAAACCCTAACTGTAAAAATAGTAGTGATACGAATTGTAAAAAAAGTAGTTAATAAAATATTTAATAGTATTGAAATAATTATCTGATTGTAATCTAATTTTCGGTAGTTCTAAATAGAAGATAATTGTAAATGATTGTATGATAGTAATCTTTATTTTCTAAAATCATAAACAAAAATGTAAAATAGTATTTGATAATATTTTTGTTTATTGAGTTATAAAGAAAAGAGTTTATAAAGTATAATGCTTTCCTTTTCAAAAGCATATGGAAAAAGAAACTTTAAAAATTATTTTAATAATAATTTAAAACATAAAGATTTTGATGATAAACATGATACTAAAATAATTTAATTAACTAAAAAATCAAAATATGATTTTTTCGTGATTGGTTTTTATCTTGGTATTTGTATGTGTTTGGTCATACAAAAACAAACACATGTTTGGTATATTTTTGTGTTTGGTCATAAATAATAGATTATTATTATTATCAACGTAAATGATTTTTATGTGTTTAGTAAAAAGAACATGTTTCATTGTTATCTTATTACATCTATGTTTTAATATATAGTATTTCTAATATATTTTATTAAACTGCTGTTGTAAAAATATATCATTAAAATGAATTTCGAAATTATTTAATAAAAGATCAATTTAATAAAATGGCCTAATTTTTAGCAGAAAATGAGAAAAAAGTAATTTGAAAATAATTATAAATTAAGTACACATTGAAAATATTAAAAATTCAAAACTGAAAAACCTAAAGAAATTGTTTGAAATACTATAACTTGAATACTGTTTTTAATACTACATAAAAACCCACATAACATCTGAATTTACGATTTAATGTGTAGATTTTAATATTTAAGGGAAGAAGCTAATTTTATAAAATTATATAAAAAGTCCAAATGGTATATATGATATTTAATATCATACACTTAAAATGAAATTAGAAGAATTTTTTAATTACCTCTATGATCGTCTTCTTCGACCTTATTATAATATATAATAAAATAATTTATTTATTTATTTTATGATTTATCATCACAAATTAAGAAGTGACAATTTTATGATATTGTCACTGACTTGATTGACCTTATTTAACTTTCAATTTTTTTTTATTTCACTCTAATTCATAATTCGTACTGTATTTGGTTTAAATTTTTAGGTATAAGTATTTTCTTTGGTCTTAGGTACAAAGTTAAAAACAATTCACTTATGTACCATGATTATTAAAATATAAATATTTACCAATATTTACGTGGGTAAAAAAATTCTAAATTTTGAAATATATCTCACACAACATATACAAAATAATCCTAAAAATATAAAATAACTTATTCTTTTATGTCTTTTGTAAAATTAAAACATCAAATAAATTTGTGCTTATTAAAATATAAATACTAATCGGAATATTTATGGAAAAATTAATTCTTAATTTCTAAAATAAATCTCACACAACATATGCAAAAAATCATAAAACTATAAAATGAGTTATTATTTTTATATTTTATAAATATTAAAACATCAAATAAAACCCGTGCAACGCATGAGCCCATATCTAGTTTATTATAAAAGTACAAAACTGAACTTACTTTAAGTGTTTACCTATATATTGTACATTTGTTCACTTTTCAAACTATGTCAATAACTATATTTATCATAATAATTTGACATCATCTATTTTACGTGTTAATCATAACTATTTCACATGCTTGTAACTGTTTCATTAATTCAAGAATTCAACCGATTAAGAAAAAAAATTTTTTTTAACATAACCAGTTAAACATGGGTATTCAAATACACGTTCAAAAACATATTGATTTTTTGGATATCAGTTTTTTTGGTTTTAAAATTATTCCGTTTGGATATTATAAATTTTTGGATGGGATTAGAGTCAGATTCTTCCAGCTTCCAATATATTCGTAGAAACCTAAAAATATTTTAATAACCTATATCTATATGTTTGAAACTGTATTAAACAATTTATAAAAACGTAAAAATTAATTCCGCGCGGACACATAGATTAAGCTCGAGTTAGTATTTACTTGGGGATAACTTAAAGTTATGGAAAATCTAACCTAAAATATCTCATAGATATTTTAGGTTGAGTTTCTGTATTCTTAAGATATCCATAATTAAGTATTTATTTATATATAGGTATTATAAATTTTATTGATGAAAATTACTTTAAGAAAATTATCAGTTAATATCATAGAGATATTTTAATAAGCCAATTTTTTGTTGGTATTTCCTTGTACTTTTAAAATGCCCATAATTAAATATTACTATTTAAGTATATATATATATATATATATATATATGTGTATGTATTTAAGAATTTATTAATGAAAATAACTTTATGAGCAATTCTCAACTAATATTATAGATATTTTTAATCCAAACTTTTGTTGGCATTTTCGTGAGCCATGAGCTACCTCTCGAACCCTTAGGGATTCTAGTATCATTCATACACCGAGTAAATATATAAAATTGAATTCCATATTCATTTTAGAGTAACCTGTCACCTGTGGCTTGGTTTCTTATGGATGAGTGTTAACACTGGAACTAGTCTTGATCAACTATAAGGGAATAAGCCGAATGGCCGGAAAATTAATGATAATGCAGATCAGTTGCCACTATTGTAAAATAAATAATAACTACATCTTGATCCGCGCAACCGCGCAGATGTTTGTTTTCGTTTATAATTAATTATATAAACATTTTGTTTTCACTTGTAAATTGGTATATATTATAGTAATCACATATTTACGATATGTATAGTAAATGTTTTTCAAACATAATAATATTATGTAATATGTGTTTTAATCAAATAGATTGTTTCAAATTTTCTATATTATACATGTTTTTCAAACATGTGTTTGTTTCTTCTTCTATATTTTATTGTTTGTTAGATTAGTGTTTCATTTTTAGATAAAGTAATATAAATAGAGCTTGATTAAATATTAGTATACTTTAATTTGAAAAGATAATATAAACTTGAAGAAAATTTTGCTAAAAACTAAACTTATAGCTTCATAGATTAATATTATAAAGAATTTTATTAAAAATAATTTTTTAAACAAATTTTTTTTTAAACACGAAATAAATTTATCTAGTATATATAGCGTGTAAATTTTGTTAGGGTATATAAATATTCCATATTACGAATATGTGATTTTTGTTAATCTATTGTGGATGCATTTAACTAATATTGACATATTTCCTTATAAATAATAGAAGATTTCTAAACTTATATCTATTGACATATTTTGCGTGACTAAGTTGAAAAGTGTGGGATAATTTACCAAAACCAAATTGTTAAGCGTATCGTTGTTATTATAGATATGATTTTTCATAACATATAATAATGATAAGATTATTAGAGAGTTAATGTAACATGACTTTCTAATGATAGTCCATTTTTAAAAAAAATCAAACATGAAATCAAATCATGACTTCTGTTTTAATATATAAGATTAACGGTATAGAAAATACTGATTTGCTCATCTTAGAAGAGAAATAAGTTTTGGAATAGTATTGTGAACTTAAAGAAATTATAGAAGAAAAAGAGAAGTAATGAATTACCAAGAGGAAATAATAACATAATTAATAACTAATAAAAACCACCAAATATCAATATTATTAAAAGAGGATCATCACTATCTTTTGCCCCTGATCTATCCTGAGATATTACTTAAATTGCCACTGGACCTACATTTTTTTAAAAAAACTAATTATTTTATAACTAAATCTACTTTAACTATTTGATCACTAATCACGTTCAATTTATGAAGCCAAGCAGTTACCACATTCTTTTTATTTTCGGGACTCAGTGATAATAAAATAGATTATTAAGTGGTACTAATAAAAAATTATCCACCTCCTCCTTATATATAGCCATTATCTATTGATTAATAAACCCAGTTTTACTCTTCGAACATAAAATAGACCTGCAAATACAAGTTGTGCTTCTGCAAGGTTTTGTTTTATATTTAGACCTTCATTTGAACACATAAGTAGTATATATAATAAAAGATTTCTATAGTTCTAAATTATAGAAGTAATATAAATTTCATGGTTTATATTTAAATTTGTATTTTACATAATGTTAGACATATATTTATGTAACTAATGCAAGAATGCTTACTATTAAAAATATTGATTCGATTGATTTTTTTTATTAAATGTGATATGCTACATTTTTATCATATATATTTGCATATAAACCCATTTAGTTTAACGATTTTTAAATAGGCTATTCGATTAAATGTGATAAATACTTTTTATCGTCTATATTTACATATCATGCCGCAAATAAAAAACAATTTTTTATATATTTTTTAACAATTAAAATTAACAAAAATAAATAATGCACACATCTATACAATTTTTAAATTTTTTGAATTTATAAATACCGTCAATACTAAAAACAAACTTATATGATGGTATATATACTAAAAAAATAAATTTATGCAAATTCTATAGAAAAATTAAATAAAAAAAATATACCCGCCCTTTCAAAGGCGGGTCAAAATCTAGTATAAAGTTAAAAAAAAAAAAAAAAACCACGAGATATAAGAAAAAAAAAACTGTCAACCCTTTATTTGGGGTCATCCCAAGAGTGCCTTAATATGTTAGTTCACAACGAAACCGTTCACAAAATGCAATGGAATAAAAATTTCACATCTGCTATTCCTCCTATATATATCCAATCACTGACTACTCCTATATGCATATCAGAGAAAAAAAACTCAAAAATTCATTCCAATTCTCTTATCAAAATGTGGACCAACAAGTTTGTCTTCCTTCTTACAGTTGCATGCATGGCCGTGTTCGGTACAGCTCAAACGTTGCCTTCGGTACCTGTACAGGACCCAGCAGATTGTTTGTCATCGCTGGAAGTTATTCCCAACTGTATCTCAGAAATTTTCGGATCGATAATAAGTGGACAAATCGGGACTATTGATCCCCCTTGCTGCCATGCCTTTTTGGGTCTCAATGCAGATTGTGTTACTCAGACGTTTGCCTTCGCTCCCCTCTTCCCTTCAACTCTAAGGGATCATTGTTCTCGACAATCGTGATGCCGAATGTGCTATTAAACAGTGTTACGTACGTTTCTGCTTAAATAACAACTATAACTTCCATGTTGCTTTTAATAAAAACTATCAACTTCCACGTAAACCCTATGTAACCATCTTTATCCATATTTCCTGTTGATATAAACATCTTTCTGATAACAAAACAATAATAAAAATCTAATTAAAGGATCCGCACAAAGCCTATGTATATGTGTCTCTTTTGGCTTTGGTTGGTCACGTTGATACTTGATACCATAAACTGTGACAGTGTGTTACTATCTTGTTCACACAATATCTTTGGGTAAAAAAAAAAAAAAAAACTTTGGGTATGCAAGAGTAAGTAATAACGGACAACTATATCATCCGTCTTTCGCATTGAGCCGGCCTGATTCAAAAGGTGGCCACCACATTTAAGGAAAAAATTAGGATAATTGCTTGCAGATCAATATTATAGAATAAATAGTACGAAACAATGTATTAAATTATATCATTAAATTTAAAACCCCTTCATAATAATAGTTGGATAGTAGTCGCAAAAACATAAAACGCATGTAGACTATTTTGTTTGATTTTGCCTTGACTTTAAATGGTATCCTCCCATTTCACATATTCATCAATACACACCACTATTATATATATATATATATATATATATATATATATATACCGTGATGCTTAAGGAAATTGTCAAAGTACAATTATCGGAACTAAATTTAACAGTTTCAAAATGTAAATATAGAATGCATGTCAGTTTATAAATTGTATTTTAGATATATATATATATATATATATATTTTATTTTTTTTGAACGGAAAGGATTATCATTGAAACTCAAATACAGTTTCCGAAGAGAGAAATGTCAGAGATCAGCTTTGCAAGAGCCGATTTCGCAATAGAGTCTGCTACACAATTACGAGTACGAGGAACAAAGGAGAAAGATAAGTGATCGAAGAGAGAGGCAAGGACTCTTATATCGCAAAGGAGACCCGCGATCTCATTCAGATCGGATCCCGACGAGAGGGATGAGATTAGGACTAGAGAGTCCGAGAATAAGTTGAGCTTGGAGATACCCAAGGAAGCTGCAGCACGCAGGGCATGCCTTACTGCTAAGATCTCGGCAATCAGGGCTGAGCCCACAAAGGACCTGGAAGCTGAATCGCTGGAGATGGGAGAGTTATCAGGCGATTTAATGACCCAGCTGAAGCCTCCACATTGAGAAGAGGCGTTCCAAGCTCCATCTACTTAGCAGTTTGGTGAGTCGTCCCTAACATGACCCTTACGCAGGGAGGGTACAGGCTTTGGAGTCTGGATTAGAAGGTTAGCTGATTCCCATTCCTTAGCTTCAAGGAGCGCTTTCACCACAATGGTAATTGCCGAGGAGGTCACATTTTCAAAGATTGCTCTGTTCCTTGCTGTCCATAAATTCCAAAGTATCCAAGGGGCTAGAGGAGATTCTGCTAGGCCCGTTGGAGGAAGGTTGGTAGCTTTCAATGTGCTGGGAAGAAGAAGTCGAAGTGACGAGGCAGAGGGTTCCAATTCCTGCATAGAAACTGGAGCCATCTCCCACACCTGTTGAGCGAGCGGACAGCTAAACAACACATGAATAATTGATTCTACGGCTCCACAATGTTTACAAGCCGCCACGTTAGGAATACCTCTGTAGGCTAGTAGATTACCTACTGGGAGAGCGTCGTTGAGGGATCTCCAAAGGAAGTGTTGGAGTTTCTTCGACGTCTTCACGTGCCATACATGCTGCATCCAATTGAAGGCGGAGGAGTTTTGCTAGGCTGAGAGGCGAGCCTGTAGCCAGATTTGGAGGAGTATATACCTGATTTCTCACTTAGCCATACATGTCTATCGTGGGGTCTTGAGAAACTAGGATTGAGCAGTCTTATAGTGTCTTCATAATGAGGTATAGTTTCCCGGATTTTGGAATATTCCATTCGTTAGTATTTGGGAGAAGAAGGTCACTGACCGTGAGTCCGACTAGCTCGGCTGGTGGAGGTCCAATAGGGACTAAGGCTTCAGAGGTAGATAGCCAAGCATCTGTCCAGACGTTAACCGATTCTCCATCGCCAATTAGAAAGCCCATACTTTCTTTCATTAACTTCAGTCCACATAAGATACTGGTCCACCCATGAGAGGAACCTTGTTTAGAAACACTCTCCATGAAGGAGCAATCAGGGAAGTATTTTCCTTTTAATACTTGAGCTAGGAGAGAATCAGGGTTTTCAAAGATTCGCCAGCTGAGCTTCCCTAGCAAAGCATCGTTTGATCTCTCAATATCCTTAAAGCCCAGACCCCCCCAAGAATTTCGGAGTTGCTATTTTGCTCCATGCTACTCACGAAATTTTTCGCTGATCCGGTGAGTTATCCCACCAAAAGCGAGTAAATATTGTTTGAACCCTCTTGCACATGGAGATTGGAAGTTTAAAACAGGACATGTTGTGGTTTGGCAGGCTTGAGAGCACGGATTGGAGCAGAACATGTTTTCCTGCGCCCGAGAGGAAGTTAGTCGTCCAAGAGAGGGAGCGTTGTCGGATCCTATCCACTAGGCCAGTGAAGACATCCCTCTTGCGTCTACCAAATGACTCTGGTAATCCTAAGTACTTTCCCATTCCCCCTTCTTTGGTAATTTGCAGGGAATTCATCACTCTGTCTTTAATCTCTTGGGGGGTTTTAGATGAGAAAGTCACTGTTGATTTAGTATAGTTGATGCACTGACCGGAGCTGGCTTCGTATTTCTTTAGGATAGTTGTGAGGTGGGAGCAGTTTGACTCATTAGTCTTGCAGAAGAAAACCGTATCATCTGCAAATAAGAGATGATTCACAAAAGGACTTTTTCGCGCAACTTGAAGACCCTTCAGTCCTCCATGAAGATGCGCATTGTGGCATAGACCCGATAAGACTTCCGTACAGAGGATAAATAAGTAAGGAGAGAGCGGATCGCCTTGGCGTAGGCCCCTTGAAGGTCTTATAGTACCACGGGGAAGACCATTGATGAGGCATGAGTATGAGACGGTTGTTACGCAGTTCATCACCTGCTGAACCCAAGAGCTGCTGAATCCTAATTTCTTCAAAACTACGTGAAGGAAACTCCATTCTATACGGTCATAGGCCTTACTCATGTCAGTCTTAACCACCATGGAGCATCTTTTGGTAGCCCCTGAGCATTTGAGGTAATGAAGAGTTTCATGAGTAATCAAGACATTATCCTGGATCGCTCTCTTTGGAACAAAGGCTGATTGGTGTTTGGATATGATGTCGTTAAGGAAAGGGTGAAGCCTTCTTGTGATGATTTTTGCTATGACTTTGTATCGAACATTACAAAGCGCGATAGGCCGGTATTCAGAAGGTTTCTTCGGGGAGGTGCCTTTAGGTAATAAGCAGATGTGAGTTTCATTGACTCTTTCCTCCATCGCATTTGTCTCAAAAAACCTCCGTATCTCACGGTAAATGTCTGGACCCAGTGTGGACCAGAAAGATTGATAGAAACCAGTCGAGAAGCCATCAGGGCCTGGGGCTTTATCAGGGTTTATCGCAAAAATTGCATCTCTGACCTCTGATTCTGAAGGGATCGCATCAAGTGTCTGATTGATGTCTGGTGTTATTTTGCAGGTGAGAGCAGAGTTTATCAATTGTGTATCCGCTTGACTTTGGGAAGAGAATAACTCTGTATAGTAATCGGCAAATACTTTCCCAATCTCTTCTTCCTCAAAGAACGAGGTGCCCTCCTCATTTTCGATGACAGTCAGCTTGTTTCTTGCACGGCGACCCTTTGTAACAGCGTGGAAGTAAGCACTGTTTTTATCTCCCCCCTGCAACCATTGGACCCGACTTCTCTGTCTCCCAAAACAACTCCTCTGCTTTGTAGGCCTTTTCCAGTGCAGCTTTTGTCAGATTTATAACAACAGAATTTGGGTGTCTTGCAGATAGGGCCTCCTCAAGGATACTTTGGAGCTTTAGGATAGTTTTTGCGCTGTTTGCTTTCTCTTCCTTGGACCATCTGATCAATTCAGCTCGGACTCTAGCGATTTTAAGTCCTACGTGCTCTGAGACGTCTTTTTGCCAGGCTTCTTCAATGATTTGACGCACTTCCTCATTACTTTGGACCCTCCTATCATATCTGAATGGTCGTCTTCTCCGCGATTTGGAGGTGTCCAAAAAGGTAACTAAAGGGCGGTGATCCGAACCTTCAAATCTTAGATAGGAGCTTCGGGCCGCGGGAAAGAGGTCTGACCATGCGCAATTCACCATGGCTCTGTCTAGCCTTTCCTGAATAAAGTGTGTGTTGCGTTGTCCCCTCCAGGAGAGGCAGCATCCATCATATTTCAGGTCCCATAAGCCATTTTGGGAGACAAAGCTACGAAAGGGAATGAAGGATTCCTCACAACGAACTGAGCCTCCTACCTTTTCCGAATTGTCTAGGATGTCATTGAAATCTCCTGACAATAACCAAGCGGAGTCTCGATTCAAACCAACATCAGATAGAAGATCCCAATAAGCTGAGCGATTTGTTTGGTTGGGTTCTCCATAAATGAAGGTAGTGTGGAAATGAAGATTTTTATGGACCACTTTTGAATCTATGAAGTTTGGGGAGGAAGCAATTATAGAAATTTCCACATTTTTTTTCCATAACAGTGCAAGGCCTCCACTTAATCCGATTGGTGGAATGGTGAAGTGATGAACATACTCAGTGGTATTGAATTGTGCTAGTACAAAGTCATCTTGATTTTTTGTTTTCATAAGAAAAATAATATCCGGAGAGACAGATTTAAGCATCTCCCGAAGCCTAGGAATTGTCAAGTCACCACCTAAACCTTGACAATTCCAACTCAGGAGCGCTAAGGAATCGGGTTTCGTGGATTTTAAAAATCCACTCTTACCACATAAATGCAAGGAAGATATATATATATATAGTTAATTTTAAACTAAATATAACTAATTTTTTATATAGACATATAAGTTGTGGTTTTCAAAAAACAAGATATATAAGTTGTGTGTTTCGGTTTTTTTTTTTTTGGGTTGGTACTCAACTATGTTTCTTCATTTTAGAAACAGGTGTGTTGAATTGTGATATCCAACCTTTTCTAACTTTATAAGTAATAAGATGATTCAAATGTACTAGTTACTACCCATAATTTTTTATGTATAAAACTTTAGTCATTTAAAATATTGTATAAATTAAATCAAAACTTAATATTAATATTTATACTGCAAAATAGTTTTCACTAACCAAACATTATTACTTTTTTCTTCTTTTTTTTCCCATCAAACCAAACATTATTCTCACACCGTTTATTTTACCAAAATCACACTTGCATACATAATATACAAATTGCACTTCCATTCCTCACCGATTAAATTACTACTAGAATTTGACCCGCACATTCGTGCGGATATATTTTTTATTTTATAAATGTATAGCTAAAATTTTAAAATATATGATTTCTTTTTTATTTTTAATTAAAGTAATTTATAATTATATAAATAAAAATAAAGAAATATTTATTTTATATAAAAATATTTAAAAATTTTGGTAAGATATTATTAATTTTTTTTCAATAGATTTTGTTATATTTAAATTGATATGTTATTAATATTCTTATTAATTATAAAGATATTTTGAAAATAATATATATTTGATTGGTTAAGTAACAATCAAATATGTCATTAAATAACTAATGACATGGTCCAACATAATTTTTAAATAGTAGATAAATTTGGTACTTCTCTTTTAATAGAGAAAGATATTCACAGTTATCATTCACATATCTTAATTATTTTATATCTAAAATATGGTTTTATTCGGTGTGTAATTCGAGTCTGAGAAGCAAGTAAGCAACGGTGACCAAAAAAATCGGACTATGAAGTTTATGAACTGAATTAAGAGTGTCTTTTTGTCAATTAAGAGTGTCTTTATTGGGCCTAGTGTAAAATTGGGCCTATATTTTTATCGAATCTATACAATTATTTGATAAGTAAATTTGCTAATTTGTAATGCTCTCCATAATTTTAGGTTTAGTCATATTTTATACACAATTGTTAAACTTTAATAAATAATTTTAGTAATTTAGCAGATAATTATCATTATCTTGAGAATAATTAAAAATTCTAAGATAATATCATAGTTAAAATATATTTACTTTAGTAATATTTAAATATTATACATATCTTTATATTTTATTTAGTTTAATTTATCATTATCTTGAGGATAATTAAACATTCTAAGATAATATCATAGTTAAAATATATTTACTTTAGTAATATTTAAATATTATACATATCTTTATATTTTATTTAGTTTAATAGTAATAATTCGACTTTATTTTAATATATTTAGTTTAGTAGTATTAATCTGACTTTATTTTAAAATTTACCACATAAATAGAATGAATAATCTATTTTTAAGATAAATTTCTTAAGAAAATCAAAATCACTAATTGCGAAATGTTTTTTTTTGCTTTCACAGAGCATTTGAAATATTTATCATCCTTAATAAATAATTAAAAACTTTAATAGATAATTAGCCATAAATTAAAAATAAATTTAATTAATTTGCTAATCATCAATATCTAAAAGAAGATTTTATATTATGTTATCCAAAATATTTACATCATAATATTTGAAAAATAAATATAAATCTGTATATATAGTTTCATGTATATATGAATGTTTCAAGTTTATTTTACGTAATAAAATATATTTTAGTAAATATTTGTATAAAAACTTAATATTTAATTAATTATTAAATATTTTAAAACAATAAAAATAATTTATATATGCTTATATTCTATTTGGTTTAGTAATATTAAACTGATTCTATTTAAATATATATATATATATATATATATATATTTATGTATTAAAATAAAAGACTTTACTGTATATAAAAATTTAATTAATTATTGAATATTTCAAAAGAATTAAATAATTTTACATATGTTTATATTATATTTGGTTTAATAATATTAAACTGATTCTATTTATATATATATATATATATATATTAAAATATAAAAAAAAATTAATGTAAACAAAAATTAATATTTAATTAATTATTAAATATTTCAAAAGAATTAAAATAATTTGTACATATAAATAATTATTCCTCTTAATAAATAATTAGATTAGATTTATTAATATATAATTATCCATAAATCAAAACGAAATTCCCTAATTTTATAATCATCATTATCTAAAAAGATCCTACATTATATAATCCAAAAAGATTTAAAATAAATATAAACCATATATCTTACATTATCTCATCAGTGATTAAATCATCTTTTCGGCAGAACCAAGATGATGGAGATGGTCAGGCCCGTTCCTACCTTAGAGCATCTCTAACCCTACTCCATAATTTACTACAAAATGGAGTGGGAAATGGAGTGATGAAGAAACAAAAAAATTCATTATTCCATTTATAGAGTAATCATTTTTTTTGTTTCTTCATCACTCCATTTCTCACTTCATTTTGCAGTAAATTATGAAGTGGGGTTGGAGATGCTCTTAAGGCAGGTGTAGCAAGGACTTTAGGCCACGTTACAAAAAAACAAAAAAAAAAGGCCACAATTTCTAAAAGTGAATACAATTCAAATGATTATCCTAAAGATGTTAATGATCTCCTTCCTTCTGGTTCGAGTAACAGCCTCAACTCTCTCTTATATTATTTTTTTGACAATTTTAAATATTACTATAAAGGTCATATTATTTATCATGCTTTAAGCCTCTATAAAATTCGGGACGGCGCTGTGGATGGTGATGATGACTTCCATGTTACCGACCCCCTGAATGAGGTGATCTCTTGTGTTCTGCATATGTTCGACATAACCTCTTGTGCTTCTACGTAATCCTCCAAATCTTTACTTTGTCTCACCAAGTTTCTTTTTCGGCACAACAAACAGATTAATCTAGCAAGTTACCTGGCTGATTTTACGTTAAAATTTCCGAGTGGAGACCGACCTTTGTTTGATAATCTTTGCCAGGTATGTATGGTTTCTATCATCCATATAACGTTTAAAGATCTTGAACTTGATATGAAATTTTTGGCATGTTGACCAAAAACTGCAGGGCTTAACAAATGCGCAAAGAAACGCTAGGTTTGGCGTTACAACCCACAAATCGTGTTTTGAGTGTTGATTTTTTGTCAGTTGATTGATACTTTTGGGGATTAAAGAAGTGGTAGCAACATCCCTTTTGTAAGAGTGGCATTTTTACATAATATTCGACGTATTAATCATTCTAAGATATAGTATCTTCTGGTTTGATGTTTGGAAAAGAAAAAAAATCTTCACCTTCTGATATTTTTTTTCAATTTTTCTGCCAAGTAATGTTCGATCATATGGTTACATACTGATTTCTTACAGAAAGCTAAAAACTGAAAGTTGAGAAAATAAACTGAAAATGATAAATAAAGCCATTAAAAATATTTAAGCCATTAAAAATATTAAACCCATTAAAACCTACTTGTGTTTGGTATCAAAAGCAATATTTTCAAAAATAAATATATATATCAAAAGCAATATTGTTAAATATTTTGGAAAACAAAGAGACACGTTGAGCAGATGCAACCACGCTGCACAATGACAAGATTGGAGTCCGGCTGAATGTTGTAGTAAGCTACGGTGCGTCTGTTTTCAAGCGTGGTGCCAAGAAAGTTAAGATTCAGCTTGTCCACCGGTAAGCCACCTTGATCATGGATCATGGTCTTGACTTTTTCAATGGTATCATCAGGGCCGGCCCTGAAAATTCGGGGCCCAAGACGATTTATGAAATATTTGAACTAAAAATTTTGTCCTTTGAGGATGAATGTTTTCTCCTTTATAGTCGATACAAAAATCCGCATGGAGGATACCCCTCACTTGGAGGATGAATGTTTCTCCTTTATAGTCGATACAAAAATCCGCATGACTTCGTCCTGAGTTGGATAGGCATCTGGATTCAAACCAAGAACCAGTTGACTGGTGGGGCCATAGATCTTGAGGTCGATGGTATTGGAGCTATCTTCCACCTCTAGGTTTATGTTTTTTCCCTCTACCGTCTTAATAGAAATCTACATTGTGTCTTTCTCTCATTTCTCTCTTTGGGGTTTTCTTTTTATATATATACTTACATCTTTGAGAAGGAATCTATACTATTATTTAAGAAATATTATTTAAGAAGTAAATTTTCTAAGTTGTCATGTTCTTCATAAGTTTAGGTAATTTTATTTATTTATCATATTTTAATATTTATATATAATTTATTTATAAATAAAACGAATTTATGTGAATATATCACATATTAAGAAAATAAGATAATTCTTGTGAATTATGTTGTTATCTTGAAATATATTTTTATATATAAAACTTAAATTTTAAATTGCGATATAAAAATTATTTATTTATTATATAACTAAAAAGAATTTATATTAATAATTTTATATTTTCTAAAATAAGATAATTCATGTATTATGTTGTTATGTTGAAAATATATTTTCCTATTATAAAACTTAAAATTAAGATATACAAATTATATTATTAATAAATAAATATAAATCATCTATACTATTATTTAAGAAGTAAATTTGTTGATTTGTCTCCATGATCCTAGGTAATTTTGATCATTTATCAGAAATTCTCTAATTTTGTTTATTATTGATTATATAATTAAAACTAATTTATATTAATAATATGATATTTTAGAAAATAAGTTAATTCTTATGTATTATGCTGTTATCTTGAAAATATATTTTTCTGTTATAAGATTTAAACTTAACATGTAAAAAATCTATACTATTACTTAAGAAGTGAATTTGATGTTTGTTGATTTGTCATATTTTCCATGATTTTAGGTAGTTTTGATAATTTATCATAATTTCTATAATTTTTATATATAATTTATTAAATATTTAAAACAAATTTATATTAATAGTATCAGATTCTTAGTAAATAAGATACTTCTTAGGTATTAAGTTGTGAAAATATATTTTTTATGAGAAATTTAAAATTAAGATATAAAAAATTGTAGTTATTTTATAATTGAAATAAATTTACACTAATAATATTATAATTTTATAAAAATAAAGTAATTCTTATGTATTATGTTTTTATCTTGAAAATATATTTTTATATTATATAATTTAAAATTAAAATAGCAAAATTATCTATTATTAATTAAATATTAATCATCATTCAAGAAAAAATATTTAAGAAGTGAATTTGCTGATTCATTAAGTTTTCTATGATTTTAGATAATTTTAATTATATGTCATAATTTCTATAATATTATATAATTAAAAAATTATCATATTATATTTTAAAAATAAATAACTTATTGTTTGTTATCTTGAAAATATGTTTTTCTATTATAAAATTTACAATTAAGATATAAACATTATAATTAAATATGCATTAAGTAAAAATATTTGTATAAATATTATAATTAAATATAAATCAAGCCAAATAATTATAAAAATATATTCTTTAAAATATTTCTGATGTTTGAGTTTTGCCATTGATAATTATTTGATTTGTATTCTTTGAAAACATAAATAATAATTTATTATGCTGATTTTTAGATTAATGAAACATCAATTAGTAAACATGGATTTTGTTTTAGGGTTTCAAGTTTCCTTAATGGATTGTTATTTGATTTTTTTTTTTTTTTTTTTTGTATTGATCTTTAAATCAACCTGGAAGCATGGAACCGTCGTTGAGGTACGGCTTTGTCCATACCAGAATGTATCTTTAATCTTTGAGTATAGAATTGAACTAAGAACATGAGCAATGCTTTTGAAAAATACGGTATTTAACTTAGATTTGATCTCTTGATCTTTCTTTAGAGTTAGGATTCTTGGTCTTACCTAGTTAAAAGACATTATATAAAGCGAACAGAGTAGATTTCTTATGTACCCTTGTTCCTGTATCCTAATATTAAGCAAATGTTAATTTTTTGGTTAGTTATAAGATTGTTCCTTTAACTATTTTCACCGATCAAGTAATAAAGTCTCTCACTTTTATATGTCTTTGTTTTTGTTTTCCTCTTTTTTTTACAGAGTATTTGCGTGGGGAAGCCATTGTTGACGGTTTCTATTACGTCCATAACTCTGAAGCTCTGAAGTAAGTTTTGTTTAAACCATCTCTCTAGCTACTATGGCCTGAAATCATTTTTCAGACCCAAGAACTTAGGTAGACAGTACTCTTGTGCAGTTGTGCTCTACTGATTCTTACATTTGTTTTAGTTTTTATCAAACCCAGAAAGATCATAGGCATACACTAATATAATAGTGTTCTGCCCATGTTCTTATTTGGGGACATTGTTGCCTTGTGTGAAAGCCTATAGACCCATATTCTTATTTTGGGAACATGGTCCTGTTGGTTGGTGGTGCATGCATGTCTTTTTAGACGATGTTTTGGGGATGGGAAGTAAGATATATTTTTGGTACCCACGGCTTTACAAAAACGACCCACGACTTACAAAAAAACACTTTAGACAGTCTTTATATAGGCAGAATGTGATTTGTTGGATGGATAAAAATGACCAAATGGCTTGCAATATGTTTTGGGTTGATAAAACGTCCAAAGGCTTACGAAATGTCGCTGCTGTGTGAACTTGTTGGATGGATAAAACGACCAATGGCTTACAAAGAAGTTGTAGCAAAGGTTATGATATTATTTGAAGGAAAAAAATTGATCAATGGCTTTAGAAATGTCTTTAAGACAACTGTGATTGCGTGTATTCATTACCTCACGCTCATCACCCACGGCTTAGAAAAAAGTCTTATGACAGATTGTGATAGTGGATTCATTACCTCACTAGCCACGGCTTAGAACCTGTTGGATGAAAACGACCACAATTTGGAAAGTCTTGATAATAAGGGACTGAATAAAAAAAGGCTCCTTTACAGACAGAATCTGGTAACTGAAAACGGTTCATTGCCTAAGTACCAATGGCTTTAGGAAAAGTCTTTAAACAAAGAGTGGATATAGACAAATAATGGTGACATTGATGCGTTGCGTGAAGCCTATAGACCCATTTTCATATTTGGGGGACATTGTCATATTGTTGGAATGTTGGATAGAAATACTAATGGCTTACTATATGTTTTGGATTAATTTGATAAAACGACCAACTTCTTAGAAAATGTCTTTAGACGAAGGCTATGTATGAGATCCTTAGAATGAGTACCTCAATTACCCATGGCTTATGACAAATAACTACCCAAGGCTTGAAAAAGTCTTAAAGATAAAACTCTGAACTGGTTTTGAATCTGTTAGATGGAAATAACTACCCACGGCTTATGACAAAAAGTCTTGATAAAAGGTGACTGAATGTAAAAAGGCTCATTTACAGACAAAAACTGTGAAGTGAAAACGGTTCAAAACTGCTTAAGTAAGTACCCATGGCTTTATGAAGAGTCTTTAGACAAATACTGAATCTAGCTAATATAATACTGCTACTACTACCCACGGCTTGACGAAGTGTATTTAGACAAAGACTGAATCTAGACAGTGTTACTATCTACAGCTTCATGAAGTGTCTTTAGAAAAAGACTGAAACTAGACAATACTACTACCCACGGCTTGATGAAATGTCTTTGTGAATTTAAAGTACATGTATTGATTCAAAACGTAACAGTCTTAAAAAGGTGTTCACACAAAGACTAACGACCAGTTTTGGACTTGTGGGAATGGAATGTAGAATACAATCAACGACTTAACAAAGAGTCTTTCGGCAAAGACTAGACAATATTACCACCTACAGCTTTTTGAAGAGTCTAGACAAAGACTCTGAATATCCACCGATTCTGAAGAGTCCTTAGACAATATTGTTACCCACGGCTTGAAAAGCGTTTTAAGATAAAAGATAGATAATTACCCCCAGCTTCATGAAAAGTCTTTATACAGAGACTGTTAATCCAAAATAGATTCAACGCTTTATACTACACACGGCTCTTGAAGCAAAGTATGTCTGGGTATGGAAATTATGACATATAATCTTACAAAGCTACTAACGGCTTAGAAAGTATATTAGACAAAAACAGTGATTAAAAATGTATTCGCTACGTTAATATACACAGCTTGCAATAAATGTTTTAGACANACAGAGACTGTTAATCCAAAATAGATTCAACGCTTTATACTACACACGGCTCTTGAAGCAAAGTATGTCTGGGTATGGAAATTATGACATATAATCTTACAAAGCTACTAACGGCTTAGAAAGTATATTAGACAAAAACAGTGATTAAAAATGTATTCGCTACGTTAATATACACAGCTTGCAATAAATGTTTTAGACAAAGAATGGGAGGATAAAACGATCAACATCTTATTAAAAAAAAGGGATGAATTGTTGGATGGATGAAACGAAGAAAAGGCTAATATAAAGTCTTTCAGGCACTACCCACGGCTTAGAAAATAGTCTCAAGACAAAAGACTATGTTTCTACCTGTTGGATGGACGTATGCACCAACGGCTTTAGAAAGTCTTACCGCAGAAGACTATGAAATGAAAAAGACTCATTAGTTTACTACTCCCCCTGGCTTATGAAGTCTTCAGACATAGACTTTGAATTGAAAACGGATTCATGCTTTACTACTTACAGCTTATGAAGAGTCTATACAATACTCTACTATCCACGACTTTATAAGAGTGTAGATAAAGAGTATGAATACTGAATACGCAGAGCTTATGCAGAGTCATTGGACAATATTGCTACCCACGGGTTATGAAATCTTTAGACAAAACTCGTGTGATTTTTTGTGTAGGTATGTGAAAACTCACTAATGCTAAGGATTTTCAGGTATATTTTTCTTGACTTTCTCTCTTATAAATTAGTGTAATTAGTATACATAATTTACATTATTATAATTTGCAACAGTTTTGTGAACTTAAAAAGAGTAGTATTTTTTTTTTTTTTGAAACACATCTTACTTTCATTAATTCTCAAACTGACTGATTACAACATTAGAGGGAATTAACCATCCTCTTTGATTGAAAAGATAAGCTACAACAATGTAAACAAAGGATAATTCTTCATATGAAGATGACAGCGGATTCGAAATGGAGCTTGAATGCGTCGGGTAGCTTTCACGACAAACTCGGACAGCACAGAAATAGTCACATATAGTGACGTTGAAGACCAGCTCTCATAGACGAGGAAGCTGAAACCGGAACTCGACAACAAGTTCGGAAATTCATCTCCTTTCATATAAAAAGAGTAGTATACAACCTTTATTTGAGGCCATCCCAAGAGAGTGCCTAACGGTAATTGACAAAGAAACCGTTCACACAAATGCAATGTAATAAAAAAATACACATTTGTTACACGTCCTATATATGCATCCATTCACTAACTACTATTAAATCCATACCGAAGATTAAAAAAAAAAACTCAATAACTTCGTACAATTTCTCTTATTAAAAATGTGTATGATGATCAACAAGTTATTCTTCCTTCTTCCAGTTGCATGCATGGCCATGTTTGGTACAGCTCAAACGTTGCCTTCGCAGCCTATACCTGGACAGGAACCAACAGATTGTATGTCATCCATGTTTGTTATTCCTGACTGCATCCCAGAAATTATCCAATCGTTAGTAAGCGGAGAAATCGGGACCGTTGGTCATTCTTGTTGTCATGCCTTCTTAGGTCTCAGTGCAGATTGTATTTCTGAGAGGTTTGACTTCACTCCAGAATTCTTCCCTCCAGCACTAAGAGATTATTGTTCCCAACATTAATAATGACAAATGTGCTATCAAACAATGTTATGTTTCTGCTTGAAGTAACAACGTTAAACTTCCATATTTCATGTTGATGTAAACATATTACGGATAATAACTAATAATATATTAAGGAAAAGTCTACATTAGAATACATGTTATGGTTTTGAACTTGAGAGGATTATGGACTTTGGGTACATAATATACGTCTAGTTCACAAACCTGAAAAAAGTAAACACACATGGGAGGATGTGAGTTACTTGGATCTATGTTTGATGAAAACTACTAAGGTTGTGAGTTACCTGGATTCATAATGCATCAAACAAGTTCAAGAACAAGAGCAGAAGCACCTCCGCCTCCGTTACACACTCCTCCCACACCATATTACCGTTTCTCTTCTTTAGTATCCCAAGCAATGTGATTATAATACGAGCCTCGCTGCAGCCTAGAGGATGTCCTAAAGACAGAGCTCCTCCATTTACATTCACTTTCTCCTGTTATGAAACCAAGATTATGGAAACCAATTGAGAAGATGATGATTTAAGATACTCTATTCATGATGCAAGATACTGACCGGTGAAATCCCAAGTAGCTTCTGATTTGCGAGTGCTACAACCTGCGAGTAAAGTCCAGTTCAGCCAAAGTTAGGATTCACAATTTTTCCGTCTATTCCTTAGGGGGAAAAAGATGTTTGTGCTTACTGCAAATGCTTCATTGATCTCATAGTAATCAACTTGAGAAGATTCCAAACCAGCATGTGCAATAGCTTTTGGTATTGCCAGAGCAGGAGCAGTAGTGAAAAAACTCTGGTTCCTGCAGGGTTTAAGTCTCACTTAGTAATGTAACCATACATCTAAAAATGTTGTATTTATGAAGTGAAAGCAAATATTATATAAGTGCTGTATCACCATAACCTTTAACTTTTGCGATGACTTGAAGTCCTAGCTGAAGCGCCTTCTCTCCACTAACTAGAACAAGAGCAGCTGCACTATCACTGTCAAAGGGAGACAAAAACTGTACTTAAGAAAACGAGAAGTTTCAAGACTAACAAAGATCCCTGTAAAGTTTACATGAGTTCTCGAAAAAAAGACCTTATGCTAGACGCATTTGCAGCTGTAACAGTGCCTCCATTATCCTTGAAACTTGGACGGAGCTTCCTCAATTTTGCGAGCATCAAACTGAGATATTAAGACATTATACATTCAGCAAAGCACACTTATTTAGTTCTCTATTCTTGAATTTATCTAATCATCATTTTCTTTTTGTGACTTGTAATGGCCTCATACATTAAAAGATACAAATATGACAATCAGGTTCACTAAGGAACATATATCAAGACATCTATGCATAATCTACAACCAGAAAGGGACATAAATCACCTTTCCAAGACCTTCGTCCTTGTCAACAGTGGTTGATGGCCTACCCCTTCCTCCAGAAACTTCAACCTATATGAAAAAATTTTCATTATTGTGTCCACCATGAAATGTCATCAACAGAGAAAACATGAAAAAAAAATAAACTAACCGGGATGATTTTCCCATGTGAAAGCACCAGCTTCCTGGGCAGCAATACCACGCTCAAAACTCTGAACGGCGTAGTCATCCTACATACGAAAACCAACTAGTTAACATTTTGAGTTTCCATAAAAAATGCAACCGATGACATGTTTATTGAGAAGTTCTTAGGGTGGAATTTTTAATTCATGATTTGACATTTTTCATTTTTTATATTTTTCACACATTTTGTTCTTATATTTTAAGAGCCGATTCTTAGTTTTTCTTAGTTAAAAAATAAGAAGTGTATCTTAACCAAAATTAGAAACCCCATCTAAGAACTCCTCAATAAACATGGCCTATTTCAAAGTTTCAGAGATACAAGTATCAAAGTTAATTATCAAGAGCAATATTTGTTAAACACTTTCAGGTCGGTGTTTTGTGTCTTGCGCCGGCGGAGGGTCATGTTCTTGCTCAAGGGAGGCGATGAGTTTTGCTCTATCGGTTAGTGCGCTAGCGTCCAGTGACTGTATGGTCATTGTGTCCTGGTGATTCCACGTCTGTAGCTTCAGGGACATGTTGAACTCGTGTCGTCTATGGCTCTGATTTCTTTGTCCTTTGGTTGTTCCTCCTTGCGTTCTAGTTTCGGGCTGCTCTTCCAGTACCTCGTATATAGTTTAGAGCTCCTTTGGTTCCGCTTTGTTGACTTCTCTTCGTGTCTCCTGCGGAGTGTTGTCACAAAGCACATAAACGACCGGATCAGGTTCTCTGTCTTCGGGTCAAGGCGTCATTTTGTAAGCTTGCTTCGACGAGGAGACTTGGTTGGGGATTAGTCATCCCTGTGCTGTGGTGGCTGCTTGGTCGTCGTGGCAGATTAACCCCTTCGTTTTTTGCGGGAACAAAAGATCCTGACTCTAGTTACAGCCTCATCTCATCCCGCCTTTGTTCGGCTTGGTGCTTGTAGGGTTTGGAGGTGTGAGGCTTTGATGGCACTTCTACAGGTTTGCTATCTCTCTACTTTTCTGTCCTTCGGTGCCTAGAACGTTAATGCCAATGTAGATTGCAAGTTTGAAGAGATCGTCATGACCCTGCTACTTCGGTGATGTCACGGAAGTTACCGGTAACCAAGGCAACGAGGTGAACGCCACGTTTCAGTGATTCACATCAACAGTAGAGAACGGGAAATGATATGCTAAGAATTATGGAGCAATTTAGCGGAACGCGCCTGTGTGGTGGTTGAGTAAAGCTAGATATGCGAAGTTTGAATTAGCTTTGATTTCTTCGACTTAAACTTGTAATCGACATTAGGATTCCCGAGTTTTCGGGTTGATTAATATAAATAACTTTTATTTAAAAAAAAAAAATTGTTAAACAAAAATGTAACGACCCAATTTTCTTAACCGGTTGGTTTAATTTTTCTTTCTAATTAATTGGACCAAACCATTTTTATTCCTTTTGGTTTAATCAAAACGTGCATACATATTACGTATGCATCTCCTTCCTCAACCTAACCTAGCCGTCAAAGTGAAAAGGTGAAAGAGTCTCCAGCTTTGCCATTCACCACCACGAGCTTCATCTCTTTCCCATCTCTCTTGATCATCACATGTGTCACTTCTCTTCTTCACGTGTGTATGTGTATCGGAGAAGAAGATATGAGACGCAGCGGTGACACCAATCAACATCGGCCACCGCTTTCAACTGCCATGAGTCACTCACCACCAGAGACGCGCCATGTCACTTGAAAGTCATATCGTGATATACCGGAGATGGTAGCCCCGTCGTCATCTACCGCAAATCCACTTCGTGAGGTTTAGTGCTCCCTTTTCCAAATTGCTTGTGAAACAAGTTATCTTGTGTAATAACCCTAGATTTATTTATGTTTTAATCATGTCTTGTGTTGTTTTTTTATTAATTCTTTTCCAACATGCTGAGAAGTCAAGATCTATGGCGAAAGCTATTCTGCTTGGTGATCAAGTCATTTTATTATTTTCCGATCCATTTCCTGTTCTTCGATCTTTCTAGGGTGAGGGCTATTATGCTTAAATCCTGAACTAGTTTAGTACTACTATTATGAAAAGTTTAGTTTCGAAACATGTTCCGTCTCTTTGAATCGAGTTTATTTGAGAGTCTTGTTTGTTTATTTATTGTTATTGATTGCTAAACCGGACATATATAATAGATTATTCAACGGTTGTGTGACATGATTGATGTTGAGAATTGCTATATATATGTATATATATACGAGTCCATGTGTGAGAGATTGCGGGGGTGCAGAGACGTCTGTACTAGCGACGCCTTGTTTGAGGAGATTGCGGGGGCACATAGACGTCTGTGCTAGTGCCGCCTTGTGTGGAGATTGCAGGGTACAGAGACGTTTGTACTAGCGCGCCGTAGAGATTGCGGGGGTACGGAGTGGACTACCGTACTTACGACGCCTGTAGAGTTATATATGTATATCCATATGAGAAGAGTGCGAGGTGCAGAGAATAGCTATGTACTATCATCGCATTGATTGTTGTTGTATGGTGCTCTAGGCATATGTTTGTTCTGTGAGGTGTAATAGACACCGTGATTGTCTCATGCTAGAGCTAGGCCTACATAGTCGTAGTGCTATGTACTGAGTTAGTGGTTTGTGATTTAGCATCCCATACCTCACTGAGTGACTTTCCTGTTGCTCACCCCTCTTTCTTCCTCCATTTCAGATGATACTGACGATCTGGAGTGATCATTTCGACGGGTGCTTTTGGGAGTTTTATTTATTTATTGTCAGACTTATGTTTTTATTGATATTTTTGAAATTTTTTATGTTATTTAGATTTATGGAATTTGGAGATAATTTATACGATTTAATAAATGGAGATTTCAGATATTTTTATTTATTTTATTATTTTGGAAAATACGGATGTTATGAAAAATTATCAAGAACAATAAATACGCAACATGGTCCAAGATTGTTAGTCCAAGAAAAAAAGGAACAACATACCTGCTGCTCTCTTGTTATCTCAAATTTCTTAGCGCATAACTCTGCACAACTTCCCATCCCACAGTCGTTATAAACATCCCATAGTCCATCCTTCAACATTCCATCTACTAGTGAATCATGACCAAATCTAGATCCTTTCCTGCATTAATTTGTTATAAAAAAAAATCAAAAACAATGAAATGGATATATGCATATAGTCAAACAACTGCATAACCACATCATTTTATCTTGCTTCTGCCAGATACTTTGGTGTATTAGACATGCTGTCCATGCCACCCGCCACAACTACATCATTGATACCTAACTGGATACTCTGAGCAGCAAGTATCACCGCTGAAACCACACAAAAAAAAACTATTTTTTCCATCATCTTAAAATGATTAAAATACAGTAAATCCAGACCCCAAAATTCTCACCTTTCATGCCTGAAGCACAAACCTTGTTGATTGTAGTACAAGTTACAGAGTTAGAGATTCCTGCACCTAAAGCAGCTTGACGAGCAGGAGCTTGACCCAAATTGGCACTAAGAACATTGCCAAATACAACTTCTTGAACGAGAGATTTGGTCAACATTTGCTCTCTTCAGAGCAGCTGGAGAAGTTAAAAGCAAATACAAGTCAGAGGCGGCCTTTGATAGAAGCAAATGAAGCACATGTTTGCGGCCACAAATTTATTAACTATAAAAACCGGCCAAATTATTCTTAAAAAGGTCAATGGTGTAGTGGTTTATTGTCCATTGTACCTATGCGAGAGGCTGAGATCAATTCCCATCATGTGCATATTTTTTTCAATTTTTTTTTTTAACCATTTTTATGTTTTGGGCTTGTGGTCTTGAAAAGTCTGATACAAGTCAATTATATAACCTTACACAGAAAAGAAAAAAAAGATCTACCAATAGGAATCAAAACCTGCAATATAACGACAATCAAATCTACAATATAACTGGAACAGAGAGAAAGAGAGATAGTTATATGAAAACAGAGTGTTGTCTTTGGTGAATCAGCGACGTTAACTACGATGATGAGCAACACGACGGTTATGTGATCTCTATATTAAAGCAAAAACACTTTATTTTATTTCAAATTAAACTATTATATATTTATTCGATCAACCTTTATTTTACATAGTTCTTAACAAATAGCAATCTATTTCAGAATAATTCCTAAAACTAACAAGAATGAATTACGTTTTGCTGATAGTGCAAAAGGAACTTGAAAGCAAGATGATGATAACAAGATAACAGTTTTGATTATTATGGTTAGCTCTGGAGAAAGATAAAAACACAGCAATCTATATAGAACATGGGACTCTCTGGTACTCTAGTCTCCTACATGACTTATAAATAGTGCACACACATTAGAAAATCATATGCTGATTTACATATAAATAAGAAGTATACATTACTGCTCTTGCCTTGGCTACAACAGAACAAAATTTTAAGGATCTTGCTCCTCAAGTCTCTTGAAGAGTTTCACTTTCTTCATTGTTTTGTGTTTGTGCCAACCTCAGTAACTTCTTGCAGGGCTCATTGGGTCGTAATCATAAGCTTCACCTGACTTGACAAAGCGTCCCTTCACACGCCTTCTCACATCAGCTCTTTCTTTCCTAGAGACATACCTCACTCTCTTGTCAAACCTATTCATGTAAAACATGACAACATTAGCAAATGATTATCCTTCACTGACAGATGAATCAAATGGTTTTACACTTACTTGCGAGCCTTCTTCTTTTCCTTATAACGCATAACAGCATTGTTACGTGTTGTTGCATGTGAGGAAGCACTAGTCTCCTGTGAAGTTATCTCTCTTGAAAGCTTCTGCATAGATGACGCTCCACAATCTTGGAACTCACCAGCACTACTCTCACCCATGACGACAGAGAAAGATATATTCGAATGAGCTGGCTGTGATGAGAAGCAAATGATTGGCTCGGTTCTACAAGTCATGAACGAATCTTCAGAAGCAGCATTGCTTCCTGCTGGCTGCTGCATTGAGTTTGAGCCTTCATGTTTCTCGAAAAGACTTCCAATTCCACCATGTTCGAAGAGATCTTTTGATGAGTTGTAAGCTGTACCAAAGAGCTCGTCGTACTTCTCAAAAGCCAAGTCCACTTCATCCATAATTAGATTGCCACAGAAATCATCTTCTGTTACTCCAAGCTCCTGCAACCAAAAAGATCAACAAGAAACATTTAGATATCAGTTTGCTTCAAGATTCCACCTCACTAAGAAACAATGTTCTAAAAATCGGTCTAGGCGGCAAATCGGCAAATCGGTCATAGCCAAACCGTTTTCTTAAAATCTGATTTATATAACTCGAATCGGTTTAAACCATTTTAAATCGGTTTAAATCAAACTTAAATTAGTCTAAGTCTCTTAAATTTAGTAATAATGTTATAATAAACCCACAATTTTATTTAATTTCTTCTGCTTTTGTATATTTAATTTTGATAATTCATCAAAACAATTTTATAATTAAACTAAAATATCTTATATAAGTGTTAAATATATATGAAACAAATCAACAATTCTTTAAAGCTTAACCCCTAGATCACTACAAAGTGCATGAACATTGCTATGAAGAAACTCCTGGTCATTACCTTAGACAATGCAGAACTGGTTCCAGGCTGCTCCACATTAACATTTTGTACGCCTGTTTTGTCCTCTCCTGTGCCTTCATCTATAGTCATCAAACCCATTCCTTGCTCACAAGCAGACTGTCCACCTTTAGAGAAATCCAAATCCATACAGAAAGACCATATAGAGGCAAGCTCCTCACTAGAAGGACAACCAGAATAGCAGTTGATGGTTTGTCTTTTATGTTGTGAAGTAGCACCATCACTATGTCCTGACCAGTCACAGTTTTGACAGAGAGAAACCCTCTCATCGCTACACCGAACAGAAGCTGGCTGAGCATTGCACCGCTCACATATCAAAGTCCGTGAATGACGTTTAGATAAAGCGTTAGCTGAATGAACGTTACGGTCACAGGAGAGACATAAGCACGCTGCGTCAGAGCGGCAATACACCATTGATCTTTGTTCATTACAGAAGTCACACATATAACCCATTTTTTTTCAAACTAACTCCACCTTCGCCGCTACAGAAAGTAGACTCCTTCCACTGATCAAGAATTAAACAGTTTCAGTTAGTCCTCTTGACTTAGATACATAATATAGAGTAAAGATTGAAACTTGGTATCAAAAGCAAGTCCAGAAATAGAATAGATCCAATCTTTTGAAAATTTCTTTAAATAAAGTCTATTAAAAAGCAAACGAAACAAAACAGAGCAAAACAGAACAAAGAAGGCTTGTAATTAAAACAGAACAGAGCAACCAAAAAGAAACACAGAGAAATTAGCTCAAGCTTCAAATTATTCTCTCAGCCGAGTTAAAAACATACATAAAAGAGAACAATAGAGAAAACCAACATAGATCCATTTCTTGATCAGACAAAAAATAACTCAAACTCAAATAAAAAGACAAGGGTTTCAAGGGTTTCAAGAACTCACGTACCAGAGATCGTCTGAGTATCTTCTGAAGCAGAAACAAAAATGTTTTCAACACGAAAGAAGATTGAGAAGAGAAGATATTTTGTGTTCTGCGTGTGAAAAAGGGCAAAGAGAGATGGATAGATAGATTAGACAATGGGTTGGGTTGTCCTCAATGGGACATGTAGGCATGTGACATAAGATAGAACATATTAAAAAATAATTAGGGGAAAAAGTGCAAAACGTCTCATTTTTCGAGGGCCCCACAGATATTTTAGGTGTGTTATCTCACGCGCTTTCGTGTAAGAAACATACTCGCGGTCTAGAGAGTACACGTCAACCTTTTAGTGCTCCTTTTGGATACTTTAAGCTTTATTACAACACTAGTTTTTTGCTTTGACCTTCTCTCCACAACCAAAATATCTAAATATCTGTTCTGTCTTTTTTTCACACACTCACATGAACAAATATCTTTTGCCTTAAAAGTGGAGATATTTATGTTAAGATACGTCTACATTAAAATATATTTTTGTGTAATCTGTAATACTGACACGCAGTGTCGGTATCTACTTTTAAATAATTGTCTGCTCTTTCCCCTTCTACCAATAAACAATGCATGTGTATTTTATAAAATGCGCCACCATGCTATTGATTCAACCAAATACAATGCCATTTTACTAGAAAGGAAGAGTGTATCTTTAAAAGACTTTCATATCTTTGATGGTCCTAACTTCTATGCCATGCCTTAGTTGCTATCTATATAGGGGTGTCTCTGATTAGTAGTTGCAGTAAGTTATCTGACGAAAATATCAGATATGTTGAATTTTCAACGAATGACACAAATGATTATATTTGTTTTGATTGGCGTACACTGGAAAGATATTTGTGTTGATATCTTATGAACGAATCTAAAATTTAGGAGATCATTAACATCTTTAAATCAAACATAATTAAAAAATGATAATTTAAGGATCATGCCACTTATATATCTTATATATTAAAACAGAAGTCACAACCTTGATTCATGTGTGATTTTTAGAAAAATGAACTATTTCTTAGAAAGATTATGAAGATTATCAAATGTTATATAATTTAATGATAACTAGATCTTGACCCGCGCGCCCGCACGGGTGTTTTTTTATAATTACATAAACATTTAAAACACCAAAAACTTAATGATTTTATATAATAGTTTCATATAATGGGTTCATTTGTTAGATTTTTTCATAGCATAAATTACTTTCATGTTTCTGTATTCTGTTATATATATATATATATATATTTGTGAGTTATTATATATTTATCTTATTGTATGAGTTTTAAAAGTCGAAGCTACCGTTTGAACAGATGGGTATCCAATATGTACGTCAATCTGATTTTTTAATTGAATTTAAATTCAATTTTATATTATATTTAAACACTTATTAATTTTAATATTATTGTATTCTGAATTTTTATTTTATTTTTTAATTATATAAACATTTAAAACACACAAAAACTTAATAATTTTATATAACAATTTCATATAATGTGTTCATCTGTTAGATTTTAGTTTATAATTCATACCATAAATTACTTTCGTGTTTTTGTATTGTGTTATATATATATATTTGTGAGCTGTTATATATTTCTCTTATTGTATGAGTGTTAAAAGTCGAAGCTACTGTTTGAACAGATAGGTAACCATATGTAAGTCAATTTGACTTTTTTAACTTAAAATTTACATTCTATTTAAACACTTATTAATTTTAATGTTATTGTATATTGAATTGTATGCTGTAACTCCAAATTATTACAAAAATGATTTAAATTATCTATTACATATTTTTATATGAAATCTAAAAATAAAGAAAATAGATTTTAAAACTTTATCATGTTTTGAAACTTGATTTTTATTTTATTTGAATACTAATATCTATAAGTATACATGTCATACGTATAAATTATGCATTTGTCTATAATTATATTATTTGACAGACCATCGAAATTCTTCTTTATGGGCTGGCAAAAACAAACTTACAACAGTCCAACAAAATAATAATTAGACATTAATCAAAACTACTGTGTTTTAAATTCAGTGGCATAAAACTGTAATTTTTGTGGAAAACTAAGGGGTATATACTATTTGTACTTCCCCTTTAATAGTTTAGATATCTTTAAATATCTTTATCTTTCTATTTGAAACACAAATGAAATAAATCCAACAAAATCTTTTTGGCATCTTTTTAAATTGTCTTTCCATAATATTACCCATATCTTTTATTTGAAATACAATTTTTTTTTGTTTAAGATATTAAAATTTATGTAGATTGCACTATATATTCCTAAATCGTAAATAAAAAAATACTATATACTAGATTTTGACCCACACAATTTTTTTCATTTTATAAATATAACACTTTGATAGTATTATAAAAAAATTTAATATATGATTTACATTTAATGTTATATATTATATACCTCTATAATTTCGTTGTTTAAGTTTCTTATTCGTCATTATTAATATATAGCAATTTTTATATATTTTTTAATTTATATTCTTATTGATTGTTATTACTTACTAATATATTTTGAGTTTGCTACATAAATTATAATCTGAAATAATTAAAATATAATCTTCTATGATATAGAATTTTAGTTTCTGCAATTTGCATACAATATATTTTGATATTTATTTAGATATACTATAGATAAATATTTGTTAATGATAATTTATATTTTCATGTTGTCTTAAATATGATACTTCAACATCTATTATTTTAATATTTTGCAAAATTTTATAAGTAAATATATTATTATTTATTGATAATTGTTTTATAAAGTATAAGTAAAAAGATAACCCGCACGGTTGTGCGGGTCAAGATCTAGTAATTTGTTAAAATTGAAGTGCAAAACAAATGTTTTTTCGGCTGTGCTAAAATTGACTTTGGTTCAACGGACATCATTAATGCAAATTAGCAGCTCTCTCAAATCCATAAGCTGAAAATCATAAATTATTTTTTATAACCTTTTCCTTTCTATTTTAACCTAAACAATGACATGAGGCCCATTGGTTAAAAAAATGTTTTGGTAGTTAATAGTTAGAGACCAAGTTTCACAATCTTTCAACATTGTTGTGATTCCTCTTAGCTATTCCAGACCTCTTAAATGAGACAAATATACTACGTACCAATCTTGAAAACTAGTCTGGTCTCAACTCCAAATCTATCTTGGTTACCAAATAACTTAACAAAAGATATTTAAATTAAAAAGCACTATCAAATTTGCTATTGTATTAATATCTCTCACTCAACTTTCCAAGCATAAAGAAACAAACAAAAGTCATGCAATGTCCCATAACCACTTGATGCCGAGTTGTAACGACTCAAAGGACTCCCTCCTCCACTGTCTCCTTCCTCCGTATCGCTAAAATACTCATCCACCAACCCTCCAACCACCACAGGCTTAAACAAAAACAACCCTGAACTCGCTGTCGACTCTGAACTTCCAAACAACCAATCATGCACATCGTAGTACACCATCACATGAGTTTTATCAACCAACACCATCTGGTTCCCCCTAAATTTCCATTGCAAATTCTTCACGTGCATGACCACGATCCCATCCACGCTTATCCACATCTCTGGATCGTCTCCACCGTGTGAACTCTCCACCACCACTTCATGCTCCTTTCTCTGCTCGTCGAATCTTGCTCGAGTCGAAAACGTTTTCTTTCCAAAAACACTCTCTTTCTTGAAATATATAAACCCCTCGACCAGCGCGGGTCTTGACTTGGTCCGCTTATAAGCTTTGTGCTTTAAATCTCCAATTAACAAAACAACCTCTTCATTGGACACTATTGCCACGTAATAATCTGACACCGGCTCGGGGCTACCGTTACCAGACAGCTTCGCCGCCCTTAGATCCCAAAAGACCTCCACAAAGTTTCCTTCTACGTCGAATGACTTTGACCCTCTTTTGCTCCAGAACTGCCAGGGCTTCACGAGGTCGATCTTGCAGCAATAGTTCATGTCATTGTCTAAACTCGTGACCATGACGGTAAGGGAATGATTCATGAGATTCTTGGACCATAAAACAGTTATGTTTCGAAAGAAGCCCGCCACGTGAGCTTGGTATCCGCACGTGACTGTGCTATGAGGCGTGGGCGTTGCAGCTGACTTGAGTTGTGCCACGGTCTTTGTGGTGTCTGTTACTTTAGCTGCAAAGGCCGTAGGTTGGCTTCTAATAGATGGGATTCGAAAAGATAACATCTGTATTAAAATCAACACCTAAAAATATATATATATATATATATATATAAGAAAGATTTTGTTCAACATGCAAAAAAAGAAAGATTTTGTTCAACATGCAAAAAAAGAAAGATTTTGTTCAACGTGCAATTGCAAAATTCTTGAGAAACTGTAATAAGAGTTTCGCCAAAATGGTGATTTTGTTAATGGATTTTCTGTACGATTATTCAATTGACAACCGATTCAGTTGGGAATAGATAGAAACTTTTTGAGTTTGGCAAGAAAGAGAGCAAAGGAGAGAGGGAGAAGGAAGATTCTTGGGAGATTGGTTGATGGAACACCGATAAAGAAGGAGTCTATATTTGAGACATGTTAATATTGGCAAAGAAGGTAAAAATGGCTTTGTGAAGTTCAAACAAAACGAATGTAAACATATGATATATGTTTCAGCTGACTTTTTTTTTTTTTATCTTCATAATGTTCTACAGTCTACACTCAAATAAAGTTTGTATTCTTATTTTTTATATAAAATTTTCCTAATATCTTACATACAACTAAAATTGATATCCAAGCATTACAAAAACAGAAAAACATGAGTATAGCGAATATATTTACGAAAATATCGTTATCGAAATTTACGACGAGTTAACAAGTATATTACAGAGAAAAACAAATTCATCGTAAAGTACATATAAATTTATGAGGATATCATCTCCTCGTAAAAAACATAGAACTTTACAAGGATTCTACAACGAAAACGAAGTTTCGTTATACCTCAGTTACAAAATAACGAGTATTTTACGATGATCATCCTTACAATTGTTTAATAATGAATGTATGAGTAAACGTGAAATGGTTGGTAAAAACATGTTTGTTGTGAAAAAAAAAAAAACATGTTTGTTGTGGGCTACACCTAACATGTTTTCTCGTAAATTTGTTATTATAGCAATGTAAAAGATTTTTACATCATTTCGTTGTAAATTAGTTGTTAATTTTTACCGACCAATGACAAAATTTTATTTTCTAGTTAATCTTTTTATTTGTATTTTTCATCCCCAATCAAATTTATACTAGCATATCAATATTTCTTTGCTTTTGTTTACAGACTTCCAGTTCCAGATCGTGAAAATGTTGAACGCGTACGTGGACATAAGCAAATAGCATTTAATCAGTGGACATACATAATAAGCAACTAGCATTTAGTCACGAGCTTTCACAGAATCACAAACTACAGTTTCTTCAATTTGTTTATTTATCTATTCATTTTATTGTTTGACAAATCATTCTATGTTTATAATTATAACGTTAACAGTATTTTTGTTGTAAACAAACAAAAACAATGAAGGAAACTAATAACTTTTTTTTTGTCTACAAAAAAACAGAAACGACCATTATTTGATAATTTTGTACAAAATGGATCATTCCTACTGTATTTGTTTATAAAAAATAAAATTTAATATGATTCGATATATGAGTTAATTTTTATCTGTACATTTTAAAGCTGGTTATGATATGCTATTTTGTGCTTTAATATGAGTCACAAACTGATTCATATTCCAAATAGTTCTAACACTTGTAACACTTACCAAGAAAATATAATTCTCTTAAAACTTAAAACGAAGGAAATTTAAAGTAGAAATAAAAGAAATTGAAAGTATAAATCAAGGAAATTTAAATCAGAAATAATAGTTTGGCAAAATTTAGAATTTAATCTGTATATTTTACTTTACGAATATTATATTAATAATATACCAAATTAATAACTTAAATTTTAGTTTTGTATTGTTATAATT
Source organism: Eruca vesicaria subsp. sativa (assembly GCA_932364175.1). Classification (NCBI taxonomy): domain Eukaryota; kingdom Viridiplantae; phylum Streptophyta; class Magnoliopsida; order Brassicales; family Brassicaceae; genus Eruca; species Eruca vesicaria. The sequence continues at coordinate 131,819 of CAKOAT010324043.1, forward strand.
AAATAAACTTGAGGTACAATATTAGAGGATAATTAATTTTTAAAAGTTTATTTTTACTTGATATATATATATATATATATATATATATATATCCACTTTAAGGATGATTTTTATCAATCATTCTACTATTCTAAACAATTGAATTAAAGAAAAACGAATATGTATATATGTTATATATATATATATATAACATTTTAAATCATGGAGTCAATTTTAAAAAATAAGATTTATTTTATCAAAAAAATAAAATAAATACACACTAACGAAATTATAACAAACTTTTGCGTGTAAAATGCTATGTAATAATTAACTAAATTTCAATTTAAATCAGGCCAGCCTTAAGACATAACAGGCTTCCAGTATAGGAAAAAGTTATTAGTAACACTAATAAGGCTTTGATCGTTTACAGCAGAACAATTATAACATAGTACAGTATAGAATGAATGCTGTCATTCAGCATTTACAGTATAGCAGTACAATTATAACGCATTATGATATATATTTATATCATTTTAATTATTACTTAACTAAATAGCTTTATGTCTGTTTATTTACTAGGCTTTTATATCACTTTCACATACTTACTTAATTTATAAAAAAGTAAATCATATGTGAATATGACTTTAAAAGATTTTCAGATATATAAATATTTTCTAAATTAAACAAAATTGTTGTTTAAATGATACCAATATCATTGTTATTTTAATTTATATATTTTATAAATTAGATGAACTATTTAGATATCTCAATATAATTTGTTTACAGACATTTAGCGCAATTTGTTTTTTTTAAAATAGGTATAAATCTCAGTATATATTAAATTTCATATTTCGTTTATATATTAGAATAAAAATTATTTTTTAAAATGTATTAATATCACTATTTTTAAGTTTGTTTAATATAAATATATTATATATATATCCCACAACAATGCTATTCATCATATATGTTATCATTCCATACTTTGTTTTGAATAGTTTATCTTATACGAACTGCAGTTATTCTACAATATGCATTTTTATATATAGACCGTAGCTAAATTGTTCTGCAGTATCTAATCTGCTTGTCCCTTATCGCTTAATCCGCTGTAACTATTCAGAATCTAAATGTTTTTGTCTCTTTCACAACCGCTTTGTTTATTTAAGGTATCTAGAATTTTTTTCGTTTGGTTTAACCAAGCTTGAAACTAATGATTTCATACAAATTTCAAAGATTTAAATCCTTTACAGATGTTATCAACTTGCAAATCTATGGATAACTCGAAAGAGATCAATATTGTTTCTGTTTTGTTGTTATGCACATACACTGTTCTGATTTCCAAATTTTGATTTCGTAAACATGGCTTTATAAGATCTTGCTTAAAAAAGATCTTGTTCAATAAGTACAAAGCGAATATCAGTGGTCGAATTTTTATGGTTTAATTCATAGTCTCATAGAATTGTCTTCGTTATCGTGAGAGGCTCAAATTTTCTTCTACTCGGATCTGATTCAATATCTTATCAGTTACATAGTCCGCATACAAAAAAATCATTATATGTTGACTTGTTTATTTTTTCCCCCTTGTTCTACAAATCTAAACACATCATGGGTTTTGCCTGAAACAATTCCATATTCACTGATTCATAGTTTAATTACGAACTCTTATAGTTAAATAAGTCTTATTCATTACTAAACTCGTAACAAAAAAAAAAAAAAAAAAAACTCTTAACACATGAGCTGATGAGCCCATTCTGTCATCCTTACGAAATAATTTCATGGCCAAAATTTTCCGAGTGGCGCGAAAACCTTCAAAACTCTTTAGGAAGTTACGCGCCAAAACTCGCGTGTGTCCCGAAAAGATGATTTTACTTGGTGGACAGTAACATCACGCGGATGAGTAAACATCCTTAACATAACGTGGCCTCTTTTAATTCGCTGAAAACAGAACACGCGGATCAAACACTAAAACATCTCAGCCGTCGATAATACTTGCCAAATCCAACGGACTAAATTTCAAGAAAACTCATTATAAAACCAACTCATCTCCTTCCCCAACTCATAACAACAAACTCTCAACATACACATTCTCCAGAAGAAGAAACTAAAATGGCACGTACCAAGCAAACCGCTAGAAAATCCACCGGAGGCAAAGCACCAAGAAAGCAACTCGCGACCAAAGCCGCCAGAAAATCCGCTCCAGCCACGGGAGGAGTCAAGAAGCCACACAGATTCCGTCCCGGAACAGTCGCCCTTCGTGAGATCAGGAAGTACCAGAAGAGCACGGAGCTTCTGATCCGCAAGCTCCCTTTCCAGCGTCTGGTCCGTGAGATCGCTCAGGATTTCAAGACCGATCTGAGGTTCCAAAGCAGCGCCGTGGCTGCGTTACAAGAAGCTGCGGAGGCTTATCTCGTGGGGTTGTTTGAAGACACGAATCTTTGCGCGATTCACGCGAAGAGGGTTACGATTATGCCGAAGGATATTCAGCTCGCGAGGAGGATTCGTGGTGAAAGAGCTTGAAAGACTCTCTTTATGTTATCTTGCTTTTTTTTTTTTTTTTTTTTATCTACTTTTAGCTTTTGTCTCGTTGTCTTAAAAATTGTGGGTTTGGTTAGGTGTGTAGCGTTGTTAAGATAGTTCTGAAGGTGTTTGATGAAATGGCCTAATGAAAATTTCTCTTGTTTAGTATAAGTAATGTATGCCCAATGTTTTGGATATGTTTATGGTTATCTGTTCGTTAAATTGCTCAGCCCCTAAATCATAATGTTTACATACATTCAAACATTCTGTTAATTTCAGGAACGTTTATAACACAAAGACACTATATATTAGATTAATTACACAAACTTATTTATGTTCGCTATTTAAAATATTAATCAGATAAACATGTGTTTCGGTTTGGAATGAATGGTATGTTATGTAAACTACATACTAGTAGAAGACTTTTCTATGTGAAATGGGTCTGCAAGATTGAAATTGATAGAGAAGAGAGCACAGTTTGTGAACATGATGACCAAATGTAATGTTTTTTTATTATTTTTGATCACGACCAAATGTAATGACTAAAGAATCAATGTTTACTATTTTGGTCACATGAATAAATCTCTAAGGTCAGATCAGCGTAAAACGAGAAGCATAAGTTAAGGAACAATGAACTTCTGGGGCCGATTATAGTAACGAGTTTGAGACCAACAATAATTTCTTACATTATTTGACATGAGCGGCATAAGTTGATTTACATCACATGTTACAGTTGGGTTTTAGTGTTTTTTTTCTAATAATCAAAAAATTAAAAATATAGCAAAAAATCCTAAAAGCAAACCATTCATCTGTGTTTCGTGTGACAGAAAGATGCAGTATTTACTCCAATTCTTTCACTTGATTTCAATACTTCATCTATTCACTGAGGAATCCTACCTATCTAAAATGTTACTCCAATTCTTTTTCTTGATTGATTTGTGGATGTTGCTGGTACAATTTCTTATACACGTAATTTGATTTATTCTCTTTATAATTATAAGCATTATACAAGAATTAATTCAACATAAAAGTATAAACCCTAAACCTCAGCTTTACCAAAACAAGAAAACATAGCTATCGAAATAGAAAAACATACCAAACTAAAGACCATGAAGATTTTGATAGTCTGATCCAGAGAGTGAAGGCTTTGAACTCATCTGCTGGGGACTATGATGAGGACGATGAGTAGGTGGCTCACCCATAATCTCTTCAACATCATAATCATCATCTTATCAATGGATTTTTATCTTTATATTAGTGTTTAAACAGAACCAAGTTTTGTCTTATGGAGTGTATGGAACCCCTTGTTCAAACGAAATTTAATTAGTAGCCTTTCTAGCTTTCCCCCAAAAAAGGTGAAAAACAGTAAAAATGCAGCCACAAGACCAACCAGTGGCTGTACTGAAAACACTCATACCTATGTGTAGTAGCAATAACAGACAGTGCATCTAACAATCTTTTATATTACAACCACACCTTCAAAGAGGAGAAACCAAAAATAAAAGAAAAAACGATACTTATATATATAATATATATGTATATCTTGGCACTGCTAGGACTAAAGAAATAGTCATGTCTTACTCTTCCACTTTGATCAACGAACTATCATTTCTTCAATGAAATCACCTTCTCCTGATTCAGATTGAACTAAGATATCATCTTCAGTGGTGAAGTTATAGCTCTCTCCAATAGCTCTCAGAAACTGATACACTTCAAACATGGTAGGCCTCTGCTTTGCTACTTCCGGTAAAACACAGTTACATGCCACTTTAAGCACTTTGAATATCTCATCATCCACACCATTCCCAACTAAACACCTGTCAATAGCTTCCTGAAGTTTTGACTCACTTGATAGCTTTGTAATCCATTCCACAAGGTTACCCTTGAAGCTTTCTTCCCTATCTTCTTCTTCACATCCTCTTGTCACACTAGTTGCTCTTTGCCCCGTTACCAGCTCTAAAAGCACAACACCAAAGCTGTATACATCTCCTTTAGGAGTTGCCACCATGGTTCTTGAGTACTCTGGAGCAACATAACCGAAATCACCAAACTCCCCATTTACAAATGTGCTTAAATGGGTATCAATGGGATTCATCAGCCTCGCTAGACCGAAGTCTGAGATCTTCGGCTCAAAATCTGCATTCAACAATATGCATTTTGAGCTTATGTTGCGGTGGATGATCCTCGGGTTGCAGCTATGGTGAAGCCACGCTAGTCCTTTTGCAGCGCCAATAGCTATCTTCAGCCTTGTAGGCCAGTCCATAGGCTTGAAAGATTCATCAACATCTGAGGGATGTAACTGATCATAAAGGTAACCATTGGGCATGTACTCATATATAAGAAGCCTCTCCTTCTTGGCAATACAGTAACCCAAGAGAGGGACTAAGTTTCTGTGTTTTACAGATCCTAAAGTCTTCATCTCTGAATCAAGTTCCTTTTCAGAATGTTGAGAATCTTGCAACCTCTTTACCATAAGAGGAGTCCCGTCTTCAAGTACTCCTTTGTACATAGTTCCTGTTCTTCCTTTACCAATGATGTTATCTTTCTTGAACTCCTCTGTTGCCTTCATGAGATCACTTAACTTCATCTTTGAAACTGACTTTTTAAACATGAAAACCTGAAAACACAACACACACCAAAACATATAATCAGAAACTCAGAACATAACAACTAGGCATAGACACATTTATCAGCAACCAAAGAACCCAACCGTACCTAACCAAAATAAAAACCGAACCGAATTTATTAATAATTTAATATCGTATATCTCTGGAACCGAAACCAACTGGAATGAATTAGACCCGGAATTATTTTGGTTGTCAGCCGCTTCCAATTTTGCTACTCGAACCGAACCAAAAAGTCGAAATAACAAAACCAAATTTTGTAAATAACTGAACGGTTCGCTAAATCTCTAAAACCGATAAACCGAAAGCCAACCAAATTTTGTAAATAACTGAACTAAATCTCTAAACCGAAAACAAACCGAATTTTGTAAATAACCTAACGGTTCCTAAATCTCTAAAACCGATAAACCGGAAGCCAACTTTGTGAATAACTGAAGTAAATCTCTTAACCGAAAACAAACCGAATTTTGTAAATAACCTAACGGTTCCTAAATCTCTAAAACCGATAAACCGAAAGCCAACTTTGTGAATAACTGAAGTAAATCTCTAAACCGAAAACAAACCGAATTTTGTAAATAACTTAACGGTTCCTAAATCTCTGAAGCCAAAAACCGAAAACCGAAATACCCAAACCAAAACTGAACACTCAGCCCTAATAACAACATTAGTACAGTATGTGTAATAAAATGTTTTACCTTAACGCCTTTCTGTCCTTTCAAGATCCTAGCCCATCTGTTTTCTTCAGGATCATCCCTCAACTTCTTTCTAACAACAGCCAACCTTCGGAAGTAGAAGAACAGAACAACTCCAACGACTAGTGCTGCCACAGACAGTCCACCAACTGCTGCTATAACAACAATTTTAACACGAGGGTTAGCAGGACCCTTGCATGGATCCAGAGGCGTACCACACAAGCCTTGGTTATCAGCAACGTCACCCATCCCAATTTTCAACATAGTTACATTGAACTTTGGGATAGGACCAGTGAGACTATTGCCAGCCACAGAGAACTTAGTGAGCCGACCAAGCAGGACAAGCTCGGCAGGAAGGGTGCCAGTGAACCGGTTATTCTGAAGGAAAAGAGAGTTCAAAAAGGTAATGTTTGAGATACTGGGAGGGATCGGACCAGAGAATTGATTGTAAGAGAGGTCAAGAGTTGTAACAAGTGGAATGAAATAGGTTATGTTGGATGGTAAAGGACCAGAGAAGTTGTTTCTAGAAAGATCTAGAGCTGTAAGATCAGTGCAATTCTTAATCCCAACAGGGAACTCTCCAGTGAGACCCAAACCACCGAGCTTAATACTCAAAACCCTGTTCTCATCATCATGCCAGCAAGTCACACCAGTGAACTTGCAGATGTAACCAGCAGTCTTGTTGCCAAACACCCAGCTCGTTAAGTATCCATTTGGATCCTTAACTTGGTTATATATGGTCTTTAAGCAGTTAACGTTGGCCTCATTTGCATCGGTAAAGCTAGACAGGAGNAACCACCGAGCTTAATACTCAAAACCCTGTTCTCATCATCATGCCAGCAAGTCACACCAGTGAACTTGCAGATGTAACCAGCAGTCTTGTTGCCAAACACCCAGCTCGTTAAGTATCCATTTGGATCCTTAACTTGGTTATATATGGTCTTTAAGCAGTTAACGTTGGCCTCATTTGCATCGGTAAAGCTAGACAGGAGAAGCACGCAGAGACAGTTCCCTAGGAAAACTGCAAATACTAATCTACTCACCATCATAGGATCCACAGAAAGAGAGTAAAAATTGTTAGAAGTGGCTAGAAACTAGGGGTTGTCTCTGATGAGCATCAAAAGTCCTGGAAACAAAAGAATTATAAATAGAAACAAATAAATAAGAAGATGAAGCGATCTTGAAATGAGTTGACTTCAAAGGTGAAAGATAGTTCAAGAAAGTCTTTGAGAGGAACTTACAAAGGAAGAACTAGAGAACAAGAGAGGAGTGGTTTAGTCTTGGTCGTGCAACTTGTGTTCAACGAGGAGAAATAAGAAGAAGTTTGAGCAGAATCTGTTGGGGGAAAGTGTGTTAATGAAAGAAGGAGAAAAAGCGTGAATGAATGAAAGAAAGGACTTGTTTAATTAAAATAAATAAAAGAGAGAGAGAGAGAGTGGAGTCGTCTGTGTTTGTCTGTTGTGTCGTTGACTAGATCGTTGTTAGTTGTGTGGAAGATTCAGAGTTCGTAAAGAATGGGGCAAAGACTATCTGATGAGAACGCTATGACTTTATACCAACCGGTCTTTCCGCGTTTTATTGTTTTTTTCTCTTAGCTTTTGACTTTTCAACGTCATCATATTATCGGATATGGATAAATTACAATGTTGGCCCAATACAACTAAATGGGCTTTTCGGGCCTTTTTAACTAAAAAGTAAATAACAAACTCACGTGATGTGTTTAAATGTTAAAAAGGGGACATTGTAATTCATGACTCGAGCCACTACGACCGTCTCGTGGAGCCGTATGGTGGAGAATGAGCCACCACCACACACACCCACTCTTTACTGTCACGTGCCTCCACTTATTACCACCAAAAGAAAGAAAGACAACGAAGAAAGTGTTTTGTCTACAAACCACTTTGCTTTTGCCTCCCTTCAACTTTCCTCTTTCCGATTTCACTTTCCTCTTCTGTCGAAAAAATCTCGATCGCTCAAGATGGATCTACCATCTTCCTCTGCTTCTTGATCTCTTGCTTCGTCTGATTTTTTTTTTCCAGGTAAAGCTGTCATCTCTTGTAGTGTGTATTATTGTCTTTATTTGATCATGTCTCCACTGTAGCTAGGGTTTCCTAATTTTGTCCCAAAAGCAACTCGCTTTACTGAAAATTTATTCCAAGGCTTGGGGTGACGTTCATATTGTTTCAGAAGTTGAGGATGATTTTCTCTGTGGCTAACGTTAGAATTATTATTTTTTCTCTTGAATCTGTAGAATTTTTTTAAGGCTTCTTTTTCAAGTAGAAGCAAACCCATTTAATGATTTTGTACATTATTGTTCACAAAAGCTGTCCCTTTTTTTAAGGAATTAAGATGTCACTGGACTCTTGAATCTGTGCTCTTCACTGATCTTTATTGCTCTGTCATTTTGGTATATTTAGGATATCTACTCACAACTTGGAGATTGGACTTGTTTTGAATTGATAACCTTTTGGTTTTTAATTTATATTATTCCCTTCTCTGTGTGGATGTTTTATTCTTCTATATGGTAAAAGTGAATATTATGTTTTCTTCTGACATGTGTGATTGTTATCCAGTATTGTGATTCTCTGGTCTCTAGTGTCAGATTCTTAATTTGTTTTTTACTATACTCGTGCTTTTTATTTGTTTGACTTTCTATTTCATCTTCTGTAGCTCTTTCATGATGGAGGATACCAGGTCAGTTGCTTCACTCATGGACTCCACATCATCCAAGATCCAGCAGCTTCAAAAGGCCTTTGCTGAACTCGAAAGCCAACGCGCCGTAACACTCAACCTCAAATGGAACGAACTTGAGGAACATTTTCATGGTCTCGAGAAATCCTTAAAGAGACGGTTTCACGAGCTCGAGGATCAAGAAAAAGAATACGAAACCAAAACAAGGAAAGCTCAAGAACTATTGGAAAAAAAGAAAGCAGCTGTTGAAGACAAGGAGAAGGCATCTCTAGAGAGGCTTCAGAAGAAGAGAGACGCAGCTGTGTTTGCTATCAACAGTGCTTTAGATAAGTACAACAACAACAACACTCCCATCACTATCACTTCTGTCACTGATGATAACCCGGACGGTACTGTGCAAGATGTTGAGGTGAAGGCTTATCCACAGTTAGTGAAACTCTGCAGGGATATGGACTCAACAGGGCTTCATAAGTTTGTATCAGACAACCGTAAGAACCTTGCATCACTAAAGGAAGAGATTCCTGTGGCGTTAAAGGCTGCAGCAAACCCTGCTACTTTAGTGTTGGACTCTTTGGAAGGGTTTTATCCCACGGAGGAGGCAGCAACCTCTGATGGAAAGAAAGACGCTAACCTCTTGGGAATGCGCAGGACATGTGTCTTGTTGATGGAGTGTCTTAGCGTACTGTTATCTGGTTTAGACAGCAACTACCTTGCTGTTGTCTTGTCAGAAGATGTTAGGAATAGAGCAAAAGGAATTGCAGAAGGATGGAATCCACTGCTGGAGACTCTTGAGATGGATGCTGGGAATGGGAACTCTTTGGAGGCTCATGCATTTCTGCAACTACTGGCTAGTTTTGGTATTGTTTCTGACTTTGAGGAGGATGAACTGTTGAAGCTGATCCCTATGGTCTCACGTCGTCGTCAGGCAGCTGAGCTTTGCCGTTCTCTTGGATTGTCAGCAAAAATGCATGGTTTGTTCTCTAATTTTACTAGATATGGCTGATTCCAGTGTTCAAGAAATGGCGCTTCAGTTAGCAACTAAGCGGATTATTTTCTAGGAGTTAACAAAGTATTGATTTAAAAAAACATATATTACATTCATATTAGATATTTTAGGTTGATTGATTTAATATATTTAGCCTAACCTAAATTAATTTGGACCTGTTTATATTGATTTAACCGATTTAGAACAGTTTAAACTGGTTTGAATCACATAAATAAGATTTTTTGTTTTTAAAATCGTCTGGTTACCGACTTTGAGAACTTTGGCTGATTCTATTGCATGTCATATGCCATTTTGATCTGAAGTTTGGCATTTCTATGTTTTTACATTTGTAGTGCACATCCAAATTATGTGGCTTCACCATTGGTCTTAACCCTTGATGTGCACCACTCTGTTTACTGCAGGTGTGATTGAAGTTCTCGTGAAGAGTGGTAAACAGATTGATGCAGTGAACTTGGCATTTGCATTTGAACTCACAGAACAGTTCCCACCTGTTGAGTTACTTAAATCTTACTTGACTGAGGCAACCAGATCTTCCTCCCAAGGCAATGCATCTCCTGCTGTTCAGGCTAGTGTTCCCTTACTTGATAACTTACATTATACATTACTTGTTAGAGAAAATGAAAGGTTGTGTTAGTGCATATTGCCTAGGACTAGTGGTTGAGTTCTAAACCCTTTGAATCTTGAAACCGATGCATTCAGGATCAGATTATCATAACTATATGTGTACAATGCAGGATGAGTTCAATGAGAGGGAGCTAACAGGTCTGAAAGCTGTGATAAAGTGTGTAGAAGAGCATAACCTGGAAGAACAGTACCCAGTGGAGCCACTTCACAAAAGGATTCTGCAGCTGGAGAAGGCCAAAGCAGAGAAAAAGAGAGCAACAGAACCCACAAAGCCTCAGACAAAGCGACCACGTGGTCCTCAACCCCGAGTCACTGACAACAACAACAGTAACAACAAGACAGGATATGGTAGAGTGATCCCTGAGAGGTATCCGCAGTATGTGTATGACAACAGACCGTTCCTTAACGGTCCAATCATGGCACCACAAGCTCCTCCGCCTCCTCAGACTTACAGTTTCAGTCCCGCTGCTGTTCATGGGAACTTCTACGGGAACTGTTATCAGTACCAGGCTCCTCCTCCTGCTTACTTTCATTAGTGATAAAAAAGGTGATGGTGAATGTAACTCTTTCTCTCTTATGGTGTTAACTATGGTGTTAACTAGTGGCAGCTCTTTAACCCCTCCTCTTCTTTTACTTTGATGTTACATTGTTGTGTGTGGATGATTTTAGTATTTTTAAGGATCAATACTACCCAAAACAAAAACGAAAACAAAAAACAGAAAAAAAAATAAGAATTTCTATTTAATTTTTATCTTCACTGTTGTAATCTTTTCTTGATTTCTTTCTTACTCCCAGGAAAAAAATTAAAATAAATAATCCATCATACTGAGACCGTTCTTCGTGCACATAAGACAACCGTTTTTTTAATGTAGATTTTTTTATTAAGATTCATTAAAATATTTGCGACAAACAAAAAAGATTCATAAAAATGTATTAAATTAGTTGTAGAGTTATATCTTATCCATGTATTAATTCGTAATAAAATAACAAATATTGCTATATTGTCATTTAAATTTGAACCTAGAAAGTGTTACAAATAATACAAATCATATAGTTGATTGAACCACATTACTTAAATTAAACCAACACAATTAATGTAAAAAGACGACATTAATGTAAACTACCTTCAATACGGCAGATATCTATGTGTATACCGAAAACACATATTTTCTCATACAAATATGGAATGTTCTAAAAGAATATATATCATCAAAATATGGAATATGAAAATCTACTAATTATACTTAAATTAAACCAGTGGTTATTCATGGAATGTAGTCTTGGGCTTACTTTTATTTTTTGAACAAATTATATAGTTTGGTTTCTGGGCTTAGTATTAAGAAAAAACTCCAAAAAACATCGAATAAACTTTTCACCTTAAAAGATCAAAAAATAAATTATTATTTTCAGACCCAAAAGATATTTAATATTTTTAACAAAACAAAATCATTTATTTAAATCATGTACTTTAAAACATGTTAATATATTTTTTATTTTAAATAACAATCACTTTGTTTTGATAAATTTCAATTGTAATTTTTAAATAATTTTTTTATTATTTTTCTTAAATAATTTACTAATTAAAAAATGTAAAGCAAAACCAAAAACCAAATCTAAAAACTAAAATCCAAAACAAAAAGCTGAAAACACATATTATATTTTTTTTGCTTTGTTTATTTACAAAATAAACTATTTCAAATTTTTTTTTTTAAATTTGTTTTCATCTTTTCAGTTTTAAATTAAATGTTCGATTATTTGAGATTTGTTTGTTGGTAATATTAGTTCAAACTAACTTAGCGGGTTTAAAAATTAAAAACCCAAACCAAAAACTGAAAATGAAAAGTAGAAACTTAAAAACTAAAAACAAAAAACCAAAATCTAAAAATAAAAAGTGAAATTAAAAACTAATGAAAAATAATCATCACTACAAATTTTGGTGAACTGATTTTCTATTAAAACAGAGTCATTCTTTTTATCTATTGGTACAAGTTTCATTTAAATTTGGACTTTTTCTAGAATGCTACAAATAATATAAGCCACATAATTGATTGAACTGTATTACTTAAATTAAACCAACACAATTAATGTAAAAAGACAACATTAATGTAAACTACCTTCAAAATACGGCAGATATCTATGTGTATACCGAAAATACATATTTTCTCCTACAAATATGAAATGTTCTAAAAGAATATATATCATCAAAATATGGAATATGAAAATCTATTAATTATACTTAAATTAAACCAGTGGTTATTTATGGAATGTAGTCTTGGGCTTAAATTTATTTTCTGAACAAATTATATAGTTTGGTTTCTGGGCTTAGTATTAAGAAAAAACTCCAAAAAAACATTGAATAAACTTTTCACCTTAAAAGATCAAAAAATCAATTATTATTTTCAGACCCAAAAGATATTTAATATTTTTAACAAAACAAAATTATATATTATTAATCATTTATTTAAATCATGTACTTTAAAACATGTTAATATATTTTTTTATTTTAAATAACAATCACTTTGTTTTGATAAATTTCAATTGTAATTTTTAAATAAATTATATTTTTATTTTTCTTAAATAATTTACTAATTAAAAAAATGTAAAGCAAAACCAAAAACCAAATCTAAAAACTAAAATTTAAAACAAAAAGCTGAAAACACATATTATATTTTTTTTTGCTTTGTTTATTTACAAAATAAACTATTTCAATTTTTTTTTTAAATTTGTTTTCATCTTTTCAGTTTTAAATTAGATGTTCGATTATTTGAGATTTGTTTGTTGGTAATATCAGTTCAAACTAACTCAGCGGGTTTAAAAATTAAAAACCCAAACAAAAAACTGAAAATGAAAAGTAAAAACTTAAAAACTAAAAACAAAAAACCAAAATCTAAAAATAAAAAGTGAACTTTAAAACTAATGAAAAACAATCATCACTACAAATTTTGGTGAACTGATTTTATATCTAAATATTCTTTAAATTAAGACAAAACCCAATTATATGAATTGTAAATCATAAAAAATTTCCGCGCTTTTTAAGCGCGGATCAAAATCTAGTAACAGTCTTAAGAGAGCGTTTACTTTTTTTTTTTTTTTAAGATGAGACGACTTCATGTCTTCCTCCACTTTCAGAGAACTTTAACGTTGGCCGTATAATATCATATCTGTCTATGTACTTCTTGAATAGTCTTTTTTTGTAACTACTTCTTGAATAGTCTTGCCAACAAAAAGTTCATACAATACTATAAAAAGTGGATTACGTACAAGTCATGGTTCGTAAGTCGTTACGAAAAGAAAAACAAGTTTACAACCGTTGACATATATTTTTATTGTTAACATTGATCCGTTCAACGATATTTTTTACACTATATTATACTCATTTTTCTTACTTTCTTTGACGAAATCATTAGAAGAAAATACAGTTGAATTTCCTAAAATAATGATTTGAGTGACAAAAGAGTAGCCAACCTCAAGGTACAATCTGAAACTTATGGAAATTTTCACCAATACGAATATAATTTTATTTATATCTTATATTCTAGTGGAATAGTTCAACAAAGGGGACAAACAAAACATGTTATGGGTTGGCTAGAATCGAATGGTTATATATAGTAAGACCTGATAAAAATGATCAAGTCGTTGTCCTTTTCAGTCTGAAATGGAGAGGTGTGTTATTCAAAACCAAACTCTGCAGGTTTCATTTGTTGTTCTGTTTCTCTTCATTTCCAACTGTTTTGTTTTATGTCGAAACGACGACGTTAATGAAGACTCCAGGTCCGAGCAAGAACGGGTGAGTATCCGGGCCGGGTTGGTTTTGAATTTGGGATCTGTGGAGGGGAAGATAGTGAGAAGCTCTGTTTCCTTGGCGCTTTCTGATTTCTACGCAGTCAACAGTCATTACAAAACAAGAGTCTCTCTTTCAGTTAGAAACTCTCTCGGAGAGCCTATCCTTGCTCTATCGTCTGGTAACATTTATTACATTCATCGTTCCACCTTCTTCTCTTCTCTCCTCTGTCTACATTCACTCACAAATCTAGTTTGTTTTGTCTATTTATGAAAAACATCCCACACCGGATATATAAGAATTAATCTACTACTCCCTCTGTTTTATTATAAGTGTCACTCTACAGCTGCGCACACGAATTAAGAAAATAATTAATTTTACATATTTCCTATATAAAAACACAGTTACCCATACACCTAACCATATTTTAACCAATAGAAAAACAAATTACATAATAAAATTAATAAATTTTGCATTGAAAACCGAAAACGACACTTATTTTGTAACGTAAAAAATTCTCTACAACGACACTTAATATGAAACGGAGGGAGTACTATATAAAGGATTAAAGGGTTAGGACCAATCCACTAATGCCCGGCCCGAAGAAAATATGGGCCGGAAGCAAAAGAAAATAATTGGGCCTATTAATTAAAACTATGTAACTAGTACACCTCGGACTTGACACACTTCTCACATCAAATCCAGCCTTAAACTAACTACGCTACTGAAGATAATGACAATTTGAAGGCCGAAAATTTTGATAATTTAATTAGGGCCGGAAGCACATGCTTGTATTGCTTGTACTCAGGGCCGCTACTGCACTAATCACCAATTGGTTTTAAGTTAGAAGTTCATAATAAACCCAAAATCTAACACTTTTCAAACGAAACAGCTGTGGATCTGCTGCAAACTGTAGGAGTGGAGGCAATTTTTGGCGGGAACTCGTTGCTTGAGACGAAGCTTTTGGCGGAGCTTGGGGAGAAAGCTAGGGTTCCTGTGATATCACTTAATTCTCCCATATCACTCTCCCTGAAAAAATACAGTTATTTGATCCAAGTGACACATGATTCTTCCTCTGAGGCAAGGGGCATTACAGCTTTCATCCATGAGTTTGATTGGAACAGCGTTGCTCTTGTTTATGAAGATGATGATGACTGGAGAGAGAGTATGCAAGTCCTGGTAGACCATTTCCATGAGAACGGGGTTCGTGTACTATCCAAGGTTGGTTTTACAGTCTCTTCAAGCGAGGAGGCTGTGATGGATCAGTTAGGGAAGCTGAAGGGCATGGAGACGACTGTCTTTGTGGTGCACGTGTCTGAGGTTGTTGCAACTCGTCTCTTCCCATGTGCTGTGAAAGTAGGGATGATGAGTCAAGGGTTTGCTTGGATCCTCACCGCCAAAAGCATGAACACTTTCAATCATGACGTTGACGATTTGGTTAAAGAATCAATGGAAGGTGTGGTTGGGTTCAGGTCTTACATTCCAAAGTCAAAAGAGCTTCACAATTTCACTTCAAGATGGAGAAAATCACTAAGCAATGAGGACGATGTTGTGTCTGAGATAACTCAGTTAAGCATCTCCGGCGTATGGGCTCATGATGTAGCTTGGGCACTGGCGAGATCAGCAGAAGTTACAAGGATGCCAAATGTATCATCAACTCTCCTTGAGGCCATCACAGAGTGTAGGTTCAAGGGTTTGAGCGGTAACTTCCAAATCAAGGATAAGAATTACTTGTCAGACAAGTTTGAGATTGTGAACTTGATAGGATCAGGTGAGAGAAGGGTAGGATTTTGGAACTCTAATGGTACTTTCAGCAGTACAAGAAATTCTTCTTCTTCTACTCATAACAAGCAGGAGACCATATTCTGGCCCGGGGGAACTACTCAAAGTCCGAAAGGGCGCAAAGTGGGAGAAACCAAGAGAAAAACTCTGAGGGTTTTGGTTACATCTAGTAACAGATTCCCAAAACTGGTGAACGTGACAAATAATCCAGAAACAAAAGAAATAATTGCCGATGGGTTTTGCTTAGAAGTCTTCAAGGCTGCCATTAGCCCTTTCAATTATGATTTGGAGTTCATACGTTGGACCGGTGGTAGTAACTACAACAATCTTGCATATGTTCTTAGTAGTCAGGTAATAACTTTGGCTCAGTTTATGATTATAAATATTTTTTTCCATCTATTTAGAGTGTACAGAAACTGTACCAACTCCAATGAAATTTTGTGTTGTGTCCCACAGAAAGACAAATATGATGTGGCCGTGGGAGATATCACAATCACTTCCAATAGATCGAATTATGTTGATTTTACAATACCTTTCACAGAAATGGGTCTAGGGATGGTAGCACCAAAGCAAACTGGTATGTGGGTGTTCTTTCAACCTTTGACACCAGACCTTTGGGTGACAAGTGCAACTTTCTTTGTCATGACGGGCATTATAGTTTGGTTGATAGAAAAACCTGAGAACACTGAGTTCCAGGGATCTTGGTCACAACAGATTGGAGTTATGCTTTGGTTTGGCTTCTCTACCCTTGTTTATGCTCACAGTAAGTACATTTTTTCATATTAATTCTTATATGATCTAATTATTAGATTTGTGGATGTCTTGGGTTTGCAACTCAAAATTAATTGGGATTAATAATTTAACCTTATTTATATATTAGTGTTTTTCCTTTTAAAATTTGCAATTTGCATGTAAAATCTCACTTTAATACTCGTAAGAAACTTTTTAGATCATCCCTACATAGAACATCTCCAAAAGACACTCTATAACTTCAAATATAAAGTTTTTAATTCTCCAAAAAGAAACTCTAAAACTAAAAATTTGAAGTTTTGAGTAGTGAAACTTCAAATATGGAGTGTCACTACTCAAAACTTCAAATTTAAAATTTCATATTTTTATTTGCAATTGGATCCTTACAATTATACATTATATTTATAATTCTTATATATTTTATAGTTTATCATTTTAACCCTTAAAAATTCTTATCTCATAAATAATTCAATTTTTTTTTTATAAATTTAAACTTTACACATATTTTGTTTTAAAAAAAAAAAACAAAATAAGATTTAAAATAGTTAAAATTAGAACTAGACGACAACACTATTATAAGACTTAATCTGGTATTTTATTTATAGTTTAATTTTAAATTAAATATTTCTATTAATAATTTCATATTTTAGTGTAACATTTTATGATTTAATATTGCTGTAATACTTTTATATATGTGCTAGTTATTTATAAAAGTTCTATGAATTTGAACTAGTTATGATAAATATAAGAAGCATAGTATAAAATATAAATAGTTTTAAAGTTAAGTTTGAAGTTTTGCTTTTGGAGAATAATATCTAAAAACTTTATACATAAAGTTTTGCAAACTCTAAAATAGAGTATTTTTTTTGGAGATGCTCTTAGATCGACAAACGAAACTCTAAGACCATGTTAAATTTAGATACCATGTACTTACAAATTGAAATCAAATGGCAATGAGATGATTGACACTAACCTTTTATATAGATTGTTTGATTAATTCTCCAATTATGATGTGGAACTTCTCATTCATTAAGATCCTCTAAACAGTTGTGGGATGTCTATACTGTAGACACAACAGATAAAAAATAGGGGGTGGCATTTCGGTTTTATTACGGGTTCAGTTTGGTTTGGGTTATTTGGGTGTAAAAAAACTTTAACCAAAGTCAATCCATATTAGTTTAGTTTGGTTTATGTTCGTTTCGGTTTTAGTTCTTGGTTTGTGTTTGATTCGGTTTAATATGGTTTTGTTTGTATTTTTCAATTCAATCGAGTTGGTTTTTTAGTTTTGTTCTAGTTCAATTACAAAAATATAATTTATAAAAATATTAACAAATCATCATTTGACACTAAATCATTGTTTTCTTTATATTTAAACATAAAATCAAACATCACAATAAATATGTAGAAGAATTCAATAATTTTATATCATTATTATCAAACTTAATATAAAACTAGGATAAGACCCGCGCCTTGCGCGGGATGAAGTTATTATTTTTATTATGTTTTGAAAAATGAAACAATAGTTCGGTATCATTCGGATTAGAGATGTTCAATCCGGATATCGGGTTTCGGTTCGGCTCGATTTTTTTGGTATTTCAATCATTAAAATATAACTAATATTCTAAATCTATATGTACTTCAGTTTGATTTGGTTTATATACCATCGGTTTTCAGTTTATTCAATTTTATACCAAAAAACATAATTATTTAGTTTGAGATCATATTATATATTATACAAATATATAATATGATCATATTTAGAGTCATATTGTCACAAAGTCATTTATTAAAAAAATATTATATATTTAAATAAAAGAATAAAAAACCAAAAGACTTCTATTATCTAATAAAATTATCAAATCTAGAATTAATATCAAAACACTAAATTTTGAAAATAAAAATAAAAAACAAAACAGAAGCATGAAAGAAAAGTTTTTATATTCTTCCATATTTAGTGTTCATCAAACCAATATGTCTTTGATTGAACACAACTCTGTTTGTTTAAAGATTAAAAAAAGTTGTAAAGAATTTCAACTAATTGTTGTCCATCAAATTTATAATCTTTACTTCAATTTAGTTACTGTTAAAAAAGCAAAAGATCAAAATAAGAAGTCTCAGTTGTAATAAATTGTTAGCTATTTACAAATTATAATTATAGTTCAACTCATGTATCAAATAGATATTCATGCGTCGTTATAAATATATACATATTTACATGTTTCAGTTTAATCGGTTATAAATCAAACCATATCCAAATCCTATGGTTTTTATAAAATCACATCCACTCGGTTTGTATGGTATATACCAAAAATAACCATATTATCGATTGTTAATATCTTTTAAGAATATAAAATTAAAAAAGAACTAAGATATTTAAATCATTGATAACAAAAATTTTCAATGTGAAAAATTTAATAAGTTTATAATTTATAAATGTTCTTGAAAATTTATTGCAAATTTTGAAATTAAAATATTTATGTAATCTTATATGGTATATAGTTTAATCTGTATATATATATATATATATATATATATATATATTTGTTTTATTATTGAATGATAATTTTTACTTATATGGTTTTAAAATCATGTATATCATTTCATAATAAAAACGTTAAACTATTGATCATTAATTATTAACATAATAATTTTAATAATTTAGTTATTTATTCTCGTTTTTTAAAATTCAAAATATAACCTATACGAAAAAATATAAAGTTTAGTTTTATAGCTAATTTGATTGTTTAATTTATTTTAAGAATATAAAATTAAAGAAAAATGATGAAGGATATATAAAATGTTATCAAATATTTATTATTAGAATCATTAAGTGTCATATATATATTAGCCATTTATGGTAATTCCGTAGGTTTTATTTATGGAAATAAAATAAAATAGTAATTATATCTAGGGGAACAATCATTAAGTGTTATATATATATATTAGTCATTTATGGTAATTCTGTAGGTTTTATTTATGGAAAGAAAATAAAATAGTAATTATATCTAGGGGAACAATCATAAATGCTTCTATCATAAATATCATATCATATCATCATATCATATAATTTGACCAACGAATGTATCTAGCTACATATAAAAATCGAATGTGGACCTACTTATTTTTCAATTGAATGTAATTGACTACATAATTGAGTGACACTTAAGCATGGAGTTTTTTTTAATTATTACAAAATTGAGGTTACAATTTTTTAAATGTTTCTCCTTTAATATATAAGGGATATATATATATTTGTTTTATTATTAAATGATATATTTCACTCATATGGTTTTAAAATCATGTGTATCTTCTTATAATAAAAATGTTAAACCATTGATCATTAATTTTTAACATAATAATTTTAATAGTTTTAGTCATTTATTGTCGTTTTTGAAAATTCAAAATATAACATATACGAAAAAATCTAAATTTTAATTTTATAGCTAATTTAATTTTTAATTTATTTAACTAATATAAAATTAAACAAAAAATGATGGAGGAGATATAAATTATTATCAAATTTTTATTATTAGAATCATTAATTGTCATATATATATTAGTCATTTATGGTAATTTTGTAGGTTTTATTTAAGGAAAGAAAATAGCATATCATATCATTATATCATATAGTTTGACTAACTAATGTATCTAACAACCTATAAAAATCCAATGTGGACTTACTTATTTTTCAATTGAATTTAATTGACTACCTAATTGAATGACACCTATGCATTGGGGCCTCTTTTAATTAATACAAAATTGAGGTTACATCTTTTCAAATGTTCCTCAATTAATATATGGGGGATCATAAAAGTATTTGATTTTTATGTTAATGTATATATTCATATTTTTAGCTGTGTTTATTATATTCATTTATAATTAAAATATATAAAACTATTAGTTATTTAGGTTAAATGGTTAAATATATTAAATCTAATATTATTACTATATTTAATTAATCTAATTAAAAAACGCTTAGATTTTTTTGGTTTGGCACGGTCTAAAACCAAACTAAACCGAACTATTCGGGTTGATAAAGTCTTGAACCAAATGGCTTAGACATATACTTTGGTTTGGTTTTGATCGGTTTGGGTTTGGTTGGGTCGGTTTGGTTCGGATTTTTTGCCGACCTCTAGAAATATGGCTAAAACAGTTTTTCACTTTTTGTTAACTTGTTATTTGGAACAGGGGAGAAGCTAAAACACAACTTATCAAGATTTGTAGTTACAGTTTGGGTATTTGCAGTACTCATATTGACTACGAGTTATACTGCAACATTGACATCAATGATGACGGTGCAACAAATAAGATACAACTCCAACAAAGACTTTGTGGGTCACCTTTCAGGCTCACTCATTGCAAATGCGACCCTCAAAAGTCCTGAAATCAAAGCAATGAATACCAAAGGTCTCAATACCTCTGCAGATTATGCTAAAGCCTTGTTGAACAACACTGTCGCGTTCATTATCGATGAGCTGCCATACCTCAGTGTCCTCCTTGGAGAGAACCCTGGACGTTTTCTAATGGTCAAGCCACAAGTTACCACCAATGGTTTCGGATTTGTATGTATCCTTCTTATCTTCATCAGTTTCCTTACTCTTCATATCTTTTTCTTATCTTGCTAAAAAAAAGAGTTGGTGTGTTAAACTATGTTTCAGATGTTTCAAAAGGGTGACGAGTTGGTGCATAAGGTGTCCAAAGAAATCTCAGAGCTAAGGACAAAAGGGATGCTAAACGAGATGGCGAGAAGATGGTTTGAAAATCGTTTTCCATATACAATAGATGATCTATCAGACCCTATAGACCTTTACAGATTTCGCGGTTTGTTTATGATCACTGGAGGGTCTTCAGCTTTTGCTCTTGCTGTAGTTATCATCATCTGGCTCCGGGAAAGATGGGAAGATCTTATGAGTTTCATCAACATATTTATCTCGAGACGACTTGTACATCTCAGGATCCTCTTGGCAAGACCTATCCATCCCAACCCCCTCTATGACATCATTGGCGAGAATGCGGTGCAAATGGCTCAACATAACATGATAATAGGAGCTGATTGAAACATGGCAAAGGGTTCATTACCATTTTTATATAGCATCTCTAATACAAGTGAAGTGGATGGTCCTTGTAACAACCATGTCCCTAGGATCCTACTTTCAACCATAACAACATTTCTCTTAAATCCAATACTTCCTTTATTTCAATCTTAATCGTCTTACAAGTAACTAAATTCAATGAAAACCGACTTACGTAACAATAGTTTAAGAAAACGTAGTGAAAACCCTTAAAATGAAACTGAAATAGATGGCACCATCCCGACTTCTACTCCTGCACCTCCTCGATCATACCTGCAAGAAGGAGGGTGAGTAATTTGGATTACTCAGTGAGGGTAGGTTCTAGGAACCCACAAATTCATCTCAGATCACATAACACATCAAGCACAAGTCATAAGTTAATATCACCTAGCATTCATCTAACAAGATTCTCTAGACTCTCTAATCCACAAGTTCTCAAGCTAATCACTATACACCTCATGACCTTACAAGACTTCACCATTCTCTGCCAAACCGGCACTCGCCAACCGGCACGCCAAACCGGCACTCGCCAAACCGGCACGCCAAATTGGCACTTCGTCACACTACGACACAACCTCACATCTCATCGATAAAATCATAACACCTTAGTCTCATCAACAATCAATCTTAACCAGGTTCATTCTTATCATTATTCATTCTTATCACACAACCGGTCATCCTTTAACATCCTATTATGTTCTAGGTTCTTTACTCACATCATCAATCAACGCACTTCCATCACATCAACACAAACAAACACTAGATCTAGGTTAACATTAACAAGGACTAACTCCCTGAGGTATTATACAACATGAGAGAAGTTCACGACCGGGTCCTCACCTTAGCCTTTCTCGATGTCACAGATCCAGATCCAAAAGAAGACGAACGTTGCAACACAACCACAGCTCTGTACTTTCACGCTCAATAGAAGATGGGAAAAGGGATTTGGAATCAGATCTATCACCCCCAGTGATAAACCATAGAGATGAAGAAAGGAAAACACAAGATCTGAGGCATACCTTACAGATCTAACTAACAAGGAGAATGATGAAGAAGAAGAGGGGAAAATTGGTGGTGGTGACTAATCGGAGATGGCGGCCGGCGACTGGAGCTAGGGTTAGGGTGACTTGGGTCTTGACGGCTGACGGCTCGGGATCTCTGCAGAGCTTCGCTTCTATTCTTTCTGCAGAGAAAAATAGGAGGAGGCAGCTCTTTAAATAGGAGAAGGGATGTAAACCCTAGGTTTTAATCCTTAATGGGCTGTAGACAAACCCATTTACCTTGTGAAAATTTTGGGCCGGTAACGGGTTGTTACAGTTCTGTTCTTGTGTTTAGTGGGACAAGTGAAGTGGATGGTCCAATGTCTCTTGTGTGTTGTTGTGGCCAATTCTTTAACTTACACAATTGCTGTCATTAGGGATGTTAATTGGGTTCAATCTAATAGAGTTAACCATAACCCTAGATCAAAATTTATAGCCTAATCATGACTTTAGAAATCTGGCTCAAAAGGGTTAGCATAAGTAACCATGAATTAGGTGTTTTGCCCGCACATGCGGGCATGATTATCTTAGAAAAATATTTTTTCAGTGTACAAAACTTAATTTTTAATTGATTAATATTTAATTATATATTTTCCGATTTCTATTTTTTATGATTGAAAATATAATAGTGATAATAACACAGCATATTATTTAGAAATTATCTTTTAACTATAGTTGTTATGTATATAAATATTGTGTTAATTTTAATTATATAAGTATATTATATAAAATTATTCATTAAGCGGATTACAACTTAAAAAAACGGAATGCAATGAACTTACATTTTCTTGTCAAGCACTATAAAATATACTTATATAAAATATAAAAAACTTATGTTTTAATTGAAAACACGAGAAAATATACCTCTTGATAAAATTACTTCTCCAAACATTTGGCTAGTTTAAATTTTAGCAAATTTTAAACGTCGGTTTATTTGAAGATATAAAATTTAGCAAAAAAATAATAGTTCAGTAACATTAATTTTCATGCAAAAATAGTTTAATTTTTTATTAAGGTTATAAACAACATCAACCAGTCTAACTTTTAATATGTGAGCTCAAAAGTTAATTCAAAATTAGCATAATATGTTATTACTTACGATTTCAAAAAAATTAATCAAAAATAAAATTAATTATAAATTACAACACTCACATATCAAAAATATTTTTAAGAATATAATCAATTAAATGTTTTTGTTTGATTCTATTTAGTTTTAAATTTTGAAATTTTGTAATAGAAAATATAGTTTCAAGATAACAACATAATCATAAGCATTACTTTTTTCTAAAATTAAAATATTATTAATAGAATTTGTTTTAGTTATATAATAAATTATATATAAAATTATTAAAAATATTACAACGCTCACATATCAAGAATATTTTTAAAAATATAATCACATATTTTTTTTTTATTTCTATTTATTTATAATTTTTTATATTTAAATTTTTAGAATAGAAAATATAGTTTCAAGATAACAACATAAAACATAAGAATTAACTTATTTTCTGAAATTAAAATATTATATGGAAATTTGTTTTAGTTATATAATAAATTATATATAAAATTATTAAAAACATTACAACACTCACATATCAAAAATATTTTTAAAACTATAATCACATAAATGTTTTTCTTTGATTTCTATATAGTATAGATAATTTTATATTTTAAAATTATAATATAAAATATAGTTTCAAGATAACAACATAAAACATAAGAATTATCTTATTTTATGAAATTAAAATATTATTAATCAAAATTTATTTTAGTTATATAATAAATTATATATAAAATTATTAAAAACATGACAGTACACAAATTTACCTAAAATCACAAGGAAAATACATTAAAATTATCTTGTTTTATTTCATAAAATATAATATTATTTATAGAAATTTAGTTTTAAATATAATAAATTAATATATATAATAAATATAATAAAGTATGAAAAATCAGTTAAAATTATTTAAAATCATGTAAAAGTAGATAAATGAGTAAATTATAATATTATTCATATAAATTCGTTTTTATATATACTAAATTATATATGAAATTATTAAACATATGACACATAAACAATATTAGCTAAAATCATGGAGCATGTGACAAATCAGCAAATTTACTTCTTATATAATAATTAACCATGAATTTTAAGGGTTTCAAGTTTAACTCATTTATTTTTCTTCACGAAATTTTGACAAAATACTTAAATATATGTTAAAATTATAATTTTTTTCGATTATGAAAATCTGAATTTTTTCACCAAAATAAAAAAAAACGAGTTTTTTCATTGAAATCTCAAAATGATGTTTTGACCAATCCTTGCTTGTAAGTTGCAGATGTAATACATTGGTTCTCACACTGATCAATATGCCATGTAATCGTTTCGTATCCCACACCACAGTCCAACAACTTGTCACTTCTTGCCATGTAGTTTCTTATTCCGTTATTGCCGTTGCCTTGCAACACAAGACTAGGTTATGAGAACATTAGAGCATGTCCATTATGGGTTTTTAAGGGGGATTCACACGTTTTTCGAGGCAAACAGTGATGAACCCGCATCATCAGAGCTCGCCGTGGTGAACTTGGATCATCATGGATTCGCCACGTGGCGGGCCATGATTCGCCACGTGGCGGACCATGATTCGCCCAATTTTTTTTTTTTTGTTTTTTTAGAAAAAAAAATCAAAAAGTTACCTAAGAACTCGTGCCCAGCGATTTCTCTGATGGGCATGCTCTTATGATCCTGATAAGACGAGTATGTTACTGGTTTCTTTCCACCTTCCAAGTACTCTAGCTCACATGTCTCCATTAACAATCCTCCATTTTGCTGAGAAAAGTAGACGCCTCATAACTTGCTTATGACCGGCCCTGAGATATAAATAAGTGAGAAATTTAATAATAAAAAATTACGACCATTTGGGATTTTTTTTCTGGACAAGGGATTTTTTTTAATTTGAACCTACTTTTCAAGCTCCTCCACCTCAGACTTACCAGGCTCCTCCTTGGTCCTTACTTTGACGAGTGATAAAAAAAAGGTAATGCTGAATGTGACTCATGTAACTCGATCTCTTTCTCCTATGTTGTTAACTAGTGCAGCTTTTTAACCCCTCCACTTCTACTAAATTTCCCTTTGGTGTTGTTGTTGTGTATGGATGACTTTAGCATTTTTTAAGGATCAACCCTACCCAAAACAAAATAAAGAAAATACTCTGAATTTACAGTATATTAATTATATCTTTAATGTTGTAATGTTTTCTTTCTTGCTCCTAGGAAAAAAAATCCATCAAGGTTAGTGTAGTGTGTAGATTACAATCTAAAAGGGGTTAAGTAACAAGTTTGTTTTTATAATCGTTGACAAATATTGTTGCTAAAATTTGATCTGTTCAACGATTTTTTTTTAAAAAAAACAATAGAATACTCATTTTTCTTACTTTTGTTTGACTTAAATCATTAGTAAAATACCATAGAATTTCTTAAAATAAAAATATGAGTAACAAAAGAGTAGCCAACCTCGACCATACGAATATACTTTGTATTATAAATTTATAATCTTATTCTAGTGGAATAAATCTACATGATGAAAAACAAAACACGGCATGGGTCGGCTAGAATCAACTGGTTGTGTATATAGTAGACGTGTGTGTGTGTTTCTCCTTTGCAATTTGAAACTTCTTTTTAATGGAGAGGTTTGGGATTCAAAACCAAACTCTGGTTTCATTTCTTCTTCTTGTCCTGTTTCTCTTCATCCCCAACTGTTTTGTTTTCTGTCAAAACGACGACGTTAATGAAGACTCCGGGTCCCAGCAACAACGGGTTAAAATCCGGGTCGGGTTGGTTTTGAATTTGGGTTCCGTGGAGGGAAAGATAGTGGCAAGCTCTGTTTCCGTTGCCCTTTCTGATTTCTACGCCAATAACAATGATTACAAAACAAGAGTCTCTCTCTCAGTTAGAAACTCTCAAGGGGAGCCTCTCCGTGCTCTTGCTTCTGGTAAAAGTGATTACATTCTTCCACCTTCTTCTTTCTTCTCTGTCTCTATTCATTCAAAAACTACATATGTTTCTGTTTTTTGAATGAAACAGCTGTTGAGCTGCTGGAAACTGTAGGAGTGGAGGCGATTATCGGCGGGAACTCGTTTCTTGAGACGAAGTTTTTGGCGGAGATTGGAGAGAAAGCTAGGGTTCCTGTGATTTCACTTAGCTCTCCAGTTTCTTTGTCAATGCGCAAATACAGTCATTTGATCCAAGCGACACATGATTCGTCCTCCGAGGCAAAGGGCATTACAGCTTTCATCCACAGTTTTGGTTGGAAGAGTATTGCTCTTGTTTATGAGGATGACGATGACTGGAGAGAGAGTATGCAACTCCTGGTGGACCATTTTCATGAGAATGGTGTACGTATTCGATCCAAGGTTGGTTTAACCGTATCTTCAATCGAGGAGGTTATGATGGATCGGTTAAGGAAGCTGAAGGACTTGGGAGGGACTATCTTTGTGGTGCACATGTCTGAGGTTGTTGCAACTCATCATCTCTTCCCATGTGCTGCAAAATTAGGGATGATGAGTGAAGGGTTTGCTTGGATCCTTACTGCCAAAAGCATGAACAGTTTCAATCAGAACACTGATAATTTTGCAAAAGAAACAATGGAAGGTGTGGTTGGTTTTAGGTCTTACATCCCATTTTCAAAAGAGCTTCACAACTTCACTTCTATATGGAGGAGAAAATTACTAGGCAGTGAGGACAATGTTGGGTCTGAGATAACTCGGCTGAGCATCTCCGGCGTATGGGCTCACGATGTAGCCTGGGCCCTGGCGAGAGCATCAGAAGTTACAAGGATGCACAATGCATCATCAACTCTCCTTGAGGCAATCACTCAGTGTAGGTTCAAGGGTTTGAGTGGTAACTTCCAAATCAAGGCTAAGAATTTCTTGTCAGACAAGTTTGAGATTGTGAACTTGATAGGATCAGGTGAGAGAAGGGTAGGCTTCTGGAATACTAATGGCTTTTTCAGCAGTGGAAGACATTTGTACAACAAGGTGGACACCATAATCTGGCCCGGTGTGTCTGCTCAAAGTCCAAAAGGGCGGAGACTAGGAGAAAGCAAGAGAAAAACGCTGAGAGTTTTGGTACCATCTAGCAACAGATTCCCAAAACTAGTGAATGTGATGACTGATGAAGTAACAAAAAAAATAATTGCTGATGGGTTCTGTATACAAGTCTTCCATGCTTCCATTAGGCGTTTCAACTATGATGTTGAGTACATACTTTGGCGCAATGGTAGCAACTATGACGATCTAGCATATGGTCTTAGTAGCCAGGTACTAACCATTGATCAGTTTACGATTACAAGTGTTTTTTTTCATATATATAGAGTGGAAACTGAACCAAGTCCACATTTGTGTTGTATCCCACAGAAAGACAAATATGATGCGGCCGTGGGAGATATTACAATAACTTCCAACAGATCGAGTTATGTTGCTTTTACGATACCATTCACTGAAATGGGTCTTGGAATGGTGGCACCAAAGCAGAGTGGTATGTGGGTGTTCTTTCAACCCCTAACACCAGATCTTTGGATGACAAGTGCAGCTTTCTTTATCTTGACGGGCACTATAGTTTGGTTGATAGAAAGACCTGAGAACACTGAGTTCCAGGGATCTTGGTCACAACAAATTGGAGTTATGCTTTGGTTTGGCTTCTCCACCCTTGTTTATGCTCACAGTAAGTACATCTATTCACATTCTTATATATGTCAATAGTTTGACCAAAAAAAAAAAAAATATATATATATATATATGTCAATAGTATGGTAAGAAAAGATTGGAGTGATCCTTTAAAATAGTTCCATCACCTTTAAATGTTTATCCTGACTCTCTTGTTCGTTCTTTTTTATGGCACTACTTCATATGGGTTCGAATTCTTTTGTCTAATGCTCTCTCATAAACAAACCGGGGAACCTGTAAAGGTCTAATAATGTTGATTGGATAATATAAAACATAATGCTTATGCTAATGATCTGTCAATCAAAGCCTAAGTCAATATAGTTCTTATTAATTTTAGTTGACAAAAAATGGTTTTCACATTTTGGTGCCTTGCTATTTGTGACAGGGGAGAAGCTAAAACACAACTTATCAAGATTTGTGGTTACAGTGTGGGTATTTGCAGTGCTTATACTGACTACGAGTTACACTGCAACATTGACATCAATGATGACAGTGCAACAGATAAGATTCAACTCCAATAAAGACTTTATAGGGCACCTTTCAGGATCACTCATTGCAAATGCGAGCCTGGCTAGTACCAACATCAATGCAACGAATGTCAGAGGTCTCAATAACTCTGCAGACTATACTAAAGCCTTACTTAACAACAGTGTCGCATTCATTATCGATGAGTTGCCATACCTTAATGTCCTCCTTGGAGAAAAGCCTGATCATTTTCTCATGATCAAGCCACAAATTACCACCAACGGTTTCGGATTTGTATGTGTCCTTTTTTTTTATCTTGATCTTCTTTTTTACTTGCTGACAAAAGGTGTTGGTCATGTTTCAGATGTTTCAAAAAGGTGACGAGTTGGTGCATTTGGTGTCCAAAGAAATCTCGGAGCTAAGAACAAAAGGGAGGCTAAACGAGATGGCGGTAAGGTGGTTTGAGAATCGGCTTCCATACACAATAGATGATACATCAGATCCTATAGACCTTTACAGGTTCCGCGGTTTGTTTATGATCACTGGAGGTTCTTCAGCTTTTGCTCTTGCAGTTCTTTTCATTATTTGGTTAAGAGATAGATGGGAAGATCTTACGAGTTCCATCAACATATTTCTCTCGCGACGATTTGTACATTTCAGGATCCTCTTTGCAAGAGCTATCCATCCAAGCCCACTCGATGACCTCTTTGGTGAGAATGCAGTGCAGATGTCTCAACGTAACAGATAGAAACTGTTTCAAATATAGCAAAGGGTCCATACAAGTGAAGAGTATGGTCCTCTATCTTGTGTTTTGTTGTGCCTAAGTCTTTAGCTTACACAAATTTTTGTGATGTTGTTCGTGTCTGACTCTGACTCTGACCTAGAGCCAAACTGGAGGGGTGGAAGTTAATATTGTAACTAATAAATTGTTTTGCTTTGAATTTTGTTTGTTTTTTCGAAACTGATAGAATACTATAATTCCATTTATTCAAATTAAATCTTATCTTATATAATAAAGTCAACTTTTCTCCATTCTCCTTGTGCCACATCATCATGGAGATGAATCAGCATGGAGATGAGGACAAAAGTTGACACCTCAGCAATTAACCAGTCTAATCAATCAGTAAATGTGATTGTTTACCCGATCGGTTTTCATTTCAATAATTAGTCCGGTTTTGTTAATCTTGTTACTTTCTTGGGCTTGACGGGTTTTGTTAATTATTGAAACGTCCTAAGCTACACCCAAGAAACATACAACTCCCACATGTCATGTCCGTTATGGTCGTCAAACAACAACCATAACCAAAATACCAATATTTAAAATACAATGTAACATATCTCTCACATTAATATGGCAAAGAACACAACTATAGCATATGCCAAAAATAAATAACTAAACCAACAATCCGCACGAAGCGCATACAAACCACTAGTATATATATATATGATGTTTCTCCCATGCTTATCCCGTACATGCATGTATCTTAAGCTAGTGTAATATAATAAGAGATGTAATTTTTGGTTGGATGAGACAATATAGATCGTTTACGCATGTAACATTGTTTAATATATGGTTTTTATTGATGTATAAATGAGAGTGAATAAAGATTGTAGAATTGATTAGTAAGGAGAAGGACTAGGTACGGTATTATATATTAATGTATACATGATTTATCTGTGCATTCGCAGCAACAAACACCGCCAGAACTATAAATTCGACATTCACCTGCTCTTTGAAACCCCATAGCCTCGCATTTTGCCGCGCATGGTGGTGTGAGTGTACATCCCCCCATACATTTGTAGTAAACTCCTTTTATCATAAACAAAAATTAACAATACATAAAGTCCCAAAATAAATCAATTCAATATTTTAACATATTGCATATACAAATAGAATTTTGTTCTTTGTTGAGTGATTTTAGACTTGGTTTAAAAAGAAAAAAGAATAAAAGTGGTTGAGAAAATATGGATTAGCAATCCACAAGCAAAAGAATATGTTTACCTGGAACGGCCGAATCAATGGGTAAAATGATGAGAGCAAACACCGTCACAGAAAGTAACAGAAGAGATGAAAACTTCGCTATTGCCATTACTTTAGTTTTAGTAAATGATACAAGAAAATACAGCCTATATATAAAATAGTTTGTACAAAATACATGTTAGAAGAAATCCTCATATAATAAGGACTTAATAAGACTAAGAATAGAACGAATATCAAAAATAAATATTTCTAATATTTTGGAACTGCTCAAAGATTTAAATTTCAACATTTGTTGTCTTTTGCAATAAGAGAACTTTAACAATATAGATCAAATCACCTTTACTCTGGTTATTTGTTGAGAACTGATTGGGTTGGTCTTGTTTGTGTTTGTATATACACACAAATATATAGAGTTTTTTATAGGTCTTCCATATCATGGTAATGAATTTCTCCATATCATAGATTTGACTGTACATTAACATAAATATCTACAACTGGGAAAGTATTCCATAGTTATTTGTTTCCATTAGAATTGATTGTGTTGAGATGTTAAGTTCTTTTTGATATTAAATAATATAAAGACCCGTTTATAAAAACCACATTTAATTAAGAAACTACGACCCCCTATTTTTCCACAACTTTAAAAATCTTTTTTAAATAGATTTTTTTTAATTTTATTTCCAAAGCTAGAACACATTTAATTTGTTGAGATATTAAGTGAGTTTTGATATTAGATAATATAACGACCCTTTTATAAAAGCACATTTTAATTAAGAAAATAGGATCCCCTATTTTGCCAAAACTTTTTAAACATTTTTTAAAGAAATGTTTTGACTTTTAAAACCATTTGGGAACATTTAGTTTTTTTTTTTTTTTGTTAATGGAAGATGGGCAATATGGCAATACTCCTTTAATATACTATTATTATTTTTTTGGCAAACCAAAAAACTAACAACATGTATTTTTAAAGCATAAGCTCACTCTAATATATAATTAATACAAAATTTAAAAAATTTAATTAAAACAAATACATTTCTATAATATAGCCTGAAGAGTTTTCTGCAAAAAAAACCCTCAATGTAGTTTTTTTTTGCAAATTAAACCGCGAACTAAAAAATCTATGGGCCAACCTTTAAAGTGTCAGTCAAACTGAAATAATAACAAAAAAAGTTATCTGTATTTATCTATATATAATTTTAACATTTATCAATACTACGTCATTTTGGCTGTTATTTTTAATGACAAAAAATTGCGCATGTCTGGGTTTGAACCTTGTACACAATCTACACCCTACATAACCATTTGAGCTAACGAATATATTTATACACTTAACAAACGCAACTATATATATTTCTAAATTCTTTCTGAAATGACCTTGTTTCTTATTTTTTCCTTGGACATGGGAGTTTGTGTAATGAATATGGGGGTCATCCTTAGATTGTTACTCAAACATTTATTTTTCCGGTTCTCTTTACTTATACAGTAAAACTTTTATAAATTTATAATGTTGGGATTTAAAAAATTTATTAATTTACAAAAAATTCCTTATTTAGATTTTCTATTTTAAAATATATTTATTCTAAGATAAAAAAAAAATTATTTTAATGTATAGACATTAATTATTATTTTAAAAAGTTTTACATTCATATTAATTTTATTATATTATTTGATGTATATAATATACATTGTATAGAATTTAAATGTGGTTTTAGATATAATGTTACTAAAATGTCATCAAAAATATATTAAGTGTTAAGAAAATATAAAGATAATTTTATTGTGAATATAAAACAAAAATATAATGATTCTTCTTACTTATATAAATATGTATACATCCATAAATTATTAATTTATAATTTTAATGGGACCATATATTTACATAGTATTTTCTAAAAAAATATTATCTTATTATTTTATCGATCTGTTTCATCGTGGGAGTGGATCATTTCTATGGTCATGGGAGTGCATCATTTCTTTCTGCTTTGCTCTGGCCACGATAACACTCGAAGAAGAACACGGAGATGAGCAGGAAACAAGAATCCTATTTCGATTATTGTTCAAAACATACATGTGAGAAAATAACTACAGTAGAACCTCTATAAACTAATACTCAATAAATAAATAATATCTATAAATTCATAAATTTCACCGGTCCCGAGTTGGACCGGTTCAAAATTTGACACAAATCGATAAAATAATAAGATAATGTTTTTTTGAGAAAATACTATGTAAGTATATGATCCCATTAAAATTATAAATTAATAATTTTATATGTATACATATTTATATAAGTAAGAACCTGTCATTATATTTTTTTATTTTATATTCACAATGAAATTATCTTTATATTTGCTTAACACTTAATATATTTTTGATGAGATTTTACTAACATTATATCTAAACCACATTAAATTCTATACAATATATATATTATTTACATCCAATAATATAATAAAATTAATATAAATGTAATTTTTTAAAAAATAATAATTAATGTCTATACATTAAAATCAATTTTTTTTTATCTTAGAATAAATATATTTTAAAAGAAAAAATCTAAATAAGGAATTTTTTTTTGTAAATTAATAAATTTTGAAATTCTCAACATTATTAATTTATAGAAGTTTTACTGTATAAGTAAAGAGAATTGAAAAAAACAAATGTTTGGGTAACAATCCAAGGATGACCCCCACATTCATTACACAAGCTCCCATGTCCAAGGGAAAAATAAGAAACAAAGTCGGAATAAATTTAGAAATATATATATAGTTGCGTTTGTTAAGTTAATCAATGTTTCTGTTAGCCGAAATGGTTATGTAGTATGCAGATTGTGTATAAAGTTCATGGTTCGCACCTAGGCGTGCACAAATTTTTTTCATTAGAAATTATACCTAAAACGACGTAGTATTGATAAATGTTAAAATTATACACAGTCAAATACATATATACACGGTCGATGATCATATTGCGGTCTGATTGGCACTTGTAGGGTTGACCCGTAGATTTTTGAGTTCTGCCGCCATCTCTTTTTTCTTCCTCTTCTCCTTCCTCTCGCCGGCGCAGTGATAGTGGTGGTGGTAGCTGTGTGGTGTGGTGGTGATCAGATTTCATCCTCTTCTTTCTCTTGTTTCCAGATCTAGATTTCCATATCTCGTTTTCCAGATTAAGATCTCCGGATGTGAGATTTATTTCTAAGGTGAGGTGATTCGAACCCATCTTGCTAATATGTCTAGATTTCCGCATGCTGGAGTTAGGATTTAATTAGATTTTGTTTGGAAATTAGGTTGATAGATCATAAAAGATGCTAGGATAATAGATGAATGAATCATAATGCATAAGAAGCTTCACATTGTTTAAATGAGACTTAATGGACTACCTTGTATTGAAGTGGATTGTCATGTATCTTGTGTTTTGTTGTGCCTAAGTCTTTAGCTTACAGCCTTACACAAATGTTTGTGATGTTGTTCGTCTCTGATTGTAATTAATAGATTATTTTGCTTTGAATTTTGTGTACTTTTTTGGAACTGATAGAATACTATCATTCCATTTATTCAAATTAAATAGTAAATAAAGTATGGAATTGATGAAATTAATCATTCCACATCATTACATTACAAAAAAATAGATAATCCAGTTATGTGATCTTTGACGTTTATATCACTGGTTTGTTTCCACCGTCCAAGTACATTGCGCTGAAAAAAGTAGACACACATATAATTTTGTCATGGCGGTTTTGAAATTTTGAGGATCATAAATTTAGTGAGAAATTTAACAATTTTTTTAAACTGTTTGGGATCTTTATGTTTATGTTTGTACTCAAGACCGGCTTTGAACTTTCTGTTGCAATTGCTCATGTGCAAAGTAACGTGTTCCCATTCTGCAATATCTTCAATGTTGTATTGTTTCTTTCGTGCACCTATAGACAGACTATTGTGTAAATAATCATCTAAAAGGGGTAAGTAACAAGTCAGGTTAATACGTCAATACCAAAAAAAAACTTTTGTTTTTTTTTTACAACCGTTGACTGACAAATGTTGTGTTGCTAACATTGATCTGTTCAAAGATTTCTTACAGTATAGAATACTCATTGTTTTTCCTATTTCCTTTGACTAAAACATTAGAAAATACAATTGAACTCCTTAGATACAATTTGAAACTCAAGACGTTTTCAACAATACGAATATATAATTAGTAATATAATCTTATTCTACTGGAATAAATCTACAAGAGGAAAAACAAAACACGTTATAGGTGTGTCTGTTGTTTTTTTTCCTTTGCTATTGGAAACTTCTTTCTAATGGAGACATTTAGGATTCAAAACCGAATGCTGGTTTCATTTCTTCTTGTTCTGTTTTTCTTTATCTGCTCTAACTGTTTTGCATCGAGTCCAAACGACGACGTTAATGAAGATTCCGGGTCCAAGCAAGAACGGGTTAAAGCCCGGGTCGGGTTGGTTTTGAATTTGGGTTCCGTGGAGGGAAAGATTGTGGGAAGCTCTGTTTCTTTGGCGCTTTCCGATTTCTACGCCGTCAACAGTGATTACAAAAGAGTTTCTCTCTCAGTTAGAAACTCTCAAGGAGAGCCTATCCTTGCTCTTGCTTCTGGTAACATACTCCACTTTTCAACCTTCTTCTTTCTTTTCTGTCTCCATTCACTCATAATCTACATATGTTCTGTCTTCGTGAATGAAACATCTGTTGATCTGCTGCAAACTTTAGGAGTGGATTGGCGGTAATTATTTGCAGGAAAGCAAGCTTTTGGCTGAGATTGGGGAGCAAGCTAGGGTTCCTGTGATTTCACTCAACTCTCCCATTTCACTCTCCCTGAGAAAATACAGTCATTTGATCCAAGCAACGCATGATTCTTCATCCAAGGCGAAGGGCATAACAGCTTTCATCCATGGGTTTGATTCGATCATTTCCTAACGCAAGGAAAAACATTGACTTTCACCTCAGATATAATACATGTAATCTTAATGGTTAATTTGAAATCATTATCAAATTAAACAAATTTAATTTACATTTCACTCCACGCAGTACGTGAATTATCACCTAATTCTTAGGACGGGTCATTTTACTCCGCAGTACGCGGATTATCACCTAATTCTTAGTGTAAAAGGCCCAACAAAGCAAAAATGGTAGTGTAAACAGTAATATAGATAGGCACTAAACATTAGTGTTGCACAAAAAAGAGTCGGTTTAGCCACTGACTAGGCGTTCGCTTGGACATCATATTAGATTTAAACGAAATAATCTTTACAAAAGAAGTTTTATAGAAAACTGATTTAGACACACCTAAACAATAATCTCCTATAGAAAACCTAATTTCGGTTTACTGATTTCTTGAAAAATTGTTGAATTATTTTCAAGACCCGTCCATACCAAGTCCATTAAAAAGCTAATTAGTCTAATTGCGATTAATAAGATCATAAACATTCTTCTTAGTTTGATAACATCTTACTGTCAGATTTAATTAAGAGCTAAGTAGCCGCTTAGAAACACGATTAACAAGTCAAGGTTAATAAGTCAATACCAAAGGAAACTACATTTGTTTTTTACAACCGTTGACAAATTATTTTGTTGCTAACGTTGATCCGTTTAATGATTTTTTACACTAAAAAACATCCTCATTTTCCTTACTTTTCTTTGACTAAAACATTAGAAAAATACAATTAAACTCCTTAAAATAATGATCTGAGTGACCAACGAGTAGCCAACCTCGAAATACAATTTGAAACTTTGGAATGTTTCAACTATAAGAATATAATTTGTATTATATTCCTTTTTGTAGTGGAATAAATCTACAAGAGGAAAAACAAAACACGTTATGGGTTGGCTAGAATCGTCTGTCTGGTTAATATATAGTAGACGTGTGTGTGTGTTTCATTTCTTTATAATGGAGAGGTTTGGGATTCACAACAGAATCCTGGTTTCATTTCTTCTGCTTCTCTTAATCTCTAACAGTTTTGCTTCCGACCAAAACCACGATGTTAATGAAGGCTCCGTGTCTGAGCAAGAACGGGTAAGTGTTCGGGTCGGGTTGGTTTTGAATTTGAGTTCCGTGGAGGGAAAGATAGCGGAAAGCTCTGTTTCCTTGGCGCTTTCTGATTTCTACACCATTAACAGTAATTACAAAACAAGCGTCTCTCTCTCAGTCAGAAACTCCAGAGGAGAGCCTCTTCTTGCTCTAGCTTCAGGTAACATTCTCTATTCTTCCACCTTCTTCCTTCTTCTCTGTTTCCATTCATTCACAATCTGAATATGTTTTGTCTTCGCGAATGAAAACAGCTGTTGACCTTCTGCAAACTGTTGGAGTAGAGGCGATTATCTGCGGGAATTCTTTGCAGGAAACGAAGCTTTTGGCAGAGATTGGGGAGAAAGATAGGGTTCCAGTGATTTCACTTAACTCTCCTGCTTCATTGTCATTGCGCAAATACAGTAATCTGATCCAAGTAACGCATGATTCTTCCTCTGAGGCAAGGGGCATTACAGCTTTCATCCATGGGTTTGAGTGGAACAGTGTTGCTCTTGTTTATGAGGATGATGATGATTGGAGAGAGAGTATGCAGCTCTTGGTAGACCATTTCCATGAGAACGGGGTTCATGTACAGTCCAAGGCTGGTTATACTGCATCTACAACTGATGATTATGTGATGGATCGGTTAAGGAAGCTGAAGGATTTGGGAACAACTGTCTTTGTAGTGCACTTGTCTGAGCTTGTTGCAACTCATCTCTTCCCATGTGCTGAAAAATTAGGGATGATGGGTGAAGGGTTTGCTTGGATCCTCACAGCCAAAAGCATGAACAGCTTCCATGAGAGGACTGGCCACCATTTTTCAAAAGAAGCAATGGAAGGTGTGGTTGGTTTTAGGTCTTACATTCCAATCTCAAAAGAGCTTCAGAACTTCACTTCAAGATGGAGAAAATCACTACCTGTTGAAGAAACTGTTGGGTCTGAGGTAACTAGTCTGAGCATCTCCGGCGTATGGGCTCATGATGTAGCGTGGGCACTAGCGAGAGCAGCTGAAGTTACAAGGATGCCAAATATGTCATCAACTCTTCTTGAGGCAATCACAAATTGTAGGTTTAAGGGTTTGAGTGGTAACTTCCAAATCAAGAATAAGAATTTCTTGTCAGACAAGTTTGAGATTGTGAACTTGATAGGATCAGGTGAGAGAAGGGTAGGATTCTGGAATTCTAATGGTAGTTTCAGCAATAGAAGACATTTGTCTTCTTCTAATAATAACAATCTAGAGACCATAATCTGGCCCGGTATGTCATCTCAAAGTCCGAAAGGGCACACACTAGGAGAAAGCAAGAGAAAAAAACTGAGGGTATTGCTTACATCTAGCAACAGATTCCCAAAGCTGGTGAGTTGGATGACTGATCCAGTAACAAAAAAAATAATTGCTGATGGGTTCTGTATACAAGTCTTTAATGCTTCTATTAGGCGTTTCAACTATGATGTGGAATATGTACTTTGGACTGGTGGTCCTAACTACGACAATCTTGCATATACACTTAGTAGCCAGGTACTAACCTTGGCTCAGTTTATGATCACAAATATTTTTATGTAGAATGTGTAGAAACTTTCAACCACCTTTATTGATCCCACAGAAAGACAAATATGATATGGCCGTGGAAGATATTACAATCACTTCCAATAGATCGAGTTATGTTGATTTTACAATACCATTCACTGAACTGGGTCTTGGAATGGTGGCACCAAAGCAGAGTGGTATGTGGGTGTTCTTTCAACCTTTAACACCGGATCTTTGGATGACAAGTGCAGCTTTCTTTGTCTTGACGGGCATTATAGTTTGGTTGATAGAAAGACCTGAAAACACTGAGTTCCAGGGATCTTGGTCACAACAGATTGGAGTTATGCTTTGGTTTGGCTTCTCTACCCTTGTTTATGCTCACAGTAAGTACATTTTTTCACATTAAATTCTTATAGATGCCAATAGTATGGTCAGAAGAGATTGACGTGATGCTTTAAATTAGTTTTCCACCTCTAAAGTTTGTGCTGACTCTCTTGCCAAAAACAAAGTTACCTTTTTCATATAAGTCATAATTAGTCGTTAGTGATAGATTCATTCATGACCGGTCTTGAGATTTTGGAGTTAAAGAAAATTTAGTGAGGATTTATATATTTTTTTTTAACAAATTTGAAAACCTATATATATATATATATATATATTTTTTTTATCTGAAATTTTGAAGACCATAGACCAATACTTCACAGAGCTGGCTCTGGATTTACTTAGTTTTTATTAGTTTTAGTTGACCAAAAAATTATTTTTCATCTTTTTTCTGCTTGTTACTTGTGACAGGAGAGAAACTAAAACACAACTTGTCAAGATTTGTGGTTACAGTTTGGGTATTTGCAGTACTGATACTGACTACGAGTTACACTGCAACATTAACATCAATGATGACAGTGCAACAAATACGATTCAACTCCAACAAAGACTTTATAGGTCATCTCTCGGGCTCACTCATAGCAAATGCGAGCCTAGCTAGTACCAACATCAATGCAACGAATGTCAAAGGCCTCGATAACTCTACAGATTATGCAAAAGCCTTGTTGAACAACTCTGTGGCATTCATTATCGACGAGTTGCCATACCTCAATGTCCTCCTTGGAGAGAAGCCTGATCATTTTCTTATGGTCAAGCCACAAATTACCACCAACGGTTTCGGATTTGTATGTGTCCTTTTTTTTTTTTTTATCTTGATCTTCTTTTTTACTTGCTGACAAAAGGTGTTGGTCATGTTTCAGATGTTTCAAAAAGGTGACGAGTTGGTGCATTTGGTGTCCAAAGAAATCTCGGAGCTAAGGACAAAAGGGATGCTAAACGAGATGTCGAAAAGATGGTTTGAAAATCGTTTGCCATACATAATAGATGATACATCAGAACCTATAAACCTTTACAGGTTTCGTGGTCTGTTTATGATCACTGGAGGTTCTTCAGCTTTTGCTCTTGCAGTTCTTTTCATCATCTGGATACGTGATAGATGGGAAGATCTTATGAGTTTCATCAAAATATTTATCTCGCGACGATTTGTACATTTCAGGATCCTCTTTGCTAGAACTAACCATCCCATTCCCATCGATGACCCCTTTGGCGAAAATGCAGTGCATATGGCTCAACTTAACAGATAGAAAGTAATTCAGATATAGCAAAATGTCCATACAAGTGAAGCAGATGGTTTTGTTCTTGTGTGTTATAGTACAAGTGAAGTTGCATGCTGCTCGTGTGTCTTGTGTGTTGTGGTGGCCGTCTCTATATCTTAGACAGTTGTGATGATGTTGTTCGTCTCTGATTTTGACCTAGAGCCTCACCTAGTCACCTAATAACCTTGCCCTTTTTTCTCCAAAGTGACATGATTATTGCTTGATTCAAACCGGATGATCACGTCTGTAAATATAAATGATGTTTTGACCAATTCTTGCTTGTAAGTTGCAGATGTAATATATTTTGACTTCTCACTCTGATTGATCAAATATGTGTCTTGCAATTACTTCATTTCCCACACTGCAGTAACAACAGCTTGTCACTTCTTGCCATGTTGTTTCTTATTATGGTATTGCCGTTGCCTTGTAATACAAGTCTACGTTTTGAGAACATTATGTGATCGTGAAATCACGAGTGTTTTACAGATTTGTTTCCACCTTCCAAGTACTCTACCTCACATGTCTCCATTAACAATATATACTCAGTTATGCTTTCTCAATATAGTGAACCCTTCCTGGATAAAAACTCTAGGCGGGTATTTATCTTATAAGAACAGAATAAAATGCTTTTGAAAGTGGTTTGGTGTGTAAGGTGCGAAGAAAATCTTCATCACACTCACACCTCTGGTTACTATTATTTATATATGATCTGTTCACAAATCCTTAGTAGAAAATACCCAACAAGGCAAGAATGATAGTCTTAAAACATTAAACACCATGAACATATTGTAACATCTCTGTTTGTGGTATATATTGAAAAATTTAAGAGAATTAGTTTGACTATATATATCACCAAAATGTATTTACATTTTCTATTGCACATTTGTTTATAAATTTATAGTTAAGCATGTTTGAACTAGAGTAGTGGAAAAAGGGATGATCTATCGGAAAATGATTTGTGATATCGTGTAAGTGAGACCAATACACAAAAAAATATCATATAGTAATTGCATGATCACTAAACAAGACTTTCGAACCTCCAAAAATAATAATGGACCGGTTCATCGCACATATAGGACCCACCAGCCGAGTAGTCAGGCGTGGGAAGCCCATTAACTATAGACGATTAGGACGATACACATATAGTTCTGAATTAGCTTCTATGAACCTACTTTTCAAGACCCATCCACACTAATTCCACTCCAAAAGCTTATTCTAACTAGTATAATTCATACTCCCTCTGTTTTTTTACTTTAGTATTTTTCTTTGTTACACAATAAATGTCATTTACAATCCAATGCAGTTTATTAATAGCAACATGAATTAATATTTATAAATAATTTTATTTATCTCAAATACTATTAGTTAAATAGACATACTAAATGAAAACAAAAATGTATTTTAATCATTTTTTTAATATATATGAAAAATCTACTATATTAAAATAGAATCATTCTTTTTATCTACTGATACAAGTTGTCATTTAAATTTGGACCCTTTCTAGAATGTTACAAATAATATAAGTCATATAATTGATTGAACCGTATTACTTAAATTAAACCAACACAATTAATGTAAAGAGACGACCTTAATGTAAACTACCTTCAAAATATGGCAGGTATCTATGTGTATACCAAAAACACATATTTTCTCCTACAAATATGGAATGTTCTAAAATAATATATATCATCAAAATATGGAATATGGGAATCTACTAATTATACTTAAATTAAACCAGTGATTATTTATGAAATATAGTCTTGGGCTTACTTTTATTTTTTGAACAAATTATATAGTTTGGTTTTTGGGCTTAGTATTAAGAAAAAAACTCTAAAAACATTGAATAAACTTTTCACCTTAAAAGATCAAAAAATCAATTATTATTTTCAGACCCAAAAGGTATTTAATATTTTTAACAAAAAAAAATTATCTATTATCAATCATTTATTTAAATCATGTACTTTAAAACATGTTAATATATATTTTTATTTTAAATAACAATCACTTTGTTTTGATAAATTTCAATGGTAACTTTTAAATAATTTATTGTTTTATTTTTCTTAACTAATTTACTGATTAAAAATGTAAAGAAAAACCAAAAGCCAAATCTAAAAACTAAAATCCAAAACCAAAAGCTGAAAACACATGTTATATTTTTTTATTTTTTTTATTTACAAAATAAACTATTTCAAATTTTATTAAAAAAAATTGTTGTCATCTTTTCAGTTTTGAATTAAATGTTCGATTATTTGAGATTTTTTTGTTGGTAATATTAGTTTAAACTAACTCAGCGGGTTTAAAAATTAAAAACCCAAACCAAAAACTGAAAATGAAAAGTAGAAACTTAAAAACTAAAAACCAAATCCAAAATCTAAAAATAAAAACTGAAACTAAAAACTAATGAAAAACAATCATCACCACAAATTTTGGTGAACTGATTTTATATCAAAATATTCTTTAAATTAAGACAAAATTCAATTATATAAAATTTTAATCATAAAAAATTTCTGCGCTTTCAAGCGCGGGTCAAAATCTAGTGTACGTTTAAATGACAGTACTTATGAAACATAGTAAGTAAGACAATAAGCACCCGGTCCTTCTTGGTTTGATTTTGTTCTAGGTTG
This sequence comes from Eruca vesicaria subsp. sativa, assembly GCA_932364175.1. NCBI lineage: Eukaryota > Viridiplantae > Streptophyta > Magnoliopsida > Brassicales > Brassicaceae > Eruca > Eruca vesicaria. The sequence goes on from CAKOAT010324043.1 coordinate 174,350, forward strand.
TTTCTCCTAGCACCTAGTAATCATTATCTACATATATTATTAAAATAGAAATACAAAAATAAAAGTGTTCTTAATTTTTAATTTATTTACAACAGCATGCCATTGATTAATTCTTTTTTTTAGGATTCTTTGTATTTTACATGTTTAATTAAGGGATAATTTGAAAAATACCCCATTTGTGATTTAAAATTTGAAAAATGCATATGTTTTTTTGCATTTTGAAAATTGCACTTTCTTATATATGAGAAGACATTTCTATCCTGATTTTAATTGAAAATAAAAATGAAAAGTTAAAGAAGTAAATTTAAGTTGTTATTGTTATTACTATTTTGGAGCACTTTCAACAGTAAAAAAACTAATCCACAAGTTATTTACTAACTTAATCAGTGACATATTTCATACTAGTTAATAGTGAAAAATGTTGTATTTGTGTTTGGTAAGAAAACATGCCACACAATAAACATTGGATTCCTCGCGATAAGCTCATGCTGTAAAGAAAAATATTCACATGCCAAGTTATTCTTCGTAGTTCTAACCATCATAAGTTTTTTTGTCTGCTCAATATAAATTGTGAATCGGAGTTTAAGTGAAAGCCTATGTATACTAATACTCCACAGCATATCTGTTTTATTCATGAGCCATTGACCTTTTTTAGTAATGTTTACATCATAATTATTAGATTGGCCATGGTACTCCAGAGAAAACAGAGAAGCTCCATGATTTGCACGAAAATAAAAAACAACATATGAGTGGTGGTAAGCCCTTTTTAAATTAAAAAAAAAAAGAAAAAAAAGAAACATATGAGTGGTGGTGATATTTTTCTATAAGTAGAGTATATTCGATTAGATATTACAATTGATTTGTTGTTGTTGAGTTTGTTACTAAAATATATTTTCAAACGCTTTGTTCAAAATTCATTTGGATTCATTAAAATTATTAAAATAATTATAGATTAAAACTGGATAGTTTAGTCATTTTACTTATAGGTAAAGGTATTTATCCAAAAAAATAAAAGATGATGTAGTTTTCAAAATATAATCTCACTGTAAGATATTTTTCCAAATTTCCCCTTTAATTAATGTATTATCCAAAATTCTAACTAAAAAATCATGGCAACAATAATGATTAAACCTAGTTTTTAGTATTAATTCTTTGTCTTTTCCTATTTTATTATATATGTGTGTGTCTGGAAATAATTAATAAACCTAAATTTAAATAATTAATGAACAATATCTATATTATTAAAGCAGGATCATATTGGTTTTTTACCTAAAAATACCCTTTACTTTACTAACATTACATGTTTCATTAAGGGCAATCAAATAATATTAATAACACATCTATATTGGCTCATTTTTTCAGATCCAGCCCACTGTTCACAACAGAGCTCTCTTGGGCCATTTGGGCTAATTAAGAAATCATATCATTTTTTTCTTTAGGTCATTGAGTCCAAGTTCAAATATTTTTTGACCAACTTTCTTAATTATTATTTTTTTCTTTTCTTAATATAATTTAAACATTCATAAAAAGTTGAATATTTTCATTGAAAAGTATAAGTCTTTATTAAAATTATATAATTTTTATTAAAAATAGTAACCACATAATAAAATTAATTTATCAGAGTTATACCAACTTAATTCATTAAAGAAATAAAGTTTAATTTTTTAAACGTAAATAGTCATTTAAATGAAACACAACAAAGAAAGATAAAAAGTTTAAGTCTTTTATAAAATAAAACACAAATATATGAAAATATGATATTTACAATTTTTCAATTGAAAAAAAGAAAATAAACTTGCGCTTTGGAAGCGCGGGTCAAAATCTAGTTGTTTTTAAAGCTATATGATTATATTTTTTATTATTTAAAACTAAAATAAAAGTCATATAAAAATAGTTATATAATATATAGATTAATATATAAATATAATATGTTACATATATTTTCATAAAAATAATAGCCCAATGTAAATTCAATATAATAAATACTGAACAATAGAAAATATATATCATTATATATTTTTAATAGCATGTACAACAATTTTATTATACACTATCATAAAACTTTGATAAAAAAATACATTTGTGCGAAGTGTCATATTCTAAGAATGATAAAATTGATGGTTTGATAAAATAAAATTATATTACTCAATATAAATTATAAATTTATTGTGTTTAGAAATGTTATATTAAACAATTATCTAAACTGGTAAATTTTAAAATATAATATATCACTTACAAAAATATATATTTATTTATAAAAAATAAGTAAAAACATTTTTCCGGTTCAAGTTTTAGTATCCTCTTGAGATTAATTCTTGCATTTCTCAAGGCAATTCTTACTAAGTACAAATTTTCTTTCACGGTCAGATTTAGTTAAGCTACATAGCCGCTCTTGGGATAGAAAGACGATTAAGATTGGTGGCCTGAGGTTGCGGCCTAAACCTACATTAAGGACAAAGGATATTGACCATGTTCGTATTATAAGAGAGCGTTAACTTTTGAGATGAAACTTACTTCATAATTTCCTCTACTTCTAGATGTATGTATACAACCTCGACCGTATAACATTATTGCCGAATTATTGGTTGCTAACACAACCTAAGACAATGTAAAATACGTTGCGTAACATGTCAGGTTAATACCAAAAGAAAACACAAATGTTTTCACACTATAGAATATCCCATTTTGTTTCTATTATGTAAAAGTTGAAAAGGGACGACAGACTTACCGAAAAATCTTTTGTAGAAAGTCAAGATTCTGACATAATTCGGTCAATTGCAAAAATAACATGTTTATCATGAAAGATTTCCAAAGAAGTTTTCTCAAAAAAAAATTTGTCGACAAAGAAAAGTTATAAGACTCCCACGTAAGTCTTCTCTGAAAACACACAGAAAGTTAATTGAAAAACTAACGTATGCTTTGATCATAAGACTTTCGTAGATGTCTTCTTTGTTGAGAAAAAATACTGTAAAGTCTTCTCGCGAATGTATCTGAAAATTCTTTTTATTTTTTTATTTTATACCTTGAACCAATGAGAAAACTTGCTTCGTTTTCCAAGCACATAAAACTTCACCACGAAAGTGACCCAATCGTTAATGACCAGGAATCATGAGTTTTAATAGTTATATGAATCTCAAAAACTTTAGAATCAAAAAGGTTGAGTTTTTAAATGAATATAGAGAGAAAGTGAAAGATACATAGTTTTTGTGCATAAGATATGAGATAGAATAAGTTAATATCGATTTTTAGATGCATTAAGAGTTTCATATTGAGTGTTCATGGTTGTTGGGTAAATTGATGGCGATAGTATTTTCGTGAATATATAGTGAAAATGAGGATGATGGAGTAAAACATTAACTTATGGAAAATAGTGGTATTTTCGTGAACAATCTGAACTTCTAAGATAAATTGGATAAACAGAAGTTCCAAAAAAATCATAGATTAGTTTTGCAATTGACTTTTTGTTGTGAGTAATTTTTGCAAAACTCCCTTTAATTATGTATATAACATACAAGAAATCTTTTCAAAAAAATATTTTCGTTAAACAACTCTTTTGAAAATGTGAAATAATTTATCAGCTTTTACAATAGATATTGAATTTATAGATTGGTTAATGGAAAAATTAACTATGCTTTTAGCTAAACTTATTTTATTTTTGTACTTCAAATTATATTATACTATATTATTATCTATATAGTACACCGTAATAGAAATTAATAACCACAATTGTTTATTATTTTAATAATATGCAAGGAAAAGTTTTTAAATCTTTAATTATTTTCTTAATTTTAAATGTACAAAATAATTTATGACATAATCCAAATATCGATTACACAATTTATTTAAATACATATTTTTGATAGCCCTTATTATTAGGTATAATTTGTTTGGTTACTGATTTAAGGTTTTTCTTCATATAGGTTTTGTAATTACTGAATTAAAAAAATAAAAATAAAAATCCGTTAACCAATTAAATTAAGATAATTAATTGAAATTTTTAATATAAATGATACATCAGCATGAATAGGTCAGTTAAAGTGATTTATCAGTTAATATATATTGAAGGATTAGTAGTTATGATGAAATCTTCAGATTAACCAATTAAACTAAGATAATTAGTTGAAATTTTTTAATATAAACGGCAGATCAGCATGAATACGTCACTTAAAGTGATTTATCAGTTAATATATATATATAGAAGGATTAGTAGTTATGATGAATTCTTCAGAAAATTGACTTAGTTTTTATTAATTTTCGTTGACCAAAAAATAGTTCTAAACTTTTGTTGCCTGCTACTTGTGACGGGAGAAACTAAAACACAACATTTTTAAAGACATTAGTAATTTTTTCATAATTTATGGGCTACATCTACGTAAAACACTTCCAAAATTTTTGGGGATCAAAAACAATGATTCATTGGACTGTGCTCAGATCCGGTCATGTATCGAGTGTGATATGATTTTTGTTTGATTAAAACCGGATGACGTCGACATAAATGATGGGTTGACCAATACTTGCTTGTACGCGTAATATATTAACCAAATATGTATCATGCAATCACATCTTATACCACACCACAGTCCAACAAATTGTAACTTCGTTGCCATGTCGTTTCTTATTCCGTTAGTGCTAACACAAGTCTAGGTTTTGAGAACATTATGTGATCGTGAAGTGATGTGTATATTATTGGTTTGTTTCCACCTTCCATGTACTCTACTTCATCACGTGTCTCTATTAACGATAAGGCATTGCGCTGAGAAAAGTAGATGCCCATACAATTTGCTCAAGGCGGTCTTGAGATTTTGAGGGCTATAAATTTAGTCAGGAATTTAACAAACAAAAAAAATTATAACCGTTTCGGATCTTATGTTTATGTCTGTAAACCTTTTGGGGGTTATAAGCTAATCTTTCACTTACTTAAACTCAAGATCGGCTGTGAACTTGCTGTTCAAATTGCTGATGCACAAAGTAACGTGTTCCCATTCTCCATTCTTCATGAATAGAAACTTTAGGCAGGCCTTTCCGTTGGAATAAAATAGTATGAAAGTGGTTAATTTGGTGTGTTAGATACACTTTCGTGCTACGTAAATCTACATCACACCCAAACCTTTGGCTACTATTTATATGATCGGCTCACGAATCCTTTGTGTAAAATACCCAACAGTGCAACAACGATAGTTTTCAAACACTAAACACCATGAACATATTATAAACTTAATTACTTTTCAAGTCCCGTCCACACCAAATCCACTACAAAAGCTTATTATAATTGGTTTGATGTTGTACTACAAAGTACACTTGTACTAAAAAACAAAAACAAAAAAAAAAGATGTTGTACTAAGTTGTTTCTTCTAGCAAACATAATTTCCTCTTAGATCATTCTTTCATTCTCAAAGCAGTTCTTACTAATTAAGTGCCCATTTTCTTTCACCGTCAGAATTAGTTAAGCTACATATCCGCTCTTGTGATAGAAATACGATTAAGATTGGTTGTCTGAAGTTGCGGCATAAACTTACTTTAAGACAAATGATAATGACCAAAGTTCGATCATAAGAAACGTTTACTTTTGAGATGAAACTTACTTCATTGTTTCCCCTAACATTATTGCCGAATCATTGGTTGCTTACACAACCTAAGACAATGTAAAATACGTTGCGTAACATGTCAGGTTAATACCAAAAGAAAACACAAAGGTTTTCACACTATAGAAAATCCCATTTTGTTTCTACTAACGTTAAACACTATCGAATATCCTCATTTGGCTTACTTTTCCTTGACAAAATTATTAGAAAAATATAATCGAATTCCCTAAGATAATGTTTTGTGTGACAAAAGAGGAGCCTCGGAAATCCACACTGAATTTCCTTTTCAATTTGTAACCCCTAAGATAAGCCGGTCCAGTGGAAAATCTGAAAGTTCAAATTTTTTCTACCATAGTGGAATAACTTTGCCCAAAGATGTGCCTCCTTTGTTAAAAATAAGGTAATAGTTTTAGGTCCCCCCCAAATATTGGGCCCCTATAGTTATAAATTTTAATATATATAATTTAGAAAATTCATCATTACATAAATGATTGTTAGCATATAATTTCAAAAATAAAATTAGCTGAAATTAATGTTCATATTTATATATTTTAATAAGCTATATAACAATTTAACCATTTATTTACCTATGTATTGTATTTAACTATTTATTCACAAAACAAAGTAAAATTACTATACGAGAAAATTTTATAAAATTAATGAGCAACAAAAATAGTGAGCAGCCAAAATTATACACCTGTTAAAAATAGTTGGCTGTAGGCTTACTTTACAGAGGTAAAACAAAACACGGCATGGATTGGCTAGTCTTGGTTATATAATGAATCAAGTACACATGTTTTCGTAACTGGAAACTTCTATTAATGGAGGGGTTTGGGATTCAAAACCGCACTCTTCTTTCATTTCTTCTTGTTTTGTTTCTTTTTACCTCCAACGGTTTTGTTTTAAGTCAAAACGACGTCGTTAATGAAGACTCCACGCCCCAGCAAGAACGTGTTAGGGTTAGGGTTGGGTTAGTTTTGAATTTGGGTTCCGTGGAGGGAAAGATAGTGGGAAGCTCTGTTTCCATGGCACTTTCCGATTTCTACAACGTCAACAGTGATTACAAAACAAGAGTCTCTCTCTCAGTTAGAAACTCTCAAGGAGAGCCTCTTCTTGCTCTAGCTTCTGGTAAAGTGATTACATATTCTTCTCTGCCATTTACTCACCATTTACATATGTTCTGTCTTTTCCAATGAAACAGCTGTTGATCTGCTACAAACTGTTGGAGTGGAAGCTATTATTGGCGCCAACTCGTTGCAAGAAACAAAGCTATTGGCGGAGATTGGGGAGCAAGCTAGGGTTCCTGTGATTTCACTCAACTCTCCGACTTCATTGTCTTTGAGAAAATACAGTCATTTGATCCAAGCGACGCATGATTCTTCCTCCGAGGCAAAGGGCATTACAGCTTTCATCCATAGGTTTGATTGGAAGAGTGTTGCTCTTGTTTATGAGGATGGAGATGACTGGAGAGAGAGTATGCAACTCCTTGTGGATCATTTCCATGAGAAAGGGGTTCATATACAGTCCAAGGTTGGTTTAACCGTATCTTCAAATGATGATTGTATGATGGATCGGTTAAGGAAGCTGAAGGATTTGGAAGCGACTATCTTTGTGGTGCACATGTCTGAGCTTGTTGCAACTCATCTATTCTCATGTGCTGGGAATCTAAGGATGATGAGTAAAGGGTTTGCTTGGATCCTCACTGCCAAAAGCATGAACAGCTTCCATGATGCAGAAAGTTTTGCAAAAGAAGCAATGGAAGGTGTGGTTGGTTTCAGGTCATACATTCCAATCTCAAAAGAGCTTCAAAATTTCACTTCAAGATGGAGAAAATCACTTCCTGTTGAAGAAGCTGTTGGGTCTGAGATACTTCGGTTGAGCATCTCCGGCATATGGGCTCATGATGTAGCTTGGACACTGGCGAGAGCATCAGAAGTTGCAAGGATGCCAAATATATCAACAACTCTCATGGAGGCAATCACACAATGTAAGTGTAAGGGCTTGAGTGGTGACTTCAAAACCAAGGGTAAAAATTTCTTGTCAGACACGTTTGAGATTGTGAATCTGATAGGATCAGGTGAGAGAAGGGTAGGCTTCTGGAATTCTAATGGTAGTTTCAGCAACACAAGACAATTTTCTTGTTCTACTCATAACAAGCTGGAGACCATAATCTGGCCCGGTGGGACTATTCAGAGTCCGCAAGGCCGCAAGAGAAAAACGCTGAGAGTTCTGGTCACATCGAGTAACAGGTTCCCAAGACTGGTGAAGGTGGCAACTGATCCAGTAACAAAAAAAGTAACTGCCGAAGGGTTTTGTGTAGATGTCTTCCGAGCTTCCATTAGTCCTTTCAACTATGACGTGGAATTCACACTTTGGCCCAATGGTGGTAACTACGATGATCTTGCATATGCACTTAGTATCCAGGTACGATTACTAACTTTTTCCTCATCTATGTAGAGTGTGTGGAAACTGAACTACTATCACTTGAAATTTTGTGTTGCATTCCACAGAAAGACAAATATGATGCAGCCGTTGGAGATATTACAATCACCTATAATAGATCAAGATATGTTGATTTTACGATGCCATTCACAGAACTGGGTGTTGGAATTATGGCATCAAGAGAGGGAAGTACATGGGTGTTCTTACAACCTCTAACACCAGAGCTTTGGTTAACAACGGCAGCTTTCTTTGTCTTGACGGGTATTATAGTTTGGTTGGTAGAAAGACCTGAGAACAAGGAGTTCCAAGGATCTTGTTCGAAACAGATTGGAGTTATCTTTTGGTTTGGCTTCTCCACCCTTGTTTATGCACATAGTAAGTACCGTCTTTTCACAGGTTTATATGACCTACTTGGTCACAAATTACTGGAGTGCTGATTTAAATTAACATAATATTTTTATAAATTAATACTCGATAAATTTATTAGTCACCGTTTGTTGCTTACCATTTGTGACAGGGGAGAAGCTAAAACACAACTTATCAAGATTTGTAGTTACAGTTTGGGTTTTTGCAGTGCTCATATTGACTACAAATTATACCGCAACATTAACATCAATGATGACGGTGCAACAGATACGATTCAACTCCAACAAAAGCCATGTAGGCCGCCTTTTGGGATCACGCATCGCAATGGCGGCCTTCGCCAGTCCCCGTATGGAAGTAATAAGTATGAAGGGTCTCAATAGTTCGGAAGACTATGCTAAACTCTTGTTGAACAAAACTGCTACACTTGTTGTTGATGAGTTGCCATACCTCAAAGTTCTCATTGGAGAGAATCCTGAGAAGTTTTCCTTGGTCAAGACACAATGTATCACCAATGGTTTTGGCTTTGTATGTGTCCATCTTTATCTTCATCAGTTTCCTTACTCGTTATTTTCTTTATTACTTGCTGACAAAAGGTGTTGTTAAACCATGTTTCAGATGTTTCAAAAGGGTGATGAGTTGGTACCTAAGGTGTCAAGAGAAATCTCGAATCTAAGGACAACTGGGAAGCTAAATGAGATGGCGAACGGATGGCTTGAGATTCAACTTCCATACACAACAGATGATACATCAAATCCTATAACCCTTGACAGATTCCGCGGTGTGTTTATAATCACAGGAGTTTCTTCAGCTATTGCTCTTGCAGTACTTCTCGTTCGCTGGCTCCGTGATAGATGGGAATATCTTGTGAATTTAGTCAACATATTTCTCTCGCAGCGACTAGTACATCTTAGGATCCTCTTCGCAAGAACTATCCATCCCAGTCCCCTCGATGACCCCTTTGGTGAGAATGAGGTTCAAATGGCTCAAGGTAACATACAATAGGAACATTATACCATTTGTAGAATCCTTAATACAAGTGAAGTGGATTCTCATGCTCTTGTGCATGGGTTTATAGCTTAGGTGTACATCATAGTGGGTGTTAAGCGCAATACTTGCTTGTAAATTATAGATGTGATTGTTGTAATATATTTACTTATCTTTTTTGTTTAAAATATATTTACTTATCTTGATGTAAAATACAAATCATAGCTTGTAATCAGATTATCTACTTCACTCTCTAAGCTTAGGGGAAAAAAGAAGCACGTGATGTAAAAAATGATATTTTTGTTTTGTATAAAATTTAGTGAGAATATTGAGTAAACAATATATTTCCCCACTCTGATTAATCTGTGGCTAGTGTTTTCCAGATTGTTAATATATAATATTGGGTTGTCTTTTTGGTTGGGCTGATAAAATTAATGGTCTGCATAACCATCTTCTGAGAGGGAAAAATAGAGAACAAACAAACCCTCATATCCAGTTCCCTCTATTTCTCTTCTCCAATAACTCCTATCATCTCCTCTTTTAACTTACTCCATTAACCTGTGTCACTTTTCTATTTTGTGTTATTCCATAATTCACTGTTCTAGGACGGATTCTGAGCATATGCAAGTAAAACATTAGTCTATAACCCTCAAATTTTAAATATTCATAAGTTTTCAAATATATAAAACAAAATGTTTATTATCAAAACTATTACTGACTTGTTTACTCTTCAAAAATTTAGAACAATCCATGCCTTGTCCCATCTGTTTTGGTCGATAAAAAATTAAAGAAACAGAATAAGTTTTCAAATTCAGAGGAAATCAGATATCTCAAGTGAAGTGGATGGTTCTTCTGTGTCTTGTGTGTTGTGGCGGATGAATCTTTAGCTTTCACAACTGTTTTAATGATTTTCGTCTCTGAATGTGACCTAGAGTCTCACCGAACAATGTTGCTCTTCTTTCTCCAAAGATATTGTGATATGATCCTTACTTGATTCAAACCGGATGACATCTGTAAAAATTAAGATTTGTTTTTTTCTTCTCTCTTCATCTCAGTCTCTTTTCTCACAACGCTGAAGATGTATGATCAAGACGATGGTGTAGCATATCAGAAGTAGTTTATGAAGTGCGACATGACTACGACATGGGTTGATGAAGTCGTAAGAAGCACGTAACAAGACGGAGTCATTAAAAGGAAGATTTAATGAAGAGTCTGTTAAAAAAGGAAAAACATGAAGAAGCAATCGACTCAAAGAAAAAGGAAGATTGGCTTATTCGTTGAAGTAAAAGAAATGCGAAGTTTCCATTAGGTAGAACTCTAGGTCTAGGGTTTCCTCTGCGATTATAAAAGAGGTTCTTGGCATGGTGTTGCCATTCAACACACATGGAGAGCTTTTAGCATACAGGTTTTGTACGTCCGAATAGGAGAAGCAAAGCATCTAGAGGTTAAGAATTTAAGTGGTTCAGAGACTATCATAGGTCTGTGAACGTGTAGGCTAGTTAACAAGTCAAAGTTTATCTTGAACTTGATTGAAAGATTTCTTTTAGGAAGAACTTGTATGTACTTTTAAAAGGATCAATCTAGTCGAATTTCTTGAAATTACTTATCCCTGAGTTACTATGTGTTCTAGTTTGTGTAGCTCATTTATCTTACATTAACAACTGGTATCAGAACGGGTATCTGCACTTTGTTTTAAACAGGTAGGATCCTGCGGAGTAAGATGTAGAGCTATCAAGAGTTGGTGAAGAACTCAAAGGTGATTCTGGAAGTAGGAAACTATGGTTTCTGGAAAGCTCGCATGAAGGCGACCATCAAGGGTATTGACCCACTGGCGTGGAAAGCTGTGGAATCTGGATGGACTTCACCAGTTGAAATGGGTGAGGATGGGAAAGAAGTTCTCAAAAACGAAGAGCTCTGGACAGATGAGGAAAACAAGATGGCAAAATTCAATGTTATAGCTCTAATGGTTATTCACTACAGTGTTGCAAGGAAACAATTTGAGCTGATTCAAGGATGTGAAGCAGCAAAAGATGCATGAGACATTCTGCAGAGGCACTTTGAAGGAACATCAAAAGTTCAAAATTCCAGAAAGGATATGCTTGCAACCCGATTTTAAGAACTAAAGATGGAAGAGGATGAATCAAATGGTGACTTGAGTTCCAAACTCAGCTCATTGGCGTAAGAAATGCTCACTCTAGAAGAAGTACAAGGAAAAGAAACTGGTGAAGAAGTTCCTGAGGTGTTTGCCAACTAATTTTATGCCTTACAAAGCAGCGTTAAGTGTTTCCATGAACACAAATGAGATGTCATTTAATGAGGTAGTTGGTATGCTTCAAGCGCATGAGATAGAAGTGTCTCGAGGAAAGAAGAAACATAAGGGAATTTCTCTTGCTTCAGTTGAGAGGGAACAAGCGGAAGATGATGATCCAGTGAGTATGTTGGTCAGAAGGTTCGACAGGGCACTAAGAAAAGTAGAGCAAGGACAGAAGAGGTTTGTTCCAGGACGAAAAGCATCAGACTCAGAAAAGAATCCAAGGAAGAATGAGGCTAAATGCTACGAATGCAAGGGAATTTGTCATTTCAGGACTGAGTGTCCAACCGTGAAAAGAAGAGAGTTTCAGTGTCACGCATGCAAGGGATATGGTCACACTCAAGCCGAGTGTGAAGCTGATGGAAAAAGAAAGCAAGAGAAGTCCATGTTGGGAATTAATGACAGTGAATCAGACAGCGAGAGTGAAGACAAGGTGAGAAACTTTGTGGCGTTTCTCGGAATTGTGGAATGCAATTCAGAGTCAGAGAGTGATGCAGAGATAAACACTGAGTTAGATGAAAGCTACATGCAGGTTTGTGAGGCATTAGTCAAACTCAGTGTAGGGAATCATCAGTCATTAATCAGATCAAAAAACTCGATTGGAAAGTGAAGTTACTAAGCTACATGATGAGCTGTGTAGAGAAGCTGAGCTAGCAAAAGAAAGTGTAAACTTAATCAGAGAAAAACTGACTCTTGCTAAACAAGCTAAAGATCTCAGAGAGGAAGTAAATGCTGAAAGAGAGAAGGCGCGTAATCTTTAAGCTGAGCTGGATCAACAATACAAGAAGATTAGGATGCTCACCGGAACCAAACAACTTGATGAAATTCTGAGTCATGGCAGGACTGAGCACTCGCACATTGGACTTGGATACACTAGAAGACATCAAGATGTTACAAGTACAACACGCTTTGTGTCAGGAGGATATGCGCATGCTGAAGGGAGTAAGGTACAAAATACGTCAAATCAAAACTTGGGATGCTTCTATTGTGAGAAGTTCGGACATTACAAGAAATACTGCTACAAATATCTTGAGAAGGTGAGGCAAGTGTGGAGACAACGTAAGGTCTGGAGAATTGGCAACACCTCTCAAGGATGGGTAAGAAAGATTAATCTATACCCATATACAACAACTGGCTCAAGGAGTAACTTCCAGTGTCATATGGTGAGGGTTTCAGCAGATTCGGACTCAGATGAGAGATGGTATTTCGACAGTGGGTGCTCCAGACATATGACAGGAAATGCTGAACATCTAGACAAGATATCTAAAGTGAAAGAAGGAAAAGTTACTTTCGGAGATGGAGGCAATGAATTGATTCAGGACAAAGGTACTACGTGCAGCACTGAGTCACCCCAGACTAGGCAATGTCTATTTTGTTAAAGGGCTAAAGGAAAATCTGATAAGTGTGAGTCCGCTATGCGATGAAGGACTCACAGTGCTATTCTCAGCTGTAGACTGTAGAGCTATTAATCAGTATGGAGTGCCAGTCCTACAAGGGATTCGTTCTGGTAACAACTGCTACATGTGGGAAAAGAAGGTCAAATGTCTATTAGCACAGGGAAATATTGATTTATGGCATCGAATGTTGGGTCATATGAATGTCAGAAACTTGACAAACTTAGTGCACAATAACATGATCCGTGAAGTACCAAAACTCAAAGCTGATGATACTATGGTGTGTGGTGCGTGTAATCAAGGGAAACAAGTGAAAGTGCAACACAAGAAGGTACCTGATGTACAAGCAACATCACCATTGGACTTGGTACACATGGATCTATTGGGTCCGATGCAGACTGAGAGTCTTGGAGGAAAACGGTAAGTGTTTGTGCTGGTTGATGATTTCACATGGGTTAGATTCGTTAGAGAGAAGTCTGAGACTGCTGAGAGCTTTAAGATCTTGACACTACAACTCATAAATGAAAAAAAAGAGGAATCAAGAAGATACGTAGTGATCATGGAGGAGAGTTTGAGAATGAATCTATGACAAAGTTTTGTGAAGCAAAAGGGATAGCACGGCAGTTTGAAGCACCAAGAACTCCACATCAGAATGGGATAGTGGAAAGAAAGAATCGGACCTTATAGGAAATGGGTAGAGCAATGCTTCATGGCAACAAGATAGCAAAGAAGTTTTGGGCTGAGGCACTTAATACGGCATGCTATACTATTAACAGGTTGTATGGCAGAAAAGTGACAACCAAAACACCTTAAGAAATGTGAACAGGCAAAACTCCTAATTTTGGGTATTTTCATGTTTTTGGTTGCAGATGCTATATTCTGAATGATAAGGACTATTTTGGGAAGTTTGACTCACAGAGCGATGAAGGTTCTTTATAGGTTATGCACAGTCTAGTTCAGCATATGGGGTCTACAACAAGCGGTCCGAAATGATTGTGGAGTCAGTAAATGTGGTATTCGTTGATATAGCAGTAGAAAGTACTATACCAGCAAATTCGGATGAAGAAGGTGAAGATACCACAATTAGTAAGAGCGAAGGATCACTTGAGGAAGGACCAACTGAAGAAACTGTACCTCAGCAAATATGCCAGCAAGTCCATCGCAATCACTCAGCTTCCGATGTAATAGGAGGTATTGAAGAAGGAAGGAAGACACGACGAAAAGTCATCAACTTCAAGGAAATGGTCCAGTTCGCTTGCTTTGCATCGTCCAATGAACCTAAAACACATGGTGAGGCACTAGGTGATGAATACTGGATTGTGGCCATGGAAGAAGAACTTAAGCAGTTTACCAGAAATGATGTATCTGAACTAGTAGCACGTCCTGATGGGGTGAATGTCGTTGGTACGAAATGGATCTTCAAGAACAAGACTAATAAGCATGGAGAAGTGGTTCGAAACAAAACAAGACTTGTGGCTCAAGGATACTCACAGATCGAAGGAGTTGAATTTGAAGAAACCTTTGCTCCAGTTGCAAGATTGGAGTCCATAAGGCTGTTCTTGGGGATGGCATGCATTCTGAATTTCAAAGACTACCAAATGGATGTAAAAAGTGCATTTCTAAATGGTGTACTTCAGGAAGAAGTCTATGTTGCGCAACCAAAAGGTTTTGAAGATTCAATACATCTAGACCATGTCTACCGTTTAAAGAAGGCACTTTATGGTCTAAAAGAGGCACCTTGTGCATGGTACGAACAACTCACTAGCTTCTTACTGGATGCAAGATACATCAGAGGGAGTGGTGATAAGACACTTTTATTCATGGAGTCTGACAAGAATATTATTAGTGTACAAATATATGTGGATGACATTATTTTTGGCAGTACGTTTCAGAAGATGGTTGATAAGTTTGTTCAAAGTATGACTCAAAAGAGATGAGTATGTGTGGTGAGTTGAAGTACTTTCTTGGGCTTCAAGTGAATCAAACAAGCAAGGATGTATTCATCTCTCAAAAATCCTACGCACACAGCTTAGTAAATCGGTTTGGTCTTAAAAATAACAAGGTTTCCAAAACACCAATGAGTACTTCATTAAAGCTTGCTCGGGATGAAAGTGGAGAAGATGTTGATAGAAAGATCTACCAAGGGATGATTGGAAGTCTGATGTACCTAACCACTAGCCGGTCAGACTTATCATTCAGTGTTGGAGTATGTGCAAGATATCAAGCAAGCCTAAAGTATCACACTTGAATGTTGTTAAGCGTATCATCAAGTATGTCAAGGGAACCAAGAATCTAGGAGTATACTACTCGAAGAACTCCAACCAGAACTTGGTTGGTATTGTGATGCTGACTGGCCAGAATGTGCTAATGTAGGAAAAGCACAAGTGGATGATGTTTCTTTCTCGGAAACAATCTTATCTCATGGTTGAGCAAGAAACAAAACTCTGTGTCACTTTCTACGACAGAAGCTGAATACATTTCTATGGGTAACTGGTGCTCACAACTTCTCTGGATGAAACATATGTCAGCTGATTATGGAATGCACTATGGTCCATTTCTAATATACTGTGATAACAAAAGTGCAATTGATATCTCGAGGAATCCGGTTCAACATTCAAGAACAAAGCACATTACATCAGGCATCACTTCATCAGAGAATTAGTTGAAGAAAATCAGGTAGTAATCGAACTTGTAGTCACTGATTTACAAATGACTGATATATTCACTAAATCTCTTGTTCTTAACCATTTCATCACATTAAGAAATGCAATTTGTGTGTGTAATCTTGACTAATAAGTCAAGTTGTGCAGAGATTGGTGCAGGTATGGGTTCAGGGTGTACATATGATTCAGATTATACTTGTGACCTGAGAATGCTGTGGAAAAGAGCTGCTTGGTGTGCCGTCAATCCTGTAAGGTACAGGTTTCGCGTCAATCTGTGGCCACCCCACCCCCTCTCTTTAAAGAGTCAGTAATGTTTCAGAAAGATGCTCAAAGACAATAAAAAAAGATGGAAACAAAAGGAAGTTTCACAGCACATGAATAAAGGTTGAAAACCTGCAGGATTGATGAAGGCATATCAATGTGAAAGCTAGCCATAAAAAGACAATCGGGTGCATGAGACCAAAAGAATCTAGAAGAGTCATATGTGCAACCTGAATCAAGTGTTGAGTCACATCTTGCAGCATATGGTTAAATGGTAACTAACTCGTCATCATATTTGTTTAAATTAAAAGTCAGCCACTTGTGGATTGTGATGGATGTTAAGTTACTATTTTGAAAAAGTCTAATGATACACAAATTAATTCATGAATGTGCTTTATGTTGTGTGCTTGGATGAGAGAGATCTAAATTGTAGGTGAACGAAGGAAATACTTTTGGGGATAGGGACCGGATGTGCAATTTCGGAACACTTTATCGAATCTTGTTTTAGTTAAGGGAAGTAGTGGGGCCCTAACCCTAGAAAATCTCTTCGTGCAATTAGAAGTTACTCAAGCTCGGCCTTCTTTGCTAATCATCTTCAAATCGCACAAAGCATTCATTTCGAGATGGGAAAATCACAAAATGAAGCTCCAGGAAGTCAATCTATTACAAGTGAGAAACATGCAGAGACCGAGTCAAGTCGGAGACAACTTTCTGATGGCAAGCCTTAGTCACCGCCACCAAGAAACGATATGCCTCCATCTTCAAATATACCGGAACTTACTGAAGAGATTGAATCCTTCAACACGGCTCAGGAAAAGGCCCGGTCAGAAGAAAGTGATGAAAATCAGGGCACCTCGGTTATTGAGACAGATCCGTTTAAGGCAGTTGGTGAGATAGTGCATGTGCCAGAAGCTACAAATGTGACCTCCTTGGAGGACCCTTCGAAAGTTACTCCAACTGATGACCCGGCTTTGGATGCAAATCTGAAGGACAACGATGAGTCGCCTCTTCCTGTAGTAGTTCTGAACAATTGTTCCTCAGGGTCCACTCACCAGGGCAGATCTGCAAGCAGTCTTACAGGACACAACTCGGGTTCTTCAGACTTTGGATGATGTTGTTCAGGAGCTTCAGAACTCGGTGCCAGGTTAGATTTCTTTTCGTTTCTAATTGGTACTTAATTACTTATGTTTTTAATCCGTGTGCTCACAAGCAGGGGGAGAAACTGAAGAATAAGTGGTAGAATGACCTAAGTTTGTGGGGGAGCAATCATTTTTTTAAGCATGTTGTTTTAAATTGCACCACGTGTTGCAATTATTTTATGTTTTAGACAATGTCAGTTTATGGGGGAGCTTTTCTGTACTATCTGTGTTAACATGTATTAATGCTTGAACCCGTTTTTTTTAAAGATAATCTAAGTATGCTTTTGGTTCTTGGTTGGTCTGATTATGTTAAGAGTTAGTGCAACATGTGTTATTTTTTGTATGTGTGTGCTTGTCCTTCTATCTCATCTCAGGTACTTGTGAGACGACGAATTAAAAAGGGGGAGATTGAAGATGTATGGTCAAGACGATGGTGTAGCAAATCAGAAGTAGTTCATGAAGTGCGACATGAACTACGACATGAGTTTATGAAGCCGTAAGAAGCACGTAACAAGACGGAGTCATTAAAAGGAAGACTTAATGAAGAGTTTGTTAAAAAGGAAAAACTTGAAGAAGAAGCAAGTGACTCAAAGACAAAAGAAGATTGGCTTATTCGCTGAAGTAAAAGAAATGGAAAGTTTCCATTAGGTAGAACTCTAGGTCTAGGGTTTCCTCTACGATTATAAAAGAGGTTTTTGGCATGGTGTTGCCGTTCAACACATAGGGAGAGCTTTTAACATAGAGGTTTTGTACGCCGAATAAGGAGAAGCAAAACATCTAGGAGTCAAGAGTTTAAGTGGTTCAGAGATTATCACAGGTCTGTGAACGTGTAGGCTAATCAACAAGTCAAAGTTTGTCTTGAGCTTGATTGAAAGATTGTTTTTAGAAAAAACTTGTATGTATTTTAAAAAGGATCAATCTAGTCGAATTTCTTGAAATTACTTATCCCTAATTTACTGTGTGTTTTAGTTTGTGTAGCTCATTTATCTTACATTAACAAACGTCTATATTTTTCTCGTTTAGCTAAATCCTTTAATCCTTCTGTAGTTTGATTTTGTGAATTTGTATATTTATGCTACTCACTTGTTCTTTGTGTTTTTCTGGTCGATCTTGGAAAAAAGAAGGGAAGTTCAGCTGATCATGATCCAGTCAATATATTGAAAGCATGCATATATATATACCATGCGACATATAATTCGGCAGTATCACTCGCCTGGATCTGAAAGCTTTTTCATGATTATCCTGGCCCTTTATCTACTGCCAAAAAAATTTTTTTAGAACAATTTCTTCGTTTACTATTTCTTTGTAAATTGAGTATGTATCCATCAATTCAACTCATGATTACCATACGTAATTGGCTTACAAATATTCATTAGTTTCGATGCGAATATTTGTAAGATGCTTGTCACGTATTCGAGGTCCCCATTTTCTTTTTTTTTTTTTGGTCAATAGGTCCCCACTTTCTTAGAAACTTCGTCCAACCAGGCCTCCAAGTCCTGAAATCACTTTGTGTCCCACATCACAGTAACAACAACTTGTCACTTCTTTCCATGTCGTTTTTTATTCCGTTGCAACAGAAGTCAATGTTTAGGTTTCCACCTTTGCATGTACTCTCTAGGTCACTTGCCTCCACTAAAAATCCTTCATTCTACTGAAAGAAGTATACGCGTTGAAATTGCTGATGCGCAGATTCCACCTTTCCTTGAACATATATTATAAACTGACTTTTCAAGCTCTTGTCTCCGCACCAATAATTAACATGGCCAAAGCATATGCCATCCTTCTTGCTTTCATATTGTTCTAGATTATTTCTCCTAGCAAACATAGTATTCTCTTACAACAGTTATTTCCTTTCTCTTACTAGGGAACAAATTTAATTTTTACCGTCAAATGTAACTAAACTAAGTAGCATTTCTTGTGATAGAAACACGACTAAGATTGTTGGCCTGAAGTTGCCTTCTAATCTCATCCAAGGACAAAGGATGTTGACCAAGATCATAAGATATGGTTCACTTCTAGATATATAGAATTTATCCTCGACCGTATGATATTGTTTTTTTTTAATAAAGGCCCGTATAATATTGTTGCTGTCTCTATATAATAATTGGTTGAACAAAAGCTAATACAATCTAGAAGGGGGGTTACTTAGCAAGTCAGGTTAAAGTACCAAAATAAAATACAGATTTTTTATTAGAAACAAAATCATTAGAAAAATAGAAATTGAATCCTTAAAATTCATATTAAGTGTCGTTTTAGCTCTGTGCAAATGGATTAGGAAAACAATTAATTTTACATATTTTATATATAAAACACAATTATATATACACCTAATATATTTAACTAATGGGAAAAATAAATTATAATATAGAATTAATAAACTTTACATTGAAAGTCGAAAATCACACTTATTTTGTAAAAAAAAAAATATTTCAAAACAGAGAAAGTATAATGTTTGGAATTACAAAAGAGGAACCTCACTGATTTTCGTTTGGAATATGTAATCCAAAGAAAGAACCCTCTCTCATTGACCAGTGGTACCATAACTTCCACAAAGACGTGTCTCCTCTGTAAAACCAAGACAATATATAACTTTAGGCCCCCCAAATCGCTGGCACTTTTTTTAATCATAATAGAAATTATTGTTAGCAGAAAAAAATCAAAAAAGCTATTTAACAGTGTAACAATGTATTTTATTTATCTATGGATTGTGTATGTAATACTTTATCTAATAAAAATCAACAAAACGTTAAAACACGAGACCTTTTTTTTAAATAATGACCAACACAAATTGTACGTCAATAAAACAAAAAAAAATATTTGGCTTAAGGATAGGGGTCAGTTATATAAATAGAAGTAATCAAGTACACATGTCTTTGTAATTGGAAACTTCTGTCTAATGGAGGGGTTTGGGATCCAAGATCCAACTCTGGTTTCCTTTCTTCTGCTTGTCCTTATCTTTATTTCCAACTGTTTTGCATCGAGTCAAAACGACGACGTTAATGAAGACTCCGGGTGGGGGCAACAGCGAGTTAGGGCTGGCTTAGTTTTGGATTTGAGTTCCGTGGAGGGCAAGATAGTGAGAAGCTCTGTTTCCTTGGCGCTTTCTGATTTCTACACACTCAACAGTCATTACAAAACAAGAGTCTCTCTCTCAGTTAGAAACTCTCAAGGAGAGCCTCTCCTTGCTCTCGCTTCTGGTAACATATTCCATTCTTCTACCTTCCTCTCTCTCTCTCTCTGTCTCCATTCACTAACAATCTTTCTCTCCATGCGAACGAAACAGCTGTTGATCTTCTGCAAACTGTAGGAGTGGAGGCGATTATTGGCGGGAGCTCGTTTCTTGAGACGAAGTTTTTGGCGGAGATTGGAGAGAAAGCTAGGGTTCCTGTGATTTCACTTAACTCTCCGACTTCACTGTCGTTGAGAAGATACAGTCATTTGATTCAAGCAACGCATGATTCTTCATCCGAGGTCAAGGGCATTACAGCTTTCATGAAGAGATTTGATTGGAACAGTGTTGCTCTTGTTTATGAGGATGAGGATGAGTGGAGAGAGGGTATGCAGCTCATGGTGGACCATTTCCATGAGAAGGGCGTTCGTATATGGTCCAAGGTTGGTTTTACTGTCTCTTCAACAGAGGAGGTTATGATGCATCAGTTAGGGAATTTGAAGAACTTGGGAACAGTTGTCTTTGTGGTGCACTTGTCTGAACTTGTTGTAACTCACCTCTTCCATTGTGTTGGGAAGTTAGGGATAATGTCTGAAGGGTTTGCTTGGATCCTCACTGCCAAAAGCATGAACAGCTTCCATAAGAGCACTGGCGATGGTTTTTCAAAAGAGGCAATGGAAGGTGTGGTTGGTTTTAGGTCTTACGTTCCAATGTCAAAAGCGCTTCACAATTTCACTTTGAGATGGAGAAAATCACTAGGCCATGAGGAAGATGTTGGGTCTGAGATAACTCGGTTGAGCATCTCTGGTGTATGGGCTCACGATGTAGCATGGGCACTGGCGAGAGCAGCTGAAGTTACAAGGGTGATAGATGCATCATCAACTCTCCTTGAGGCAATCACACAATGTAGATTCAAGGGTTTGAGTGGTGACTTCCAAATGAAGGAAAAGAGTTTCTTGTGGGACAAGTTTGAGATTGTGAATTTGATAGGCTCAGGTGAGAGAAGGGTAGGCTTCTGGAATACTAATGGTACTTTCAGCAACACAAAACACTTGCCTTCTTCTACACACAACAAGCTGGAAACCATAATCTGGCCCGGTGGGACTATTCGAAGTCCGCAAGGGCATAAACAAGGAGGGAAAAAGAGAAAAACACTGAGAGTTCTGGTCACATCCACCAACAGGTTCACAAGACTGGTGAAGGTGACAATTGATCCACTAACAAAAAAACTAACTGCTGAAGGGTTTTGTATAGATGTCTTCCTAGCTTCTATTAGCCCTTTCAACTATGATGTGGAATTCACACTTTGGCGCAATAGTAGTAACTATGACGATCTTGCATATGCACTTAGTGTCCAGGTATGATTACAAACTTTTTCTATTCACCTATGTAGAGTGTGTGGAAACTAAGCTACGTACCTACATTTAAAACTTTGTATTTCGTCACACAGAAAGACAAATATGATGCGGCCGTTGGCGATCTTACAATCACTTCCAATAGATCAAGTTATGTTGATTTTACGATGCCATTCACTGAACAGGGTGTTGGCATTATAGCACCAAGGGATAGAAGTACGTGGGTGTTCTTCCAACCTTTAACACCAGACCTTTGGTTAACAAGTGCAGCTTTCTTTGTCTTGACGGGTATTATAGTTTGGTTGATAGAAAGACCTGAGAACAAGGAGTTCCAGGGATCTTGGTCACAACAGATTGGAGTTATGCTTTGGTTTGGTTTCTCTACCCTTGTTTACGCTCACAGTAAGTACCAACATATCTTGTCAGAAGAAATTTAAGTGACCTTTAAATTACATTTTAGAAATTCTATAAAATAACTCTTTTTTATCAAACTATAAATTTTATTAAATAAAACTCTATAAGCTAATAAATATGATAAATTAGAATTTGTAACATTAAGCTAATTTAAAATGTAGCAACTATATTATTATTTGAGAAGTAAATTTGCTGATTTGTCAATTTCTCCATGATTTTAGGTAATTTTTATTTGTTATAGTTTTAATATTTTTTATATATAATTTATTAATATAATTAAAAAAAATTATATTAGTAATATTAAATTTTAGAAAATGAGATAATTCTTATGTATTATGTTACTCTCTTGAAAATATAATTTCTATTTAAAAATTGAAAAATTAAGATATAAATTTATAATTAAATATAAATCAACCAAAAATATTTTTATAAATATATTTTATAATAGTTAAAAAATAATCTCTAAAATATTTCTGATATGTGAACTTTGAAATTTACAATTAATTTGATGTTTGATGTAATTTTTGAAAACATAAATAATAACTTATTTTCTGGTTTTAAAATTAATAAAATATAAACTAATAAATATTTGTTAACTTCTCCATAATTTTAGTTAATTTTTCTTATTTTTCATTACGCTGGTCTTTAATAAATGTAAACTAATAAATACTTTATCAACTTCACCATGATTTTAGGTAATTTTGCTTATTTAGCATATTTTGATAATTTTATATTTAATTTATGTTATGTAATTAAAATGATTTTATATTAACAATATTATATCTTTAGAAAATAAGTTAATTTTTTATCTATTATGTTTTTATCTTAAAAATATATTTCTATAACAAAATTTAAAATTAATATATAAAATTTATAATTAAATATAACTAAGCAAACAAATTCTAAACAATTTCTAATATGTGAGTGTTGTCATTTATAACTATTTTTATGTTTGAATTAAACTATTTGAAAAATTTATAATTATTTTGATGTTAGAATTAAGCTCTTTGAAAATATAAATAATAATTTATTATGCTGATTTTTAAATTAATAAAACATACTAATAAGTATTCATAAAAAATTGTGTTCGCAACGTACGGCTAAAAAACCTAGTTTAATAATATATATGAAAATAATTTTTATATTATACGTAAATTTATAGTTCTATTTAAATTATAAATTACTAATTTATATATATTATCCCTAAATATTATATACGAAGTCATTTGTATATGTGTAATCATCACATTTATTCTCAAAAATAAAATGACATGATTTTGTAAAACTATTACATGGCATTCTGACATGTACAATTTTAGATTTCTATTTCTTGTCAATGCTTTCTAAATATGGTAATGACTAATAACTCTTATATCGTCATTAAAGTATTTTTTTCTATATAAATATTTATTTTAGCAATTGTTTTGAAATATATTAATAAATAATAATTCATATATCAGCATTATAAATAAATATATATATATATATATCAAATTAATAAAACTAAACTAAATATAAGTACAAATAATATTTATATCAACTTATATGTCATGTTTTGTATATATATATAATTAAAATATATATTTATATCAACTTATATGTCATGTTTTGTTATAGTGAAATGATTAAATTTTATTTAAATATATTGTATCATTAGGTTAGTTAACATATGGATTTTATCAGTTTAACGTATTTTAAATAAAACCAACAAAAATTCAAATTTATTAGAATATATTGTATAAAGACATATTTAATACGGAACAAGAGACATATTTAAAATAAATAAATCATTAAATAAAATTTAATATAAAGAAATTATTTTTATAAAAATGCAATCCTAAATTGATTAAAATTTAAAATGAATTAAAAGTTTAGTTAAACTAAATAAAAAGAAACAAGATTAGAAATATATATTTATATTTTTTTTCAAACCACTGAAGTTAAAATATAAAAATAAAAATGTCAAAAATGTAATGTTTGTTTTCATTTACAATGGAGTTCACTCCTTTTTTTTCTGAACACTTCAAAACCTTTCAATATGTTTTGTTATATTACATCATAAAACATCTATGATATATATTTTCTAGACACTAAGTCATCCAATAAGAACAATATTAAAACTGAATTATGAACTTTAATCAACACATAAACTGTGAGACTACTATATACTTATTTTATTTAAAACTTATTTTACGAGTCTTCTTTTTCCTCGTTAAAATTGCTTTTCTTGTAGTGTAAAAAGAAAATTTATGATAATTAATAACTTCACAAATTAATAAAGGAATATATAATTCTAACACTATCAATTTATAAAGTTAGATTTTACCTTTTGATGCTTACCATTTGTGACAGGGGAGAAGCTAAAACACAACTTATCAAGATTTGTAGTTACAGTTTGGGTATTTGCAGTGGTCATATTGACTACAAGTTATACGGCAACTCTGACATCAATGATGACGATGCAACAGATAAGATTCAACTCCAACAAGAACCACGTAGGCCACCTATTGGGATCACGCATCGCGATGGCGGCTTTCGCCACTCCCAGCATCCAGATAATGTGTAAGAAGGGTGTCAATAGTTCTGAAGAATATGCTAAACTCTTGTTGAACAAAACTGCCACATTTGTTGTCGATGAGTTGCCATACCTCAGAGTCATCCTTGGAGAGAATCCTGGAAAGTTTTTCATGGTCAAGACACAAAGTACCACCAATGGTTTCGGATTTGTATGTATCTTCATCAGTTTTCTTAGTCGTCATCTTCTTTTTAACTTGCTCAGAAAAGGTGTTGGTTTGTTAAACCATGTTTCAGATGTTTCAAAAGGGTCACGAGTTGGTGCCTAAGGTCTCCAGAGAAATCACAAATCTGAGGGAAAATGGGAGGCTAAACGAGATGGCGAAAGGATTGCTTGAGATTCAACTTCCATACGCAACAGATGATACATCAAATCCTATATCCCTTGACAGATTCCGCGGTGTGTTTATGATCACGGGAGTTTCTTCAGCTTTTGCTCTCGCAGTACTTCTCATTCACTGGCTCCGGGAAAGATGGGAAGATGTTGTGAGTTTAGTCAATATATTCCTCTCGAGGCGACTAGTACATCTCAGGATCCTCTTCGCAAGAACTATGCCTCCTAGTCCCATCGATGAACCCATTGGCGTGAATGCGGTTCAAATGGCTCAACGTAACATACAACAGGAATTGGTTCACATGTAGCAAAAAGTCCATTATATCATTTGTGGCATCCTTAATACAAGTGAAGTTGAACCTCATGTTCTTGTGCATGCTTAGGTATAAATTATAATGGATATTTAGAGCAATCCGTGTTTGTAAATTATAGATGTAACTTGTCTTCTTCTTTTTTCTTTTTTTTCTTTTTTTTTTTGCAGATGTAATATAGTTTACCTATCTTGATGTAAAATACAAATCATAGCTTGTAATCAGATTATCTACGTCACTTTCTAAGCTTCGGAAAATAAAAATAAAGAAACACTTGATGTAAAAATGATATCTTTGTTTTGTAAAAATTTAAAGAGAATAATTAAGTTAAAAATATATTTCCACAATCTGATTAATATGTGGCTAGTGTTTTCCTGATTGTTTGGTTTTCTCCAATGTATAAAATTGGGCTTTCCCTTAGAGCAACATTATTGCAGGGACAAATTAATGTCTCTTAGCATTTTTTATTATTATTTTTTTATTAAGAAACAATATTAAGAAACATAGGTAAATGTGTAGATTATTGGTAGAAACTTTTATGTTGTCTCTTAGTAAAACAATCATTTGAAGTACATAACAAGCATCATAACTTGAATGAGTCTCAAAGCTACTTTGATCAATGTAAAAGAGTAGTACCGTGCTAAGCTTATCACCACGAAGACCAGAACTTTCAAGAGCCTTCTTCCCAGCAACATTGCAATACTTCCCATCAATATAACCTTCTGAGCTAAACCCTTTAAGATCCTTTTTTGCTCCACTACTCTGTAATCAATATAGCTCCAGTAAAGTGATTAAGTACATGTAATCAATTCAAAATTTCACTAAATCTGAAAGTATAAAACTTGGACGGACCCAAGAAAGCAAAATACATGTACGTAAGATAGCTGAGAACTCTGAAGAACTTTATTCTCCACAACACACCTGGATGATACCAAGAATGCGTACACGTCCATTACAATCATCAAGGATGCAGATGTATACAGCGATATATGCTTACCCCAACATATAATGATCGGCATCTTTAGCATTGTATCTTGTATATCCAAGGCCCGTGTAGTCCCAGACCTAACACCCGAAAAAATTGGCATGACTTCATTTTACGTCTACATATCCTTCATAGAGTACATCATACCTAGAGAGCTTATACGGTTAACTTAGAGCAGAGGAAGGGATGCTATACACTAACAAGTAAAGAGGAAAACGGCGGTAAAATCTAACCAATGTTTAGTCAAAACGAAGAAGTCTGTTACACAAAAACCACAGTCACAAACCTTAGTGAACTACACAAGGTGATGCAGAGACAACCATAACAAGTGGGGTTAATAAATCAATACCAAAAGAAAGCACACTCACTTTTACAACCTTTGACAAATGTTGAGCGTGTGTGTGTGGTTTTGGTTGTTGCTAAAGTTGATCTGTTTTAACAAAAAAATCATACTAAAGAATCACCACTTACCTTAATTTTCTTTGACAACATTATTAGAAAAATAGAATCCAATTCCTAAATAATGATTTGAGTGACAAATGAGTAAGACCTCGGATACCTACACTGAATTTCCTTTTGAATATTAAATGTCTACCCTCATAAGATCTTACAGTCCAAAGAAAAATACAAAACCTTTTTGACAGAAAAAAAATGAAAGTTAAAGTAGACAGGTGTTTGTAACTTTTGAAAATCTGAAACTTCTTTACCATAATAGTAATACAGAGGAAAAAACAAAACACGGCATGGGTTGGGTTGGGTTGTGTAAATACAAAAGGCTCCGGATCCAAGCATGAATGGGCTCCATTTCGCGTCCAGGTCCGGGTCGGGTTGGTTTTGGATTTGAGTACCGTGGAGAGGAAGATAGTGAAAAGCTCTGTTTCCCTGGCGCTTTCCGATTTCTACGCCGCCAACAGTGGCTACAAAACAAGAGTCTCTCTTTCGGTCAGAAACTCTCGTGGGGAACCTCTCCTTGCTCTTGCTTCTGGTAACAGTGATTACCATCTATGTATGTTCTCTGTCTACATTCACTCACCATCTTAACGTATGTTCTGTCTTTGCGAATGAGACTGCTGTGGATCTTCTGCAAACTGTAGGAGTGCAGGCAATAATTGGCGGGAACTCGTTGCTTGAGACGAAGCTTTTGGCGGAGCTTGGGGAGAAAGCTAGGGTTCCTGTGATTTCACTTAACTCTCTTGCTTCATTGTCATTGCGCAAATACAGTCATTTTATCCATGCAACGCATGATTCTTCCTCCGAGGCAAAGGGCATTACAGGAAGTCAAATGTATCATTAACTCTTCTTGAGGCAATCACACAGTGTAGGTTCAAGGGTTTGAGTTGTGACTTCCATGTGAAGCATAAGAAGTTGTTGTCCAACAAGTTTGAGATTGTGAATTTGGTAGGATCAGGTGAGAGAAGGATGGGATTATGGAACTCTGATGGTAGTTTTAGTAATAGAAGACACTTGTCTTCTTCTACTCACTACAATCTAGAGACCATAATCTGGCGTGGTTGGACTATTCAAAGTCCGCAAGGGCGCAAACTAGGAGAAAGCAAGAGAAAAACATTTGAGAGTTCTGGTCACATCAAGCAACAGGTTTCCAAGACTGGTGAAGGTGGCGACTGATCCAGTAACAAAAGAAGTAACTACATAAGGGTTCTGTATAGATGTCATCCTAGTTTCCATTAGTCCTTTCAACTATGAAGTTGAATTCATACTTTGGTCCAATGGTAGTAACTACTACAATCTTGCATATGCACTTAGTAGCCATGTACTAACCATTGTTTTGATTAATAACGGCAGCTTTCTTTGTCTTGACGGGCATTATAGTTTGGTTGATAGAAAAACCTGAGAACAAGAAGTTCCAAGGATCTTGGTCGAAACTGATTGGAGTTATTTTTTGGTTTGGCTTCTCTACCCTTGTTTATGCACATAGTAATTAGTAAGTACCGTCTTTTCACAGTTTTATATGACCTTCTTGGTGAAAAATTGTTGGAGTGCTGATTTAAATTAACGTAAATTAACCATGTTTTCAGATGTTTCAAAAGGGTGACGAGTTGGTGCCTAAGGTGTCCAGAGAAATCTCAAATCTGAGAGTACATGGGAGGCTAAACGAGATGGCGAAACGATGGCTTGAGATTCAACTTCCACACACACAACAATAGCAGTTCAAATGGCTCAAACGTAATATACAATAGGAACTGGTTTCACACATATCAAAAAGGTCCATAATATCATTCGTAGCATCCTTAATACAAGTGCTCATGTTCTTGTGCATGAGTTTATAGCTTAAAGACATAATAGTATCTTTTGAGATGTCCTTAACAAAATTCTTGGCAGTAGAATCAGTAATCTTGTTCTTTATTACAAACAAGATTACTGCTGTCTTTTTAACTAACTTCTTCTCTCCACCACAGTTAGCTATCAACTTGAAAAATAATATTCTATTACAATTCAAGCATAAACATACATTTTGATGCCTTGATGGATAGCTGAATAATCTCTACACCATAACTAGCAAAACAGCATCTATAACCTTCAAGCTACTACACCAACATTATCAATTTCTAATAATGATGGTAGTGGCTGCTTCCTACTCTCCTGCTTGAAAACTTCAAAGTCTCATCTGGCTAAAGTACTAATCAAGATTGCAAAAAGAGCAAGGAGGATCCCTCTGCTTGTCGTCAATATGGACCTTGGTGATCCTGAGAAGTTTACTCTCTGTGACTGATCCCTGCAGACAAACCAAGACACAGGTTAGCTCAACAAGTTTAGCTCCATTAACTACTACATGTGACCTATGATACTAGAAAAAATACTCCATCAACCACTAGTTGTGAAACGTTCTTCTTCCAAATTTAAGAAATATTACAAGAGCATCTTGTGTTTATGAGAATCTTACCTTTGTAATGGTGAGAGCCGACCACAGTAAATGGTGTTTTGAGGAATGGAATTCTCAGAAGTATCAATCTCAGGATTCACTACATTCAAGTACACTTCTTGTCCAAGGTACCATGAGGCGAGATTGTCTATTCGAAGATTCCACATGCCAGCATTATCCAAGTAAACTAAGATAGCCGTCCATGCACCAGGAAACACCTGTAAACACAAGCAGCAGTTTAGAACCATGTGAGAAACTCATGCAACATATCAGTTTAAGTTGTCAAAGACAAAACACCTGAGTAGTTGATCTAGCAACCCCATCCCCTTTGTTGTATAAGCTTCTACTATTCTCTGTCCACAGACCAAAGTCCATCCTTCAAAACAAACATCAAAATCAACTTCATGATATGTAAATGAATCTGATATCATATAATTAAATGCAACCTTACCCAACAACAAAGAATGCATAACCATCCAAGTGATAACTCTTAACAATAGTGTCACTATTCTGAAATATAATCTCCATGAATCCCTTGTACGTCCCATTCATGACAGAGGTATCAACCTTAGGATGCCTATTCATCGGTCTTTTCGGAAAATCCAGCTTATACACCCCTGAGATGTTGTACTGCTGAGCAAGCTTCAAAGGTGTTGAAGGAGGCAAATACGATATACCATTAAGAGTAGCACGTAACCACCCATCTATCTTCTCTGGTGGTCTGTTCACAATCACGTAGACATCAGTTACTGTAATCTGACCATACTTAAATGATCCTTGAGGGTTTGGACGAGCAGCTCCAGCTGAGACATTCAGCCTTATGGAACGTGCTTGGTTCATTGAGAAAGATGTGTCCAATTCATTAGGAGGATCAGGGAGTGGACCTGAAGCGGGTCCTTGGGAGCTAGAGTAGTGTAAGATAGCAACTCCAGTGGCTTTAGCAGAGGAGGATGGTGTTTTAGTAAACCTTGTGCTGGCAACAATGTAGTAGTCATTACTACCAGACTGATCCATAGTGACTAGAAATGAGAAAGATTGTCCCACATGAATGTCCATGTTTGTGTAGTTCTGCTGAACTGTGTATGAACCTTCTGTCTCAACAAGAAGTAGGTTGTGGTTCTGTATTCTAAAGTTCAGTGTGGTTGCAATGCCACTGTTATGAACACGGAAACGGTATGTCCTTCCTGGTAAATGAAAGTGGTCAAGAAGAATCATATTATAAACTGTACCACATCCAGTGTCCTAAAAATCGGTCTAGGCAGCGCGTCCATCTAGTCGGTAAATCGGACCTAAACAAACCGATTTTTAAAAACATTTTTTTTAAATCGGTTTAGGCGCTCAAAAAAGTGACCTATTCATTCGCCTAATGAATAATCTCATATAACACCCTAACTACCGCCTAGTGATTTCTTGAACATTGACCATATCTATGAGATTGTTGAACTACATTAGAGACAATTTGACAATAAGCTATCAAGATGAAGGATACCTGGTTCAACGTTTATTGTCCCATAAGGAAACCCTTTCGAAGCAACCTCACTACTAAAAGGGAAAGGTCCAAACCCATTGATGAGAATGCCATCAGGATCTCCAAAGTCAATCTTACTCTCAACATCTTTCCTCAGCTTCTGTCAAAAGAAGAGATATTAGCAAAAGAGAGATAACTAACAATGAAAGAAAAATAATATTGTGTATAACCTTATGGCTCTTAGTGAACCAATCACTGATAAAGAGAGTAACATCTCCATCAGGCAAAAGAAAAGGAACTGGAATAATGTCTCTATTGTTGATAATGATCCCACCATAACCACCAGCTGCTCTCTGAAAATTTGTGGATGGGAAATAAAAGAAACTACCAATCTGGTCTTTGACTTGAAACTCATATGTCCAGTTCCAACCAGAAGGTATTGGACAGTTTGTGCCCAAAACACCATCTTGCCATGAGTTCTTCCTATGTTGGATTCCATTCCTAGAAAACCACCACAATAACGTTTAGTAACCACAAGATTTGAACAAGAATCATTACTATACCATGTGAGAAGCAAGGGCTCATCAAGGTTGTTCTTCACGTTCACAACCACATTCCAGTTTGTGGTTACATTGAGAATGGGACCAGGGAAGAGTCCATTGATGCCAATTACCTACACCGAGATCTCAAGAACTTGATACATTGCTCTCAAGAATTGAAGTTGAGAGATTAAGAGAGAGAGAAAGAGGAGGAACCTGTTGGCGAGTGCCTAGAGGAGAAGCGGTGAGGTAAGAGACAGTCCAGTCAAAGAAAACGTAAGGGTCAGCGGCTAAGCAGACAGTTGCCACCGACAAGAACAAGACCACCAGTGAAGTGCACGGGAAGTGAGGTGGAGAGGACCGCATTGGATCTCTCCCTCTCTGTCTCTCTCTTTCTGTGGGAAGCTTTGTTTACTCGGAGAAGACATGTGCAGAGACCAAGTGGGAAAAGCTTTTAACCGTGTGTGGAGGATTAGAGAAAGAGAGAATCAAGAGAATGTGATTACAGCCCAAGGCGCCAAAAGAGCACAATACTTGTTGGGTCCCACTTTTTCAGATAAATTATTAAAATGCCGACAATCTTTTAGAATATATTCAAATCAACCCCCGAGATTTTTTTTTTTTTAAATTTGAAAATAATGTTTATAGGCTTAAGAGTTAAGAGTCGACTTTCTTGCGGACCACAACGTTAATAAATGCCCTTTATAACTTTACTTATTTGGTTTGTCAAGTTGTTCATATTAAGAAAAGACAATGATCTACTCAGCTAAAATAAAAATTGTTTTTTATGATTTAAAAGTATAAAGTAGTTGAGAACTTTAGGACTGGTCTACGTTCTTGTTTACAAATGTTTATTAAGTATTGATTGAGACTAGGTCTGCGACTTCGGTTTTCCAAAACCGAATCGAACCGAACCGTTGATTTTCGGTTAACCGAAGTTTTAAAAAAAATTCTGAAATAAACGGAATGAAATTTCGGTTCGGTTATCGGTTTATTTCGATTTTCAATTTTATTTCCAAAATAACCGAATTTTTAAGTTTTCGGTTAATTTTGGTATAATTTTTTCAAAATATTCGGATATTTTCGGTGAAATTCGGTTATTTTGGTTAAATTCGGTTATTTTCGGGTATTCGGTTATTTTCTGTTCGTTTTTTCGGTTATTTTCGGTTTTTAACAATTTTAATTTTTTCTGAAAATCGAAAACCGAACCGAACCGAGAACCAAATTAATTTTTAAAACCATACTGAACTGAACCGAAAACCGAAAAAAAACCGGTTCGGTCCGGTTTGGCCCATTCGGTTCGGACAAAAATCCCAGGCCTAATTGAGACAGATAAGAATCTGATTTACTCCACCATATGC
This sequence comes from Eruca vesicaria subsp. sativa, assembly GCA_932364175.1. NCBI lineage: Eukaryota > Viridiplantae > Streptophyta > Magnoliopsida > Brassicales > Brassicaceae > Eruca > Eruca vesicaria. The sequence continues at coordinate 206,883 of CAKOAT010324043.1, forward strand.
TTGCATGTAAACAATTGGAAATTAAAATTTTACTCTAAATATATCCACTCATTTTAAGCTAAAAGAATGATCACTTCCTAAACAAGAAAACCAAATGTAGGAGGGTTTAGGGCTTCAGCAGGATTAGAGAGAAAGGTTATGGGGAAATGGAGAGACTCCGGAAAGCCATGTGAAAGCCTCCGAGAAGTCGCCGGAACATCATTGATATGCAGTGGAAAATAATGACGACAACCTCCAGCTTGGTTTCTTGTTTCTTTATGCTCCTTTCTATTTGTATAATTGTATTTCATTGTTTTCTAGTGTTGCAATATGGCAAGATATTCATGATGTATCCATATCCCATCATTTAGCTATGGAATGAATAGTTTACTTAATATCATGTTCTAATAAATTTAGCTAGGAATGATGTTTTGTGGTGAAACCTTGTTTATGTTAATTATTTCGCATACTCTCTTATTCTTATGTTTATTTATGAATAAGCGCATATTCATTGTCTAATTATGACTACTCATCTATGAAACGAAGTATAGTAGTGAGTGTAGGTATCAACTTGCTGTAATGTTATTGATCGGATATTTTCATGTTATTGTCATAGATTGACCACCAACTTGCTTCCCTAACGATTTACAGCTAACTAGTAATGATTTAGATATTATGATCTTTTATTTTCCAGTAAGGCACTGCGAGAGCTGACAAGGAGTATATGTTGAGCTAGTGAACTCTCAGACAAAATAGGATCAGAGTCCTTATGAATATATGCAGAGGTTGTATTTGTTTCTCGTCCATGAGGAACATTAAGTTAGAAACTAATCGATTGAATTGCCACTTATAATGTTAAGTATCCCTAAACTGAACTTCAAGACCATAGAGTATATCTTCCATCTTTTTTTCTTAATTTCTTTTATCTTGTCACACGCATGTTTGCACCTTGATTTAGACTTCTTCTGTAAAACATATTACGTATGAACGTTCTGATTTTTTTTTTTTTTTTTTTTAACTCAAACATCAACTTTGCATTAACCAAGCCAATGTCATACAATAGGCTTATCAGCCTCAATACAACTACTTAACCATCTAGGCACGATAGAATACAACTTAGGGACAATGGACGTAAACGCTGCAGTCTCCTTTGCTATTCTATCGGCAGTCTTATTACCACTCCGAGGATAGAACCTCACTTCCGAATCACCCATGGCTCTTAAGAGGGATCTGATCTCTTGTATGATGGGTTGTAACTTTGGCCAGGTCTCCTCCTCATCCTTTATCATCTTTACCAGCTGCAAGGAATCTGTTTCAAAGTGGACTTTTGCATACCGGAACCCCGCCATAGTGGAAATTGCCCATCTCAAAGCTTCAGCCTCTGTTTCAATTGCTGATCCCACAGCCAATAATCTCTTTGCCCCGACCCACAAAACATGTCCCGTATGGTCTCTTAATACCCAGCCCGCACCTCCTACACTCGTCTCCTTCTTCCAAGTACCATCGGTATTACATTTCAGTGTTTGTGCAGAAGGTGGTAGCCATTTCTTATCTGGGATAGTATTTGCCGGTTCTTTTACCACCTTATTTATACACCCTTCTCTCCCCTTCCAAGCTTTTGCGTCGTCTCGAGCTTTCTCAATCGTAGCATCCGCAACGTAGTCCTTTCCTCGAAAGATAAGTTCATTCCTATTCTTCCACAATCTCCACATCAACCATGGTATAAGATCATCTTCCAATGGTTCCTTTGGGTACTCTTGTTTCAGGTTTAAGACCCAATAAAAGTTGGAAAACAAAGAATCTGACCATGTACCTGGGGGGTATGTGGATATTTGCTTCTGCCCATATCAATCGAGCATAAGGGCAAAGGAAAAGAAGGTGATTGGCGCTCTCCGACTCAGCTCCACATCTACTACAGCTTTTATCCTTCCCTATGTGCCTATGCACCAAATTCTCTGCAACCGGCAGAGCATTACTAAGACATCTCCACAGGAAATGCTTCACTTTTGGACTCGTTTCCAAATTCCAGACATGCTTATAGATAACATCTAGACTAGGCTGGAGCACTTGTGAATTCTCCTGCGTCTCTTCCATCATCTTCACCTGAGTCCAATAGGCTGACTTCACTGTATAGTGTCCGGATTTGGTGTACTCCCAAACATAAGTATCTTTGCTATTCTTCCCTGCCGGTTGTATCTTCATGATTTTATCACGAGTTTCTTGGAGGAAGAGCCTCTCTAGCAGTTCTTGGTTCCATTCACGGCCATTTCGACACAACAGCTCACTCACCCTCATATCATAAGCAACTCTGCATTGGGAATTATCCACAGTCCTCCGCATCGAAGTGGCCATAATCGCCGGCTCCTGTCCTATCCATCTTTCCTGCCAGACTTTTGTATCCTTCCCATTTCCAATAACCACTTTAGCACCTTGTTGGACTAGTTTCTGGGCTGCGTGAATGCTTCTCCAAGCATAGGATGGCCTAGATCCCAGAGACGCATTAAGAGGATCCGAATCTTTAAAGTACCGGCTTTTAAAAACTCTTGTCATCAAGGACGATTTGTTCGTGATCATACGCCAAAGCTGCTTCCCCAATAGTGCCAAGTTGAAAGCCTCCAAATCTTTGAAACCCAAACCACCGCACACCTTTGGCTTACATAGGCTCTCCCAGCTCTTCCAATGCATACCTCTGCCTTCTTTATTGTTCCTCCACCAAAAGTCAGCCATTAGGGCCATAATTTGTTTGCAAATTGTTTTGGGGATCAGGAAACATGCCATTGTGTATGTCGGCAATGCCATAGCAACAGCCTTAAGGAGCACGTCTTTTCCTGCTGGGGATAGGAACCGTGTCTGCCATCCATGAACTTTTTTATTAAGGTTTTCTCGTAAGTATCTCAACAGAGAGACCTTTGAACCACCAAAAGCTTCCGGTAACCCCAGATAGAACCCCTCTCCGCCTGTTTGCTCAATTCCCAGCTTTAACTTGATAGCTTCTCTTCTACTGGCCGAGATGTGTTTCCCAAAATAGACACTCGATTTCTGGTAGTTTATCCTTTGCCCCGAAGCTAGGCTGTACCTTTGTAGCGTCTGTACCAAATAATCAAGCTCTTCATCTGTAGCTCTACAATACATCATGCTATCATCTGCAAACAGAAGATGTGAAACAGGGGGAGCTCTTCGTGCTACTCTCAAGCCAGATAAACGCCTCTTCTCTTCCGCTAACTTCAGCATCTGGACAAGTACTTCTGTGCAAATCACGAACAAGTATGGAGAGAGCGGGTCGCCCTGCCTGAGCCCTCTGGTGGGGCTAATGCTTCCAAAAGTTTCTCCATTAATGAGAACTTGGTAGTGAACGGATGAGACACAGCTCATAATGAGTTTCCTCCATACTTCTGAAAAACCGATAGCTCTCATAGCTCTATCCAGGAATGACCACTCTACTCGGTCGTAGGCCTTCGAAATGTCAGTTTTAATCGCTATAAATTCTTCTGAGCACTTATTGTCAGAATTTAGCGCGTGCAGAAGCTCATGAGCTACAAGGATGTTATCCGAGATCAGGCGCCCTTCTACAAACGCCGCTTGAGTCTCTGAGATGATTGTAGGCATCACCTTCTTCAACCTTCTCGCCAGCACCTTTGAGACTATTTTATAAGCCACATTGCACAGGCTGATAGGTCTGTACTCACTCATCCTCTTCGCGGTAAGCGTCTTTGGGATAAGACATATATTGGTGTTATTTATTCCTTCCTCCAGCCTGCCTGTGTCAAGGAAATTTTGCACCATTCTCGTTATATCCTCACCTCCTGTCTCCCAAAACTGCTGGAAAAAATGGCCATTCATGCCATCAGGACCCGGGCATTTATTCGGGTTAATATCAAAGACAGCCCTCTTCACCTCCTCCTTTGTCACAGGCGATAAGAGATGTGAATTCTGCTCCAGTGATAGGACTGCAGGTATTTCACCCCATTCTTCTAGTTGAAAGCCTAAATCCTCAGAAGCAAACAACTTTTTGAAGTAATTTTCTGCCACCCTTCCCAGATCCTGATCAGCGAACCATTCCTTTCCTTCATCATCTACAAGACTCTTGATTCTACATTGCAACCTCTTGTTCTTCGTAACTGCGTGAAAGAATTTGGTGTTTTTATCTCCTGACCGCAACCAATTTAACCTGCTCTTCTCCCTCCAGAACGTTTCTTCATCAAGGTACTCCTCATTAAGTTCTTTTTTCAGGGCCTCCAATTCCTCTCGTTTGTACCGCTCTTGACGGGATGCCTCGTCGATCCTGAAATGCAACTCCTGGATTCGTAATGCAGAATTCGGTTTCGCCTGTCTCTTCCACACAGAAATAGCCTTCCTGCAGCCTGCTATTCTGGACATTATACTCGCTTGACCATTACCATGTGATTTCCAGCTCCTGTCCACTGTCTCCACGAACCCTTCTCTTCTCACACACCTTTGGTCATACCTGAAGAGTGTTAGTTTCCGCTTCTGATAACCATCGAGTGCAGTGAGAATGGGACTATGATCAGAACAAGCTCTTTGTAAATAAAAAGTGGTTGCCTGTGGATACAAAGTTAACCATTCCTGGTTCGCTATAGCCCTGTCTAAGCGGCACTGGACTAAACCTTTTGTTCTTCTACCCGCCCAAGACATACAATCCCCTTTATATTTTATATCCCACAGGCCCCAATTGAGAAGGAGCTGCTTGAATTCCTCGCCCTTTGTATCTGCTCTCTCTGCTCCTCCTATCTTCTCGGATTGATCAAGGATTTCATTAAAGTCCCCAGCCAGCATCCATGCTCCACATCTTTCAGCTCCTATCCTTGCTATTCGTTCCCACACCTCACTTCTCTTCTGTTTCACTGGATCTCCATACACACAAGTGAGGAAAAACGTTTGATCCTGCCAGTTAACCTTCACATCAATAACTCTACTATTAGCTTGGATCTTTACAACTTCACATGAGTTCTTCCAAATCACAGCCAATCCGCTACTCTTGCCTTTGGCATCAACAGCAATAAGATTATGGTAGCCCATTCTCTCCACAACATACTCCATATACCTCCTTCTACTTTTGGTCTCACTGAGGAATATTATCTCAGGGTGATACTGACCAAGTATACCCTGTAGATGGCGAACTGTAGGGGTATTCCCCAACCCCTGACAGTTCCAGCTAAGTATTCTCATATGGACTTCGAAGGGTTGGTATTAAACTTCAACCCTTCTTTCCTTGATGATCCACTTGTCAATACTATCCTACGGACAGAATGATCTGGGAATGTCCCTGCTACAACAGCAGACTGAACAGGAGTATGTGCTGCTACTTGAGCAGAATGAATTATTGAGTCTTTACCACGGCCATCAGTCACAACTCTAGGGTCACCCAATCGAAGGAAGACTGATGGAGAAACTTCTTTCTCTTGGGGATTCATACGTGCCTTCTTTGACCTTCTGTCATCACTCGTACTTAGCCTTCTTCTCTTGGAAGATGCTGACCCAGCAATACGATCGCCTTTGGGGGTAGACAGTAATTGGTCTCCTAGTCTCTCAAAGACTGTTGGTGGGCTTCGACTACCTTTACTCGATTTGGCTTCGTGCTTTTCATACTGAGAGCCCCCACTCAGTCTGTTTCTGAGATCACTCCCTGAACGATCTCCTGATCCTCCACTTCTATTCCGTACAAGCTCTTATTCTTCACTTGATCCTCCAAGTCTATTGAATACAGAAACCCAGGCTGGAGTAGCAGCAGCACTACCTCCATCTGCAGATCCCGCCTTGTCTTCCGAGATCCTTGGGGTCGCTATTGATTCCTATGTACTGCGCGAGACTCTCGCAGGGCCTCTCTCTCCTTTCTTTTTCCACACCAGCTGGTTATCTTGAGCTACACGTTTGCCTTTTCTTTTATCCTCGCTCTTCCCTTCTCTGTTTGGAACTGAGACTTTGTTTCTACCTCCCCTGTGGCTACCGCCTACTGATGAAAATCTCACAGCTTCCCCTTTACCTGCGGAAAAACGCAGAGCCTCTTTGGCTTTGCTCTCCTTCTCCTGAAGTTTTGTCCTAAGCTTCTGGGCAGCTCTTTGGTCCTTCTTCCCCCACTCCCCCTCCTCCGGCTCGCAGACTTGTAACGGGCATTTGGCCTGGTCATGCGTGAGTCTCTTACATGAGAAGCATAATTTGAGTAGTTTCTCATACTCGAGTTCTGTAGGTATGGTCACACCGGACTTGAGTCTTGCCGTCAATCTGAACTGTAGGGGTTCCTCCGTATTCACGTGAACCAGAGCTCTGATGTACTCCAGGGAGTTTGAGTTCTTAGCATGAAGTTCAACCTTTTCCACCTTACCCAGCGGACCCAGCAAGATCTCCACCACCTCTTTCTTCAACAAATGGATCGGTAGACCTCTTACTCTGATCCAGAACGGTATTCTACAAAGGAACTCCGAAGGTGGGTTCAGACACCACTGGTCCATACAAACCATCCAACCGTTAACAAACCATGGCCCTCTAGAGAGTACATATTGGAGGTCACTTTCTGACTCAAAGATGAACTGTACTCTATCCTCCCCTACACCTCTTCCTCGAACTCTCTCTTCCATCCCCCAAATCGGAGGTAAGGCCTTAACAAGCCCTCCAACTTTATGGACTTGGGGGTTAAGACATCTAACGATAACACTGAGTGTGTTTTCTTCAATAAGATCCTCCACTTCCAGATCTGGGATATCCACCATCTCTCCCTCCTCCAGCAGCTCCATCCCTTTGAGCTCCTCCAGCAAGGAAAGCTCCTTCCTCTTGCGAGGTCGATTCATTACTTCTTTTTTGAACGACAAACTTTCCTGTCCTTTAACCACCACTAAGAAGTCACTAAGACTTAATGAAACGTTGCAGACTCTCAGAGACAAGAAATCCTTGAGCCTTCACCGCTACTATTCTCCGCCTTTAGCCCCCTGAATCTTTCGTATGGGATTCTTCTTGGTTTCTCGAACAGAGGTGCGAAGGATTGGAAGGCAGTGACTCTAGAACACGCGGAACACTGATTGTATGGGTTTTGAATCAGATCTGATTTGGGAATTTTTTCTCCAAAACCCTAATCGCCGCCTTCTCTCTATTCTCTCTCATCTCTCCATTTTCTCTCTTTCTCTCTTTTAATTGATACTTGAACGTTCTGATTATTGATTATAGGTTTACCGTTTACCGCTTGATAAACATTGTTTGTTTCTAATTGCGTCACTTGCCGATATAATTTAATAATGTAAGAATGTGAGATTATTGAAAATTTCTTGAAAAGAAAAGATGGTAACAAGTCAAAGAAACAAACAACTGTCTAGAATTAGTAATGAATTAGAATTTTGACCAAGTTCACAACTTCGAGACAAAACAATCCTATCAAGAAACGCACATGCAGCCATGCAAATGAAAGATTATCTCTGGATTATTTCGAAAAGATCCTTTTGTCAGATTAAAACCTTTCTTCCAATCGCAATCACGCGCCTCCACGTTTCCTTTTTTTCTATCCAAGCCGCAATCACGGAGACCTTCGCGTTTGTTTCCCACGCGCAGTAACCGAGCGTGTTCTATTCCCGTACACACTTCCCATGTGAGCACAGTCCATTAATTCTCCAACGTCTAGGCCCAATCATCTTTCAGGACAGACAGATCATAAATGTTTAACCCTCTTATTCCAAAGCAATTACAGTACTATTACTCCACGTGTCATCCTCCCATTGGATGATTCGTTGTTCCGACATGGAGAACACAGAAACACAAGATTCGTACCTCTTCCTTTTTTCCTTACAATAATTCTTGAATCTACTCTGTTTCAAGCTGTCACCAATGTCTTCTTCCTTCTCCTCCTCCATCGTTTAAACCCTAATCTCTCTGATCACGTAGCAAACACAATTCAAGATGCATCGTGTTCTTCATCTTCTCATCATCGCCTCCGTTACGATCTCGATCCTCGCCGAGAATGATTCTATATACGATGTCCTTAAAGCACATGCCTTACCAATGGGGCTATTACCAAAAGGTGTGAAGGAGTTTAACGTGGACACCAAGACGGGACAGTTCTCGGTTTTTTTAAACCGATCGTGTAAGGCTAAGTACGAGAGCGAGATACATTACGAGGCGAATATTACGGGAACGATAGGTTACGGAAGCATCGGTGGTTTAACGGGTATAACGGCGCAGGAGCTCTTTCTTTGGTTTCCGGTTAAAGGGATCCGTGTGGACATACCTAGCTCTGGTGTTATATACTTTGATGTCGGAGTTGTTCGTAAGCAGTACTCTATGGCTTTGTTCGAGACGCCTAGAGATTGTGTTGCTGTTGAGAATGAGGATGAGTTTCGTGGGGATGATAAGGTAATGGATTTTAATCTCTTGTTACTTTGATGTGTAATTGTTATATTAATGTTTTATGTCATGTGTTTTGTGTGCAGATTCGGTCGTCTATGTTACAATTCTATGAAGTAGATGAAAGTGTTGGGAGAAACATTGTGTAGCCAAAAAGAGTTGATGAATGTTGTAATGAAGATGTGTTTATAAAGTTATACAAGTTAGAAAAATTTTAGCTACTCATGGATTTTTGAAGACACATAGACAGATACACCTTCCATTTGAGGTCAGATGCTCTTTTCTTCCACGTTTGATTTGTTCGGTCTGTTTTGAAGTGGAAGTGAGAGATGTGAGCGTAAGTTTAGACGGGAAGAACAAGTGTCGGAGGGTTTTGTATGGAATGTTGAGATTCGGTTGTTGGAGCGATCATAGGTGAATGAATGTTTTTGTATTTTTTATGTTTTGCACTTTGTCATGTATTTTTCTTCTCCTAGCAATCTAGCATAATACATAATATGTATGTAATGTCTAATATATGTACCTGTGTAATCATATTCTTTATCCCAATAAGATTGTTTACAGTTTGCTGTATTTTCCGTTCACTTGCTTAAATCATATTCTCTAGCTTCTTTTGTCTGTGTTGTTCTGGTTTATGGCATGTGTCTGGCTGGTGATTTTCTCCCAACTCTGTTTTGATTGGTTTTCTTTTTAGTCTCTCCTGTTTCGGTTATGTCTCCATGTTTGTTAGGGCTTTTTCTCTGGTGGTTTGGAACCTGCCAGCTATTGTATTCCATATCTGAATCCTACTTTGTATCCTTCTTTGTTTCAGTCTTAAAAAAAGACAACGATAAATATGTCACATGTTGTAATATAACAACTTGCAGTGCCGGCCTATGTATAACTCGTTGAGCAAATTGAACCATGCCAGAAATGCATGTGTTATGGTACTTTCCGCTAGTTAAGGTTAGATCATTATAACTTTTTGTGGTCAACTACTAATTGGTAGTAACTGTGTAACCTCTGTTATAAGATAACAGGTGTTAATATAGGTATGAAAGGAAACATCTGATTGCAACGGTGTATTATAAAGCTACACATAAAAGAAGATTTGGAAATAAAGCATGTGCCAGACATACTGAATGAGAAAGAAAGAGATGTTTTGTACTAATTGAGCGAGTATGAAGCAAAATCCTTGCCATGCTTTGCGGCTTGCTCACTTCATGAAAACGAAATTACATTGATAAGGGATTATGTCCTACCTTGAATCATTAGTACATGACTTTTCATCTCATGAGTTTATCAAAATATTAACGTAGATCTATTGAGAAATTTATATGATCACTTACATTTTCCAAAGTGGACAATGAACTTCTCTAATAAGAATGATAAAACATCATTATTTCATTTGGGGCCATTGCTGATCAGCTCTGAAGATTTCCATAACTGAAAACCGGAATTTGTGTACCAAACCAATATTGATAACCAGTCTTTATTTATTTTTCATGAAGTGGCTTGGTTTTAGTGATAATATAAAGTTACTAATGATCTATAACCAACAAGCCGACTTAGCTCAGTGGTAGAGCGCGTGACTTTTAATCCCGTGGCCGTGGGTTCGATCCCCACAGTCGGCGATGCATTTTTTGTTCTAATTATTATTTTATCTTTTTATCCTCTCTTCTTCAAATATTCCTCATCGTAAGGTTACAAAACGATTCCGCTTCTCCGCTTCCAATAACCAGATTGTACCTACACACAATCTCACACGCCATTTGCATTTTATCTCTCCTTGTCTTCTTTCGCTGAGTGTTTTTTTTGTTGTCTCAAACCGGATCGGTTAGCTAATGACTTTTGTTTCATGTTTCATTTTCACCCTGGTTCTCTTATCATGCGTCCTTTCTTTGTGTTCAACCAATAAACGCCATTGGGCATAGATTTTATGAAACCAACAAAAAAGTAGTTCATTATAAACTGTTGTTGATAGTTATAGAAAATGGAATACATTAACACTTGATTATAGAGAAAAAAAGCACATGAAAAGCTTAGCAAGTTGGAGCGTTGTCTATATTACATTTGCTAGGGAGCTCAGCAGCGAGCGCGGGATCAATACCGAAAGAACCGAGCCAGGGAGAGTTTTTGTAGCCACAAAGACAGCTGTAGTCAGCGTGTTTCAGAGCGTCACAGCAAAGCGTTGATGGTTCTGTCGGATTCTCCTTGCTCACCGCTGGTTTGCATTCATCCAACTCTTCCCGGGTCATCCCACAGAGATCAATCGCTACTGACCTCTCCGCTAAAGTAGCCATCACCACTACCATCATCATCACCATCATAACCACCTTCTTGCTTGCCATTTTATCCTCTTATTTCTTTTTTTTGATATAAACTTTTAATTGTGTTTGTGATGTGAATGTGCATGAGAAGGGTGTATATGTAGTAAGTGTTGGAGAGCCCCGTGACCAGATTGTTGGATTATTCCATTAGTCACGGGGTTTTGGAATATTTACTTCACTATTGGGAGGTTCTATTGGTCAGAGAACCCTTATTGCAACTACTAATTCATACATCAATTATCCATTACACATTTTTCCAAGCCACTATATAATAATTTACTTCAAATGGTTGAAGAAAATTCCAGGCTTCTTAACACTACACATTGTACATTTTTAAAACAATTAATTATCTTCGTATGAGAAAAGTAACATTGGTTAGCATCAGACATTTAACGGGCCGGAGTTGAGCCCATGTAGAAGATATATCTCTTTGATCTCTTTGGGGTTTACCTCAAATCCTCGTGGGCTTTACAAAATTTACTACTGAGTAATTCCGTAAGTAATCGGAAGAGACACCAATAACTACTTTTTACTTGGTTATTGTCAACCACAAAGCAAATAAAAAACATCAGTTAGTATAAAATAGGGCAGAATGTGGAAAGAATGAAGAGAATAAGATAATTCTAGCTGCTCTCTCATTGGTCCTTTTACCCCCATCGACTCCACACACGTTTGAAAAATAAAAAGAAGGTAAAAAGTTTACTGCACACTTCAGACTTGCTCACAAATGTCAAGGAAACAAAATACTGAAAGTAACAGTTGAAACAAAAGAAGAAGAAAACAAAAGGTAGCCTTTGACAATTTTCTTAAGAGGCATGTAGAGTTATGGACGTAGCCTTTCCCTTCATTCCCTGTTCGGGGGAGAGTTGAGATAGTCCAGATCTATAGATTCTCAAATTTCTTTTTTCTTCTGTATTTTAAAACAATACTGTTACTTTATTTTTGTATTTTATTCTTTTATTCTACCATTTTTTGTTGGTAAAAGCCATATTTTACCATGCCGATTCTTTTGTCCAGGAATCGTTTTCTTCAATGGTTTAAAATTTCTCTGATATAATGTATTTATCGTTAATAGTTGATATCTTCCAACATCTCTCTTTGCTTAGATTTGATGGGTTCATAGATGCAATTAGATCTTATGTTGCATTGAAAAGCACGATAGTATGGTCTTTGGTGTGTTGAGTGTTGACCACAACCAGCTGTGACTTGTGTAGAGCCTAATGAGCTGTGACAAGTGTAGAACCTAATACTATAGCCATTTCGCATTAGCTCATTGCCTAATGAGCTGTGACATGTGTTGACCACAATTATCTACTGGATGTTATATGTCATGTATGGTTCATTAGCTCTGGTGTCTTTGCAACTATCATATTTTATATTCCATTCCCATAATAACTATCGTTTTAGATTTTTTTAATTTATTTCTATTTAATTATTTATACCCAACCACACAGTTTCAGTTCAGAATTTTACGTTTGTTTCAAAATTGCTTAGGGTAAACTGCATGGTGAACAATGATTAAAAAATATAATAGAGTGTATTTATAGTCAATTTAAAAACTAGTAGTATACCTTTGTTTTAAAAAAAAACTCCTGGCTGATAATCAGATTCAACAAATGTGTATTTCGGTAGTATTCCATCAGAAATCTTCAATTTAGAATATCCAATATGTGGTTAGTTCTACTTCTAGCGACTAAACAAGGACCTTTTTAATCACAAGAACAGTAAATACATGAAAAAAACATATCAGAATCAATCCAACGTCTTTCATGGACGGAAGGAAAAATTAACATGTAATTTTCTCATTTTTAAAACAATTGATGAATAATGTAAAACTAAAAGGGACTTTGGTATAAAGATGAAATAAAACAAGGAACTGACAGCACGAAAACACAAACCCAATGGATTAATGATAGAGACATTAGATAGACGAGATAGAAAGGACTAATAGTAGAAATGTATATACGTTTAGGAGTATAGTAGGAAAAAGAAAATTAGACCAAAAGACTGAAAGCCAAAACATCACGATATCTTTTAAAATAAAATACTACTTTCAAATTCCTATATCCCAATGTCTAGCTACGTGTTAGGGATCCATGAGGACCATTAAAATGATAAACGCAGTACAACACGCTCATGTATTAGGTATGCTAACTTTCAAGGTATGTAATTATATCATTATACCAGATTTTAAGGATTATCTTACCTAACCTCTATACATTTATTAACAGCCATTCTGTTGATGTATTTTTTTTAACTGTTTCCCCATTTCAAAGGCTGCAATGAGCAGTTGCAATTGAATTATGCTGATATGAATAGACCTAACCCCACCTGTCCTCTGTCAAACAAAACCTCTGATGAAAAAAGTATTCAAAAATTATTGTAAAGATGGAATTTACAAGTAAAAAGGGTGAGAAATTGACAAAAGATAATAAATGGATTGCTTGGAATCGTGGCAATGTTGGTTGCACACTGCACAGAGCACAGTGTTACATAATAGAGGTAATGTTGCATGTGGCCCTTCCTTCCTAAAGCTCCTTTATTAACTCTTTTGTCTCTTAATTTCAAATTGGATATTCCCATAAGACATCAGTAGTGTTATCTGCTCCACAGAAATTATAGGAGTATACTATATATTCTTGCCCTTTTTCAACACAGAACAGTAATAGTATTAGCAAAGAAATAATAATATCAAGTGCATAAATCAGCTTAAGTTAGATATCATGAAACTTGGTTCAATGTAATCACTTTTAAAGTAACGTTAATTCTTTTGTTTGTTTGTCAACCCCATGTAAAAACAAAATCTAAAGCCAACAAAACAAAATAAAGAAGGGTAAAACAATATAAATAAATAAAAGTGAAGACAGACTACAGAAGACTGAATATAAATACAATTCTGAACACACAAAACAGTAGATTTTTGTAAAAAGTAAAAAAGATGCAGAAGAGTAGCTAATTTAAATTTTACCCTACTGATATTTTTAAAACAATCACTCACTGTCACTTTACTCTCTCTCTCTAAACCTAGACTCTCCCTCTCCTACAAGTAGACTTTAAGACAACATTGTCTCAGTGTTGTGTAATGTAAAAGACCATCTCTCTCTCTCTTTCTTTTTAGGTTACTATAAAGCAAATATCTAAACATCAACAAAGTTCAAACTCATTCATCACTACAACAATGGACTACGTAAAAGCTCCTTCTCTTTTCTTTTCTTCTTCTTTTGAGTATTATCAAACCTTTTAACCTTTTTTAACTTCTCAGAAATACGGAGGAGGAGGAGAGTACTGCAGGAGGGGACACGTGCCGGCGTTTGGAGGCTGGGACTGGAACGACGCCGTACCATTCACTCAGTGCTTCGAGACAGCAACTACTCATCATCAGCAGCCTGCTTATCTCCACTACGCTCCTTACCCTCAAGATCGTGATCTTTACGACAACCACCACCTTGTCGCCCCCGCCGTGATCCTCCTCCCTCGACGCCGGGTACTTTCTTGATTTCTTCCTTCCAAAATTCAACACTCTCCCTCGACGCAATGATTTATATGTTTGTTCTCAGGCTAAGGTGGGCCAGGAGCCGAAGAGCAACAGCTCCAAGGGGAAACATAACTTCAAGACGGATGCGCGTGAGACTAACGCGCCGAGGAGCTGTCCAACACCGGTTGTGAAGCGGAGGACGACGAAGCCGAAGCCTGTGGATGAAGACTTGTACAAGGTGTCCCCTCGACTTCTCTCCACAAAGGTATGTAGATTTTTTATTTTATTTTATATCTTTAACTCTTCAAGTACTTTTAAGATTTAGGTTTTAAAATGTTGATAAATGAAATAGCAACACGGAGTTATTCTCTTTAATATATTTTAGTATTAAGTAGTAATTTTTAATTCAACGAGTATTGTGTTAAAGATTAAAATGTTGATAATTCGAATTGCAGAAAAGGGGAGGTGGGTTTGGGTGCATTTCAAGATGTTTTTTGCCAACACGGGTGCTTTGAAGCCACAAGCGTGACAGATTGTGAGTCAGAGGACAGTTTGAAGTATGTTTTGAAGTATGTATGTATATCTCTATGCGTAGGAAAAAAAGAAGATGAATTCTAAAGGATAAGCTTATAATGCTTCCGGTAAAACAAAAGTCATATTGTAATACGTAAAACATGTTGGAGTTAAAAAATATGTTTCTTAAATCAGTCTTCTTGTTTTTTTTCTTTGAACTTTTTTCATATTTTCTTGGAAGTATGTCCAAGTTTGTACTGTTTTGGTGAGAGATAAGGGATGTGAAAGGAGTTAAAAGGCTGAGGAAGGAGGGGAATGTTGAATAGAAGCATAGCTTTAGCTTCGTCATCTATAAAAAGTTTGACTTGTGGCAGAGCTACCTATTGCCTTTTTCTCTTTCTTTTTTGTAATTTGAAAAAGAGTGGATTATAATCTTTTTTTTTTGGTCAAAGAGTGGAGTATAATCTAATAAGAGTTAATTAGCATAACTTCATGCATGGTAGATTCTGAAGAAGATATTAAACTAGCTAATAACTGAATTACAATGTAGTATTGGAATTTATGTTAATTTTCAGTACATCGATGTAGCCTTGCTAATTTTATATTCGAAGTTATTATTCTTACTTGTCTGACAAATTAATTAACTAGCGGTTAAGTTAAATGGCGCAAAATAATGAATTATATTTACTTGGATATCAAATGGATACATGTATATATTTATGT
The DNA here is from genome assembly GCA_932364175.1 of Eruca vesicaria subsp. sativa. Taxonomy (NCBI): domain Eukaryota; kingdom Viridiplantae; phylum Streptophyta; class Magnoliopsida; order Brassicales; family Brassicaceae; genus Eruca; species Eruca vesicaria. Next base: position 222,225 of record CAKOAT010324043.1, read on the forward strand.
GGTGATTGATGATTGCATAAGAAATTAACAAAGGTTTGACGAAAAGCTCTTCTATTTCTTTTTTAGCATTTACTATGGTAGACTAAATTATTGAGGGTACATTTTTGGAATTCATGATGTGGATGAATCTTGTAGAAGATATGCCTAATAATACCAAATTTTCATTTTGTCCCAAAGAAAAATACCAAAATTTCATTCATTTCCTTGTCTCGTGAGTATTTTTCTTTTTCTAGCTAAAAACCATTCTTCTTTCCTTGGCATTTTCTCTCCTGATTTCTCAATAAATATACGACGCCTAATAATATAAAAGTATCCCCATAATATTTGTTTACTTAAATTACCCAAAATACAATGAGTTTATATAACCAAATTACTATTTTGTTTTGTTTTGGTTTGGACAGCATAACTAGGTAACCTTATGTAACATTGAAGTATCACATAGATGTTGGGCATGACTCGAGATGAATTATAACAGCGTGTTTTAATGTTACAACTATTAAAATCCAGGTTACAAAAGAACAAAACTATTTATTTCCTTTCCTTATGAAAATTTCTCGTCTTTTTATTATCTTCTTAGAAAACAAAAATAATACACGTTAAAAAGGGAAAATCTTAGAAAGAGACAAAGTGGTTAAATTAATCAAATGTTTTTAAAGCTTAGAAATAGACTCACGCTTAAAATTTGGGAAAGATTAAAAATGTAGCACTCGCCTAAAGGAGAGTTAAAAGACATGATGCCAGCAGCTTGATTAAACTAGCATATACTTTTTAACTTTCTTACGCGGATAAGATTGTTTTAATACTCTACTAGATGTTAACCCGCGCCCTGCGCGGAGTGAGGAAATCTAAATAATTTATCACTTTAAATATAAAGGTATTATAGAAAGTTAAAAGTCATAGAAATAAATATAACATTTTATATGATAAAGGATTCCACGGAATTGTGTATATAAATAAGCTTTGAACTTTTAAAAAACTTGTGTATTTGTTTTGTTAACTTAAAGAATATTTCGTGGAAGTGAATCTTTAAGAGTAAGCAAAAACTTATATAAAATAAATTATAAAGTAAAGATAAACGAAACATTGGTAATAGAATTTTTTTTTCATACATAAATTATAAATATAAGATAGAACATAAGATAAACAATATAGACTAATAAAATATGAAAGAAAAAAATATAAGCAAACAAAATAAATTAAAAATTGATTAAAGTCCGCCATGAGTGTTGTAATATATATATATATATATTATAAGAAAAATCAATAAATTAAAAATAAACTAATAAAATATAAAAGAAACAAAGTATTGTTTTCACAATCAAGTAGTTCTAATCCTATCTCTCCACATAGTCTTGAAATGTTCCAAGTTGGCATCATAGTTAAAGCCCGCCAAGTGTTGTGCTTGCAAAAATGTTTTGTCGTAAGGATTTACTATTTAGATAGAAGGTCTTGTATATATATACAAAAAGGCGTGGCGCTAGGATAAATAGTGATAGGCACTCGTCATCTTTTTTACGTATCGAAATTGATATTGATTGTCCAGAACTTGCCATAATCATGTTTGTAATTCAAATTCACGGCGGATTCGAAGGACTATTATAAGAAACAATTATATTTATTGGCCAACACAAATAAATTAAACTCAATCAATGTATTATAAAAAAAACATGTATGATTCGGTTTTGACTGTAATTTTCCATTAACAAATCGTATAATATTAATGAGTATTTTTTAAACAGGAATTAGGGTCGTATTTAGCTCACAACATTCCTAATTTGATTGTAATTTTCTATTACCAATATCAAATTATATTAATGAGTACGTTTAAAACAGGTATTAATGTCATATTTAGCTCAAAACATTCCTAATTTTGAATATTCAGAAGATCATTTATCTGCCCGCAAGTAATGCTAATTGACATTATATGATCGATTTTTGGAAAGTTCAGGGCGCGGGAATAAATGCTATAATTACATATGGTAATATGCAACTCATTTTCGCTTCTAAAGATATGGTTTAAATAAAATCTTTTGAGCAAAACATATTAATTTGAATAAAATATTCTTAACAGATGTGGTTTTTTCAATATTAAAGTAAAAAACTATATGTGTGATTTAAATATCATAGAAAACACATTTTCGTTTCTAAACATTATATAATAAGTTTAGACAAAGATTGAATATTGGAATTAGTCTAGGTGAAAAATTAATAGTATATTAAAATTTTGTTTTTATTATTTTCGTAAATACGTATTTCAAATAATGAAAGTCAATAGTAGAACTATGGTTAACAATATGATATGTGTATATCATACTATCCGATCAATATATCAAAATATGGCTTAATGGTGAGGTATTTCCCTATAGATAAGGAAGTCAATATTCAACAAATATATTCGTGGGTCATTACAATTGTGTACAGAAAATATATGTAATGTTTTGACCAATGGCAAAAGTAGTAATTAATCTAGTAAACTAATGGCTTTTAATTAAAATGGGTGAGAGTGATTGTGGAGCTGCCACGTGTAAATGGCACTCTTGTAAATCACACATGAAGGCAAGGTTTATTTTTTAAAATGCTCCTATTTTAATACATAAGGGATCTCACAGAAATTATAAATTCAATTGTCATGATGGCAGTAGCTTGATTAAATTAACATAAACTTTTCTAACTTTTTTAGGCGATAAGATTGTTTTAATACTCCACAGAGTTTATAGTACAATTGAGAGAAACAAAAATTAAATTTTAAAAACAATAGTAGTATATATTGTTTATTATGTGAAATTCACAACGCAATCAAATCTAATTATCTACACAATGCATGCAGTACATAAGAGTCATGGACGATTCCAAAATTAGAAATTATACTTATAAGTTGCAACACATATGACATATCTATGATGACTAACAATTTTGCATGCATTTTACGATGAATAGTTTTATATTGACAAACAATTTATGCATAAACCAGAATGGTCAGTTTACATATCTCTAACATGTATCATCCATCCATAATTAATAGAGAACAAGGGATTGATCATTGTTTTTGAAGATTAACGTTTTCAGGTACTAAAAGCGATTCTTCACGATGATTATCTTATGCTTTTGTTTCTCCTTGACTCTTATCTCGTTTTTTTTACTACTCCATAACTGAGTGATGTAGTCGATGATTCTGTTTGCTAGAAACAGTTCTTTTTTTTGGCTGTAAACAATTTTGCATGGATCATGCTTGATATTCTTAATATACTCATTTTGATTCCTCTCCCACGAGTTAAGATACCTAAATTCAGTAATAAGAACACAAGAGGGAAGGAAGATGGAGGAGAAGGAGGTTGGGAAAGGCAATTTGAAGGTGCAGGAAGGGGATATTGAAAAGAGTTCAACTAAAGGACAAGCAAGTGATAGCATTGTTCAAGTATCACCTGCTAAGACGGGGAGGCAAGGCTTAAAACAATTGGGTGCAAGTGCTGTAGTTCGTACTGTATCGAGATTTGCAGTACTGGCAGAAGGAAGAGAGGTATGTGATAATGTTGAAGACGTGGGTGAGGAAAGATTGACGGAAACTAAGGATGCGAATGGGAACACAAAGGAGGATTCAGATAAAGAGGAAGGAGAAATACTGAATAAGAAGGAAGATCAAAAAGAAAAAGCTCAGTTTGAGAAAAAATCTTCTTTGCAGAAGACAGAATCACCTTCTTCCGTTGTGAATGTTCCTAAAAAGGCTCCACCAAGAGCAGTGGGGAAGAAGAAAACCTACAAGAAGAAATAAATATGGCTAGTTTTTTCTGGAATTTGAGAGGATTTAATAAAGGCAATAAACACTTAGTTTTGAAGAGGTGGGTTGAGGAAAAGAATATTCAGTTTGGAGGAGTTCTAGAAACAAGAGTGAAGGAAAGAAAGAGTTATAAAATAAAGTCGAAGGTGTTCCCGGATTGGTCAGTGTTAGATAATTATGAATATAGTAACTTGGGTCGAATTTGGTTGGTCTGGAAGTCAGGAGTAAGGGTAACACCGTTTTTCAAGAGCGGGCAGATCATAACTGTTTCAGTGAAGCTAGAAAATGAGGAGGTGGAGTTTTTCTATTCAGTGGTCTATGCGGCTAACAGGGAGGAAGAAAGGAGGGATCTGTGGAGAGACTTGAGGAGTCACCAAGAGTCTCCCATGTTCCAAACACGTCCATGGATGGTGGTGGGTGATTTCAATGAAACAATAGCAGTTGAGGAGCATTCTGCTAGTGAAGTTGTTACTCAAGGGATGGTTGATTTTCGAAATACTATTCAGTATTGTGGGTTATTTGATTCTGCTTCTCATGGACCGCTCTTCACTTGGACTAATAAGAGGGAGCATGGGTTAATTTCAAAGAAGCTGGATAGGGTGTTGATTAACGATCATTGGACAAGGAGGTTCCCAAATTTCTATAGTGTTTTTGAGAGTGGAGGGTGTTCTGACCATCTAAGATGCAGATCACACTTGAAGCCGATTCAAGATCAGGTGAGAAGGCCGTTTAAGTTTGTGAATGTTCTTACTGAACTGGAGGGGTTTAGGCCGACTGTTGATCAATTTTGGAGCAATACTGAGCCTATATTCTTATCTACATCAGCAATATTTAGATTCTCTAAGAAGTTAAAAGCTCTAAAGCCTATGCTTCGGAATCTAAGCAAAGAAAGATTGGGGAACATTTCTAAGAGGACAAAAGAAGCGTTTGAAGAGCTGTGTAGAAGACAGGAGGAGAGTATGAATAATCCCACTGAACAGAATACTGTTGAGGAAGGTGATGCGTCTACTAAATGGGAAGCTCTTTCAAGAATTGAAGAGAAATTTTTGAAGCAGAAGTCTAAACTCCATTGGTTAAAGGTTGGGGACAAAAATAACAAAGTATATCACAGGGCTGCAACTGTCAGAGCTACAAAGAATGCGATACAAGAGATTTTATGTAGTGATGGAAGTGTTGCAGATACGTCAGAGTTGGTAAAGGAGGAGGCAGAGAAATTTTTCAGAGAATTCCTGCAATATAAACCGCAGGATTATGAAGGGATTTCAGTGGAGGAGTTAGAGAAGATTTTACCTTATAGGTGTACAGCAGATCGATGTACTCAACTGATGAAAGAGGTTACTGCAGAGGAGATTCAGAAAGTACTTTTTTCAATGCCAAAAGACAAGTCGCCTGGGCCAGATGGGTACATGGCTGAGTTTTTCAAAGAGGCGTGGCAGTATGTGGGTATGGATTTCATTATTGCAGTGAAATCTTTCTTTGTGAAAGGATTTTTACCAAAAGGAGTTAACACGACTATTTTGGCACTAATCCCGAAGAAGATGGGAGCTAGAGAAATGAAAGACTATAGACCTATTTCATGCTGCAATGTATTGTACAAAGTGATATCGAAGATTCTTGCAAATAGGCTGAAGACTACTCTGCCAGATTTCATCGCCCTCAACCAATCGGCCTTTGTGAAAGGTAGACTTCTGATTGAAAATCTACTTCTAGCCACAGAGATTGTCAAGGAGTACCATACAGATTCTGTTTCTGAGAGGTGTGCCATTAAGTTTGACATCTCAAACGCATTTGACACTGTGCAGTGGTCCTTTTTGCTGAATTCTCTGCAAGCAATGAAGTTTCCCAGGGAGTTCATTCATTGGATATCCTTGTGTATAACATCTGCTTCATTTTCTGTGCAAGTAAATGGGGAATTAGCTGGGTATTTCAGGAGTAATGTCTGAGGCAGGGATGTGCATTGTCTCCATATTTGTTTGTTATAAGTATGAATGTTCTCTCAAAGTTACTGGATAAAGCTGCTTTGGAAAGACGGATAGGATACCACCCTAAGTGTCAAAACCTGAGCCTAACTCACTTAAGTTTTGCTGATGATATCCTAGTGTTTACTGATGGTAAAGTCAGGTCTATGGAGAGTATCATAGAGGTGTTTGATCATTTTGCCAAGATATCAGGGCTGAAGATAAGTATGGAGAAATCCACGGTTTACTTGGCTGGAGTAACAGAAGATAGAAGAAGAGAAATGGAGTTAAGGTATGCTATACAGCTGGGTCAACTACCTGTGAGATACTTAGGACTCCCTTTGCTCACTAAAAGAATGACAGTTGCGGATTACAAACCTCTTTTGGACCGTGTTAGAAACATAATAAGCTCTTGGACTGCTCGACATCTATCTTTGGCAGGGAGACTAACTCTTATTCAATCGGTAATTGTGAGTATTACCAACTTTTGGCTTCAAGCTTTTAGGCTTCCTCAAGCATGCTTAAAGGAAGTGGAGAAAATGTGTGCTGCTTTTCTATGGTCGGGTCCAAGCCTGAACCCAAGAAAGGCTAAAGTCTCTTGGGATATTGTTTGTAATCCTAAATCTGAAGGAGGGCTGGGGGTGCAATCTTTTCGAGTTGTTAACACAGTTTACTGTTTGAGATTAATATGGAGGATTCTTGCTTCAGCTCCATCGCTGTGGGTCCAATGGATAAAGAGTTATTTGATTGGGGAGGAAAGCTTTTGGTCGCTTAGGGAGGAGACTAGTAAAGGTTCTTGGATGTGGAAGAAAATTCTAAAATATAGAGAAGTTGCTAAGAATTTTTTCAAGAAGGAAGTGAGAAGTGGAAATCAGACCTCTTTTTGGTTTGATGATTGGAGTCCGCTGGGAAGAATATATAATCTGACGGGTCCGAGGGGTCTAATTGATACAGGGATACCATTGAAAGCTTCAGTTACTGAAGCAGTGTGTAATAGAAGAAGGAGAAGACATAGAACTGATATGTTGATAGCGATTGAGAATACTCTGCGGTTGCTGGAGGGTAAATTGATCAATGGAGAGGATGATAGATCTCTTTGGAAGCAAAATGAGGACTGCTATAAGGAGGTTTTTAATTCAAAGGTGACTTGGAATCAGCTTCGTGTTAAAAACCCGGAAGTAACCTGGAAGGACGTTGTTTGGTTTAAATACTCAACACCTAAGTACTCTTTTTTCACTTGGCTGGCAATTCTTAATAGATTGTCTACAGGTGATAGGATGGTGAAATGGGATGCCACTGTGAACCCGCTATGTGTGTTATGCAAAACAGATACTGAGACAAGGGATCATCTGTTTTTCCAGTGTGCTTTCTCTAGCGAGGTTTGGAAGGATGCTATTGGAAACTTGTTGGGATATAGATATGAGGAAGATTGGAGTAACTTGCTAACCATTCTGGTTGATAAAGGTCGACCAAAGATGGACATCTTCCTTATTCGATATGTGTTTCAAGTTGCGGGCGTTCATTGGCTGCGGGCATTCATTGGCGCAAATGCTGCAACATAAGAAAGAGAGTTTACAAAAACATAAATGAGAACCAAGGAAGCAAACAAACCTAATTACACAAGAGGTGTATTCAAAACACAATAAGATGCATATTGGTCTACAGAAAAGATCAAAACTCTCTAGAGCAGATGGTGAAACAACAAAAGATAATTCATCTAAGATCATCATTACCTCTCTCATAGCTTAAGGCTGAAAATACTAAACAATATCTCCACTTAGACTCATATGCAGCAAAATTAATATGCGTAGCGTAAGCCTTGTCTCCATTTCATGTATCATCTTTGGTTTTCACACTACTCGGAAGAACTTTTAACATATATCATATTAAAGCTCAATATTTGTTTATTCAAAAACAGTCTCAATGATGTAAGCAACTCACCTTTTTTCTATCATTTTCCAATCTCCTTTCTCTCGCTTTCTTCTTATAGTATATCCTTCATTCGAGTAAAGCCTCTCCCAGTTCTCTCTAAGTTCATTATACATTACTTTTTGCACCATGGCTCATGCTCCTATGATCCTCAAAAACTCGCAACACGATTAGATATCATCATTAAAACAATATAAATAGCGCGTATTAATAAAAACTAAACTAAATATAATTTTGTACATAACTTATATATATCATATTATATATACACATATCTACATTTTATCAAAATTAATTGTAAGTATGCATTAACAAATACAAAAGTAAAGGAATACTAATCAAATAATTTTTGTTGATAGTTAAGAGATGAAAATTTTATTTAAATTTATCGGGTCATTAGGTCAAGTAACAATTTATTTTTATCAGTTTAACGAATTTTCAACTAAAAATAGACAAAAATCAAGGTGTTATAAGAAATCCAACACTACAAAAATACATTTATAATTTTTTTTATAACATGACGATGTTAAAATATAAAAATAAGTACAGGTAAAGCAAATTTTATTTTAATATATTATATTTAAAATTATTATTTTTTCTACACGACGCCTAAATATTCCTAATCATAAACATTAAAATATACACGGGCTATCTCAATCTGGTGTTATGTTTATCGAAGGTCAAATGTACCCAAAATTGAGGAAAACATTTCAAAATAACTTAACAACTTTGTAAATCAATGTTTCATGCTATAATTTTATTATACATTCTTTTTAGACATCAATTATTTGTGAAATAAAACCTAACAGAAAAAGCCATGCGCTCATTGTTTCAAACTAAGTATAACAGTCATTTGTAAGAGTACGTAGATATCACTAATCGTATGTAAGTAATGTAATGCTAACTAACTCCATCCAAACTAAGACAATACAAAATCATCTTGAATAAAATCTAAGACTATGAGGAAGTGGCCCATGAATTGATTCACGGATAATAATCAGTGGAAATCAGCTGGACGTTTCCTGCAAGTCTTCGCGTCTTCAAATGATTATGTCTTCTCTTTTTTTTTTAGGTTAAAGTTGGATGTGACCATTATTGTTTTTCACATTTCTTTCAAATTACCGACAACTTTGTTGTATGGTTTGAATGGAAAATGGGAAAGCAGCTCGAAGTTTCCTACAAGTCTTGGTCGTCGCGTACTTGCTCTTATGTATCTCTACACTCTTTCCTGAGTTATTCACCAAAATAATTACAACAGCTCTTCTCTATCTTTTTTTTCTCCATGGCTTCTTCTTCTACTACTTCTCGCAATTGGAGATACCATGTTTTCCCCAGCTTCCGTGGAGAAGATGTCCGCAACTCATTCCTCAGCCATCTTCTCATGGGACTTGAACGCAACTTGATCACTACATTCATCGACCATGGCATCGACAGAAGCCGCCCTATCGGACCTGAGCTATTATCGGCGATAAAAGACTCTAGGATCGCCATCGTCATCTTCTCTAAGAACTACGCTTCGTCAACGTGGTGTTTAAACGAACTGGTGGAGATCCACAAGTGCTTAGAAGATCTGGATCAGATGGTGATACCGATATTTTACCATGTCGATCCTTCTGAGGTTAGAAAGCAGACTGGTGAATTCGGTGAGAGGTTTAAAGAAACATGCAAGGACAAAACAGAAGGTGACAGAGAAAGGTGGATTCGAGCACTAACAGATGTGGCAAACTTGGCCGGAGAGGATTCTAAGAACTGGTACGTTGGTTTCTTTATCAACTGATTTGAATAGATTTCAAGTGTTTGTTAGTGATATTTGTTAAAATTTATTTCTACTTGATCAAAGTGGAAATAATTTAATTGCGAAGACTTGATAGAAAAGAGACAAATTTTACATTGTGACAAAATCCAACTTAAATAGATTATTTACATGAACAAACATAGCTCTTCGTAAAGAAATTTTTGGGTTCACCCCCTAGGTGAACCAATAGATTCACCAACTAATAATAATTGATTATTTAATATGCAGATTTTTTCAAAAAAGGAAAAAGAATATTTAAAATTTAATCTTTTTTAACTAAAATGATAAAAAAATAAATAAGAAAATAGTACTGGCTGTAACAAAAAGAATTTTTTTTAATATTAGTAAAGCTGTTCATATTAACCCTAAACCGTTGGGTAAACCCTAAACCCTTGGATAAATCCTAAATCTTTAGGTAAAAAAAACAAAAATTATTAATATTATTAAACCGTTCATACTAAACCCTAAATTATAAAAATTATTTTTTAATATTGGAAAAGTCATTCATACTAAACCCTAAACACTAAATTCTAAACCTTTAGGTAAATTCAAAACCTTTAGGTAAACACTAAACCCTTAGAATATCTCTTTACCGAAGGATTTAGGCTTTAACCAAGGGTATAGGATCTAAGATTTAGTGTTTAGGGTTTAGTATGAACGAATTTAACAATATTAATTTAAAAAAATTTACAGCTACTATTATTTTTTATTTTATCTTTACCTAAGGATTTAGGGTTTACCATAGTGTTTAGGGTTTAGTATGAACAACTTTAATAATATTTAAAAAAAAAACAATTTTACAGCTATTATTATTTTTTATTTATTTTTTTATTTTTTGCTTAAAAAATAAACTAAATTCTAAGTATTCTATTTCCTTTTTTGAAAAATCTTTATATGAAATAAACAATTCTCATTGGTTGGTGAGAACCTAAAGGGTGAACCCAAACAATTTTCCTCTTCGTAATGATAGGTGACTTTTCATAAATGACCAATTACCCATTTTCTTCTATAACAAGTCAGGACTCTTAGAGCATGTCCATCCATAGACACCCCTTATGGGTGCTTTAGATTAGTTTAAGAATAAAAATGGGCTTTTGAAAGTTTAAGAACCTTTGATAGTGCTAATTAAATTTCTGACCTCCAATGGGAGAACCCCTATGGGGTTCTTAATTTTTTTTTTAATTATAAATAGAATGATTTAAATAAAAACATACATAGAAGTTTTAATAAAAAGGACATAAAAGCATATTACAAATACAAATACATCTTCACTTTCATCACTCTCTTGCTCATGAACTGTTGTTCGAACTTCATTCCCTGCAGCTTTATTGATCTGCCAAAAGAAAGGATTTATTGAGACTAAGTAGTCATATATATGCTAATAAATGGATCGATAAACTAATTAAGAAGATGATTGAGACTTAGTCATATATATGCTAATAAATTGATCAATTGTTACTGATAGAAGTGGAAGGGAAATGGAAACTGTAATCCACAAGGTAGTATCAAGGACAGAGATAAGCTCCATCAACGTCAAAAATCAGCACAAAATAAGGAATTGTATGAATTCTACTTCAACATAATGCTGTTATTGTTAAGCAGCTGGCAATAATCAGGAACAGAGAGATAGTCTAATCAATTTGTTGAAGGAATTTTCATGATATAGTAAAGGGTAAACCCCATTGAAGATACCTTTACTTTGTACGCCTTGCCCTTTCTTGGACTTGGAAGCTGACTGAGTGATTGGGAGAAGAATGCCATTCTTAGAGGCATTCAGCACCAAGTCGTTGCCAAACTGCAACACCATTTTCTGGAATGATGGTTTCACCAACTATCCACGAAGACGGGAGGGTGCTCTAAGGTAAGGACACAGCTAGCTGCTTCTTGGCACCATCTGTTTTCCATACTGCAATATATCTTTCACCAACTGCAGTGAGAGGATGTATTTGCCATCCTCGGTAAACGCCACACAACGCACACCTCTCTATATAAGAAATAGAAACTATTAGCCACCTTCAATTTTTAAAATAGAGGTAGCCTCCTAACAGTAAAACATGATACTCACAGGATGACCAGTAAACTTCTGTACTTTCTTGAGATCAGAGCACTTAAAATTTAACAAACTTGTGTCTGAGATCAGAAAACACACACATTTTAATGATAAAATTTAACAAACTTGTGTCTGAAAGAGTAATCAAGTTTTACCACTGCATCAATGTCAGAAAAGGCCATCTCATCTTCACCATCTACATCTCTTCCCTCAGAGCCATTAGCCTTTATCATCCTGAAGCGATTGTTGTCTCAGTAACAGTTATCAAAGTATTAACAACATCCCTAGAACACCAAATGCGAAGCATAAATTTAGTAACTACAAAAATAAGCTATCTTTACAAGACCCACAACAAAAAAGAAACAAACTTTGAAGATACAAAGAGAGTTTTTGTTATTACCTGACCAGTAGCTACAAGATTCTTCGATGGATGAAAGTCGAGACCACCGCGTTGGCTACCAAATCGATCTCCATCACAATAAATATGCGTTGGCTCCCAAATCAATCTCCATCACAATAAATACGAAGGATGAAAGTCGAGAGCATCGATGGCGAAGAGAGGAGTCGTCGGGAACAGAGAGAAAAAAGCCGGAAAGAACCGAGATAATCATCTCCTCCCCAAACCGATCACCATCGATTTCCATCACCAGAGTTTTCTCGAGAAATCGTCTGAGAGAGAGAGAAGAAAACAGAACTTTTGATCCGAGATCGAAAGAAAACGAAGAAAGTGGTCACCGTTTTTCAAGCCTATCAGAACATGCCACGTATGGGGTTATTACAACTTCTACCGCCTTCTCTTAAAGACGCGGTTCTGTGTTTTTTTTTCATTTTTCATTTATTTTTTCCCTTTTCTTTTTGAAGAACCTCTCATTATTACCCCCGATGGAGCTGGTCTTAGTCTCTTACACACACCTCTTCACCTTACATACACAATAACTTATATGATTTTATTAAGTATATACCAAACTTAATTATAAACTAACAAAATTATACCATTAATTTTTAGGTTTGTTAAAGGCGAAGCAAAAATGATTGAACATATAGCAAAAGATGTGTTCAATAAACTTATGATACCATCAAACGATTTTAGTGACATTCTGGGGATTGAAGCTCATTTTAAAAGGTTGAATTCGCTTTTGTGTTTGGAATCTGAGGAGGTTAGAAGGGTAGGGATTTGGGGGCCTCCAGGGGTAGGAAAGAGTACCATAGGAAGAGCTCTTTTTAGTCTACTCTCTAGACTATTCCACCACCATGCTTTTGTCTCTTACAAGAGTACAAACCAGTGTGATGACTATGGCATGAAGTTATGTTTGGATGAACGACTTCTGTCGGAAATTTTGTGTCAAAAGGATGTAAAGATAAGTCATCCAGGTGTGGCAAAACAAAGGCTAATGCATAAGAAAGTTCTTATCATCGTTGATGATGTGGATGATGTTGAAGTGCTAAACACCTTGATGATGGATCAAACTAGTTTGGTCGGATCCGGGAGCAGAATCGTTGTGATAACTCAAGATAAGAGACTTCTAAAGTCTCAAAAGATTGAGCTTATTTATGAGGTGGAGC
>CAKOAT010324155.1:1609-25803 GCA_932364175.1 Eruca vesicaria subsp. sativa
TTTTAGGTTAGATTTGCATTTGATTCAAGTTGGGGTCTAGTATTGGGGTTAAAACCAAGTTGTGGGTTAGTTTTGGCAAAAACCCCTTCAATTTTCGTACCAAAAAAAATATCAAAAAAATACGTCCACATACCTTAACATACAAAATATAGGTCCACATGCCTTTAAAACTGGCTTTTCCCCCGCAACTCCAATGTTTTTCCTTTTTTGGTTCTTTGGTTTTTTTCCATACACAAACAATGGGTCCGCCTGAACCCTCCACCCTAGTGAGACTTTGTTAACACATGCTCCTCATTCAACAAGCCCACATTATATTCGATATGTTTATCATATCTCTCCTCATCCCAAAGCCCCTACCGTTCTTCATGGCTCCCACTAATCTCCACCATAAGCTACTAACAAAACATAGAACATTATAACCAGGGATTTCAGACACAAAATTTTTTTTTCTCAACACCTTGTACACAATAATCTTAGTACCCAAATTCATTTTTTCCAACTAGTACACATGTACAACACATTCTAAGCCAATTGACATACTAAACAGATTTGGGAATTATGGACACAAGATTACTTGGACATATGTACGAACATTAGATGTAATATAAAATACTAAAAGAAACCACATAGTAAATAATTTGACATATTCTTGTGCACACACTGACTAGTCCACATGTACGCACAATTAATAGTACATGCAGTGCTAAACAATGCCCTCACCTCAGGGTTATGTTTCTGCCTTTTGTACCACGGTTACATTCAGTCCAGCATACTGCGGTAATATCTTCTCAGGGTAGTTCAACAAGATAAGACTGTCGTCACCGGCTACAAGCTTCAGCAACTGCAGTATGGCCATAAATGCAACCAATTGCAGAGTCATGAGGAAACTCACCGTCTTCACAGTCCGCTGCCCAAGCTTCTTGCAAAACTCAGTTTATGGGTTTTCACACTTACCCATAACCTTTGGATGTGGCTTCAGAGTAATAATTATACACAAAAACGACTCCCTCCCTTATGGAAAAACAAGAATTTTTTTTCATATTTTTCACAAGTTTTGACATATTTAAGAGTGGGCCTAGGCTTCTGAGAAGTTGTAACCAGAACACAATCCACAATTATTATCAGGCAGAGCTTCAGTCTCCTTCACTCATGCATCTCCTTATATTCAACTAAGATCTTTACTTGTGGCATCCATGTTCCTTCCAATCATCTTGTCCCAATACTCATAGTTCTCATCTGTTGGTGGGAGTTGGAAATTGATGTTATACCCATACTAAAACTCACCACAAGTTAAGCATGTAACTTCTCCAAACTCCACCAATGAAAACATTTATGGTTTTCCCCCAAAAACAGGCCACATCTCGTACTTCTTCTTCGTGATCACTTGCCTCGTCATCATGCTATGTACAACTTTTCCCATCCAAAGCAAGACCCCATTAACTTTGCCATCTCGTGTAAGCCGACTATCACATCCTCCATTTCCACTGTTTCTGAAATCACAAAAAGAGAAAGAACAAACGAATTAAGGCCACAAATCAACAGCACCACCGAATCCTAAATCACCAATATACCAAACTTAAAGTTGGCCTTCTCATTCCCGCAGCATCTTTGCCTACTCGACATCTTCTTGTTACACCGCTCGTTCGTCGGAATTGTCTCCTTTGTGGCCTCTATGTTTTCCCTTTCTCACGTTGGTAAAGGAACAAAAGTGAAAAACATGTTTTCACACGTCCGATAAATTAGAAGGTTATTGGATCTTCAATTCTCACGAGCCCACTTCCTATTTTTAAAATTCAAAATCGTAACCAGAGAATAAAATACCCTTGCCAATAATACCTCCACTAGTTACACTTTTACATGGGCAACTTAAAGTGTTTCACACAAAAACTGCCCAAGTAGCAATTACTGTCTTAGCGCGTTATTAAAACTTGAAATTGCCTTGCAGTATTAAAAAATAATGACAGTAGCACAAATCACTAGCAGTAAAGATTTGGTGCTTTTTAGTAGGTTTCGGTGTTCGAGTACCAGATTCTGGTATTTTGGATTTTGGATTCTAATTGTATCACATATTAGATTTTATTCTAGTAAATTTGTTAATACATGTCGAATCGGATATAACACATCGGTTACGATTCTGATTTATATTACATCCTAAATCAATAAAGTAATCATATATTTTTTGGATTCGGGTTAGATCAATTTAATTAAGATATATCTTAACTAAAATCTAAACTTTTAAAACAGAACATAAATAAATGAAAATTTATTTAGAATTTAATAATTAAAATACTTATTTATATTTTAATAATTATCTTTAGATATCATATCAGAATTAATATGGAACTGAACATTTGAAATGCATACTTAATTTTAAAATATCTATATTTCATATTAATTTCGACATTCGAATCAACTTTTTCAGTTATCTTTTCGGTTTTCCAGATTATATGTTTATATTCAGTTAATAACACTTTAGTTTGGGTATGTTTTATAACATCTCACAAAATCAATTCAAGTAGTTTTTTTTTACATTTCAAATCGGGTAAGGATCAAATTTTTGGGTTTGGGCTTGATTCGAGTTTCGAGTTACGAATTTTTTGCTCAAGCTTACTTTTAGTATGTCATATTTCTAGTTAATGAAATTGTCTTTTCCATAATTTTAATTTTTAATTTAAATTTTATTAAAGTTTTGACTTTTATAAAACCCACTTTTCTCTCTTCAAACTAATAGACAAAAATACCTCCTAAACCTTTTTGTACTTTTTTTTTTACTAATCTGTGGGTATTCGAAACATATAAAAAGCTCCAGACTAATCTTCAAAATGAGGTGTAACTCTATTTTTATGGACGACTTACGAGTGCGATAATAGAGTTTTGGTGGAGTAGTGGAGATAAAAAGAAAAAGATCCCATGGATTTCTTGGTAAAAGTTATGTAAACCTAAGAAATAAGGGGGTATGGGTTTATATTTTATTGAAATTTTGACTTTTATAAAACCCACTTTTCTCTCTTCAAACTAAAAGACAAAAATACCTCCTTAACCTTTTTGTACTTTTTTTTACTAATCTGTGGTATTCAAAACATATAAAAAGCTCTAGACTAATCTTCAAAATGAGGTGTAACTCTATTTTTACGGACGACTTACGAGTGCGATAATAGAGTTTTGGTGGAGTAGTGGAGATAAAAAGAAAAAGATCCCATGGGTTTCTTGGTAAAAGTTATGTAAACCTAAGGAACAATGGGGTATGGGATTCCATGACATTGGACATTTTAATCAGGCTTTACTCGGCAAACAAGCTTGGAGAATCTGGGACAATCCGGATTCTCTGGTGGTTTGAATTCTAAAAGGAAAATATTTTAAAAATGAGAATTTTTTGGAATGTGGAATGGGNAGATCCCATGGGTTTCTTGGTAAAAGTTATGTAAACCTAAGGAACAATGGGGTATGGGATTCCATGACATTGGACATTTTAATCAGGCTTTACTCGGCAAACAAGCTTGGAGAATCTGGGACAATCCGGATTCTCTGGTGGTTTGAATTCTAAAAGGAAAATATTTTAAAAATGAGAATTTTTTGGAATGTGGAATGGGAACACGTCCGTCTTACGCATGGATGAGTATCATGCATGGTAGAGAATTATTAATAAAGGGTTTGTATCGATAGATTGGTAATGGGGCGGATACTAATGTTTGGGCGGAAAATTGGATAATCGACACCATTTCTCGACCTCTAATGTATCATGAGAATAGCTCGATAAATTTAGCATTAAAAGTTCCAGACTTATTCATACAGGGGTCGAATCAATGGGATACTAATTTATTATACCAGACTTTTACACCACAGAATGTGCAGAGGATATTACTCCTCAAACCACCATTGCAAGTGGATGATTCGATAAGGTGGGGTTATACATCAAATGGTTCATATTCGACTCGTAGTGGGTATAAGTTGTTGGAGGTTTCGGCCGATTTTGAGCAACCTCAGGGATACTCTCTTACTCCAATTCAAAAACAACTGTGGAGAAACCTGTGGAAGATCAAAGCCCCACCTAAAATAAAACAATTTATGTGGCGTGCTCTCTCTGGTGCGTTAGCAGTAAAACAACGGCTGACTACTCGAGGTATTCCGGTAGACCCAACATGTTCTGTTTGTGGTAATGCCGCGAAGACTATTTTTCATGCTCTCTTTACATGTGATAAAGCACATAACATATGGGAGCAATCTAATTTTCCAACACCCACAGGAGGTTTTTCTCGGAACTCTACCTTTTTAAATTTAGTGCACTTAATTAGGACTGGTACGACCCCGTCTATGGATATACATACAAGAAATGTTTTTCCATGGTTGCTATGAGAAATTTGGAAAGCTCGGAATGCTTTTGTTTACGAAAACAAGGTTCTACAATCAGCGTTTATTGCTAAGCGTGCCTTTGAAGAAGAATCTACATGGTTTGATACATTCACATGTACAAAGGATGGATTGTCTGAGGGTGTTGAAACAGAAATGGTTCGATGGAAGAAAAGCACAAAATGGTTTCATAAATGTAATGTTGGTTCTTCCTCGGTGAACTCAAACCAGTTTTCGGGTGCTTCATAGATTTTACGCGATGAAAATGGGTGTACAATAATGCATAGCTGTCGCACCTATTCATGTATGCGCACAAAAGCCGAAGCCGACTTGTGGGCTCTTTCTTGGGCTGTCGAATGTTTGCACAATTTACGTTTCTCAAATATTATTTTTGAAACGGCCTCGGAATGTCTGCATAATGTACTCACAAAGCCCGATGATCACCCTGGTTTCAGCCATATTCGTCACAACATATCGTTTCTCCTGGCAAATACAGATTCATGGTGTCTGGAACATGTTCTCCCAAACCGCAATGAAGCAGCAGCAGCAATTGCTGAAAGTGATACCCGCGACTCGCGTCACCAATTGTACATTACCCGAAACGCTCCGGTATGGCTCCATCATTTTCTCGTTTGGGAGACTCAGTAATAAGGGGATCTGGTGAGATTCTTTGCATTTTTTGGATGTCTACTGACATCTCTTGTAATCACTTTCCTTTTCATTTCTGTATCGTTATGTCTTTCAAACCTTTCAGTGTTATAAAAAAACCTTTATTTTTACGGATATGCAAATGGATTCGAAATTATAAACTTATATTCCTATAGACGTCCAGAAATAATGTGACTTAGTGATAATGTGTAACTTACCTCTAAACTTTTTTCAACGACATTTTTTCTAGTTAAGTTATACTAATTTTTTATATATATATAGTTTACCTTTTGATGTATGTTCTAGTATGTATAGCAACGAAAATAAACAAACGGTTACATTTAACGTGTGAATGACTTGTGTAGTTAAAGTATGCGATAGAGATAATAATTTTTGAACTATTGTAGTGTAGGAAGGTACAATTATAAATATGACAGAATCTCTGTAGTCGAAGTTCTTTATCTTCAAGGTCGATCACAATAATTTATTTTTTGTCTCTTCTTCACCACGCACGAATAGGGTGTTAAAATGGGTGAATTTTAATGGATCAGTCCAGTCCAGTCCAATTTAAACCATCGATCCATGAATAAAAGTTTTGAGTAAGAAATGATTAATAAAATGGATTAATGAATTGGATTAAAATGGATAGTTAATTATCTATAACCGAACCAAGAAAAAAATATAAATACTTTAAAATAAATTAAATATATAAACCAAAGTCTTTTCTTGTAACATATCAAAATCAAAATTTCAACTTTTGATTTTCTCATCAAGATTTTTTCCATCAAAACTACAATTCCAAATCTTCCATAACTAGTTTCATCTTTCTGTTACATAAAATCGTATTTTCCGACAATATCATAAAGAATTTGTAACGCCCAGACCATCCACGGCTAATGGGCCACCCACGCCCGCTCTCTCGGTCCGTGGACCCATCCCATTCCAACGGTCGGTCCGTTAATTTTCCAAGGCTCTAGAGTCATGTTTACTAACCCTGCAATCACCACATGACCTTTCCCCGTGCTTTGGCCTCACTTACACGGTATCGCAAATCACTTCCCGATAGGTCACCCATCCTTTGACTACTCCAGCTCAAGCACGCTTAACTCTGGAATTCTCTCTGGATGTGCTCCCGAAAAGGTAACTGCACTTTGGTGACATAGGTAGCCAAATCAATTTTCTTAAGCCTTTCCATATACCACAAACCGGGATGTTACAATTCACCCCCTCTCAAAGAACGCAACGTCCCTGTTGCGCCCCAAGATCGTTACCCTTATTAGTGTGAGCCCTCACTGACTCCACAATCGTCGGGGTTCGGCTCTGATACCACTTGTAACGCCCCGANAGATCCCATGGGTTTCTTGGTAAAAGTTATGTAAACCTAAGGAACAATGGGGTATGGGATTCCATGACATTGGACATTTTAATCAGGCTTTACTCGGCAAACAAGCTTGGAGAATCTGGGACAATCCGGATTCTCTGGTGGTTTGAATTCTAAAAGGAAAATATTTTAAAAATGAGAATTTTTTGGAATGTGGAATGGGGACACGTCCGTCTTACGCATGGATGAGTATCATGTATGGTAGAGAATTATTAATAAAGGGTTTGTATCGATAGATTGGTAATGGGGCGGATACTAATGTTTGGGCGGAAAATTGGATAATCGACACCATTTCTCGGCCTCTAATGTATCGTGAGAATAGCTCGATAAATTTAGCATTAAAAGTTCCGGACTTATTCATACAGGGGTCGAATCAATGGGATACTAATTTATTATACCAGACTTTTACACCACAGAATGTGCAGAGGATATTACTCCTCAAACCACCATTGCAAGTGGATGATTCGATAAGGTGGGGTTATACATCAAATGGTTCATATTCGACTCGTAGTGGGTATAAGTTGTTGGAGGTTTCGGCCGATTTTGAGCAACCTCAGGGACACTCTCTTACTCCAATTCAAAAACAACTGTGGAGAAACCTGTGGAAGATCAAAGCCCCACCTAAAATAAAACAATTTATGTGGCGTGCTCTCTCTGGTGCGTTAGCAGTAAAACAACGGCTGACTACTCGAGGTATTCCGGTAGACCCAACATGTTCTGTTTGTGGTAATGCCGCGAAGACTATTTTTCATGCTCTCTTTACATGTGATAAAGCACATAACATATGGGAGCAATCTAATTTTCCAACACCCACAGGAGGTTTTTCTCGGAACTCTACCTTTTTAAATTTAGTGCACTTAATTAGGACTGGTACGACCCCGTCTATGGATATACATACAAGAAATGTTTTTCCATGGTTGCTATGAGAAATTTGGAAAGCTCGGAATGCTTTTGTTTACGAAAACAAGGTTCTACAATCAGCGTTTATTGCTAAGCATGCCTTTGAAGAAGAATCTACATGGTTTGATACATTCACATGTACAAAGGATGGATTGTCTGAGGGTGTTGAAACAGAAATGGTTCGATGGAAGAAAAGCACAAAATGGTTTCATAAATGTAATGTTGGTTCTTCCTCGGTGAACTCAAACCAGTTTTCGGGTGCTTCATAGATTTTACGCGATGAAAATGGGTGTACAATAATGCATAGCTGTCGCACCTATTCATGTATGCGCACAAAAGCCGAAGCCAACTTGTGGGCTCTTTCTTGGGCTGTCGAATGTTTGCACAATTTACGTTTCTCAAATATTATTTTTGAAACGGCCTCGGAATGTCTGCATAATGTACTCACAAAGCCCGATGATCACCCTGGTTTCAGCCATATTCGTCACAACATATCGTTTCTCCTGGCAAATACAGATTAATGGTGTCTGGAACATGTTCTCCCAAACCGCAATGAAGCAGCAGCAGCAATTGCTGAAAGTGATACTCGCGACTCGCGTCACCAATTGTACATTACCCGAAACGCTCCGGTATGGCTCCATCATTTTCTCGCTTGGGAGACTCAGTAATAAGGGGATCTGGTGAGATTCTTTGCATTTTTTGGATGTCTACTGACATCTCTTGTAATCACTTTCCTTTTCATTTCTGTATCGTTATGTCTTTCAAACCTTTCAGTGTTATAAAAAAACCTTTATTTTTACGGATATGCAAATGGATTCGAAATTATAAACTTATATTCCTATAGACGTCCAGAAATAATGTGACTTAGTGATAATGTGTAACTTACCTCTAAACTTTTTTCAACGACATTTTTTCTAGTTAAGTTATACTAATTTTTTATATATATATAGTTTACCTTTTGATGTATGTTCTAGTATGTATAGCAACGAAAATAAACAAACGGTTACATTTAACGTGTGAATGACTTGTGTAGTTAAAGTATGCGATAGAGATAATAATTTTTGAACTATTGTAGTGTAGGAAGGTACAATTATAAATATGACAGAATCTCTGTAGTCGAAGTTCTTTATCTTCAAAGTCGATCACAATAATTTATTTTTTTGTCTCTTCTTCACCACGCACGAATAGGGTGTTAAAATGGGTGAATTTTAATGGATCAGTCTAGTCCAGTCCAATTTAAACCATCGATCCATGAATAAAAGTTTTGAGTAAGAAATGATTAATAAAATGGATTAATGAATTGGATTAAAATGGATAGTTAATTATCTATAACCGAACCAAGAAAAAAATATAAATACTTTAAAATAAATTAAATATATAAACCAAAGTCTTTTCTTGTAACATATCAAAATCAAAATTTCAACTTTTGATTTTCTCATCAAGATTTTTTCCATCAAAACTACAATTCCAAATCTTCCATAACTAGTTTCATCTTTCTGTTACATAAAATCGTATTTTCCGACAATATCATAAAGAATTTGTAACGTCCAGACCATCCACAGCTAATGGGCCACCCACGCCCGCTCTCTCGGTCCGTGGATCCATCCCATTCCAACGGTCGGTCCGTTAATTTTCCAAGGCTCTAGAGTCATGTTTACTAACCCTGCAATCACCACATGACCTTTCCCCGTGCTTTGGCCTCACTTACACGGTATCGCAAATCACTTCCCGATAGGTCACCCATCCTTTGACTACTCCAGCTCAAGCACGCTTAACTCTGGAGTTCTCTCTGGATGTGCTCCCGAAAAGGTAAGTGCACTTTGGTGACATAGGTAGCCAAATCAATTNGCTTTGGCCTCACTTACACGGTATCGCAAATCACTTCCCGATAGGTCACCCATCCTTTGACTACTCCAGCTCAAGCACGCTTAACTCTGGAGTTCTCTCTGGATGTGCTCCCGAAAAGGTAAGTGCACTTTGGTGACATAGGTAGCCAAATCAATTCTCTTAAGCCTTTCCATATACCACAAACCGGGATGTTACCGAATTATTTTTCATCAAAATCATAAAAACTTTGTTGGGACCAAAATCAGTTTTATCGAGATCAACAGATAGAACTATGCGAACCAAAATTCACACTTGTTGATTTTCGTTAAATAAGGAAACTAAGGAAAACCCTAATTTACTAGAGAAACCGGATCTCTGCGAAAGCCAAAGAAAAGTAACCAAATAAATGCGGAAAAATATGAAAAACGTAATAAAACGAATTTAAAGAAAAATTAGATCTTATTTCGATTTCGCGTAAGAGCGTTGCGATCATTACAAGGGTTTACAAAGGCTTTGGCCGCAGGGCCGTCAGCGAGTTATCAACATAGGGACCTAAACCTAATCGAGTCGCAGCTCAATAACAAAAGACGGAAAAAGATAAGAAAAATGATTTGAATGATTTCGGGCTGAACCTTATGAAAGGCTGCCTACGTACCCCTTTCGAGGATCAAGTCGAATGTAGTTCAGTTGATAGAGCTGGACCAGAGATCGAACCTCCTAGGCGAGTTCGTCTAGTAATTGAGCGCCAGTCATAGAAACCGAACTTGTCGAGAAAAAGCCTAAGTTTCTAAGTGCGGAAAATTCTAAGTCTAGAAAAGTTGTAAAAGTCTCAGATGAGAGCTCTGAAATTCGGCCCCCTGCTTCTGCTCTATGTCTCTTGCTTATATACTCCCTTCCTAGGCGGTTGTGGTCTTTCCATTTCGCCCGAATTCGAGTTTATCGGGAATCTTCCATTTTTCTTGTTCCTTCTTTTTTTTTCCCGCGGGAATCTTCTATTTATCTTCAAACTTGCCACTTATCTTCAAACTTGACATTTATCTTCCTTCTGCGAGTAAACCATCACAACGTTTTCGTATCTTTGGGTTAGATCTCGTTAAGATCGCGAGATGGGCTTTTATCGCGTTTTAGGACCTTTCGGGCCGTTCTACGATAAATCCGTTTTATGACTTTATACGAGATCGTTTCATGATCCGATGCCATTTTTAGTAAATTCCCCGAGTTAATTGTAAAGTTTAGCTAAGTTCGTTTCCCGGTTAATCATTGCCGCTTTTTACGATTTTCTCGACGTTTTTATTAAAAACGCGTTTTTTATGATTTTAACGAAAAATCTCGAATAAATCGTATAGTTTAGGCAATGTTCGGTGTTTCGTTTAACCGTTGCCGTTTTATACGATTTCCACGAGTTCTTTCTGTGAAAACAAAGTTTTACGGTTTTTATCGCAAAACTCGAATGATAGGTCGGATCGAGATGAAACGGGAGACATTTTGACCGTGGTTCGGAACACGACCGTGTCGAAGGACATAAGCACTGAATCGAGGATACGGGAGATCGATGCTCGGGATAGTCGGTTCGACGTACGGCGAAACGAGCCGGACCAGTCCAGCTCGCCGGCCGGTGAACTGTCTGGGAAGCTTCTAGCTCGCCCAACGACGAACTAGCCGGGACGAGGTTAGTTCGCCGTTGGGCGAACTAGTCAGGACGAAGCTAGTTCGCCGTTGGGCAAACTAGTCGGGACGAGGCTAGTTTGCCCAACGGTGAACTAAGCCGGCTTGGCTTAGTTCGCCGTTGGGCGAACTAGCTGGGACGGGGCTAGTTCGCCCAAACGTGAATTAAGCCGGGCTTGGCTTAGTTCGCCGTTGGGCGAACTAGCCGGGACGAGGCTAGTTCGCGTTTAACGGCGGTTTCATTTTTTCGCGGTTTTCTAAAACGATTCTTCGAGGTTTATAAAATGATTTTTTCGAGTTTTATAAAATGATTCTCGAGTTTTATAAAACGATTCTCGAGTTTTATAAAACGATTCTCGAGTTTTATAAAACGATTCTTCGAGTTTTATAAAATGATTCTTCGAGTTTTATAAAACGATTCTCGAGTTTTATAAAACGATTCTTCGAGTTTTATAAGACGATTCTTCGAGTTTTATAAAACGATTCTCAAGATTTATAAAACGATTCTCGAGTTTTATAAAACGATTCTCGAGTTTTATAAAACGATTCTTCGAGTTTTATAAAACGATTCTTCGAGTTTTATAAAACGATTCTTCGAGTTTTATAAAACGATTCTTCGTGTTTTATAAAACGATTCTCTGAGTTTTATAAAACGATTCTTCGAGTTTTATAAAATGATTCTCAAGTTTATAAAACGATTCTTCGAGTTTTATAAACCGATTTCTTTTATATTTTTGCGGAGAATTTTTGCCATTGATTCCATCGTGACCGATTTTGACACCAACAGTTAGCCCCCCAGCTCGCTAGAAGCTTGAGCCTTTAGCGTAAGGTCCTTGCGAGTGGTTAGCCAGTTTTAGTTAAGTTAGGCGGAATTAATGGTTGGAAAGATCCGTTGAAAGTGATCTTTCCACTCTCCAGAGAGCGGAAAGCGTGTAAAATTAGGGTTGCGCCTTGTGAAGGCTGCCTACGTACCCTTTTGAGGGGATCAAGCCTTTCGTAGTTCGTTTTGGATTTAAGGTTCGTATGACCTGTTTCCTAGAAAGACCTTTACGGTCTAGTTATATGTCGTGTAGGAATTATCTAGTATATTGATGTCGATGGCATCTGGACCTTTTCCGGCCTTGAGACTAGCCTCGTAGGACGTTTGGTCTGGCCGAGCGTGGCCGTTATAGATTTCGGACTGGCCGTGTGCGGCTCTGAGTCCCTGCCGCTTTTGCGGCTTTATTAAAAATCAGTTTGCGTTTTTAAGAGTGTGTTTTTATTCGTATGAATGTAGCGGGAATAATATGAGTTGATATTGAGGGAGGTCCGCGAGTTGTCAACTCGCATTCCTTTTTACCTTAGTGTATTGCCTTATTTGTTTGCTCGTTTTAGAATGTTTAGCAAATCGAGTGAGCGTTTAGATATAGACGAAGATACATGCCTTTAGGATCTCGATTCATGCCTTGAGACGTTAGCGACCAGTGTGCTGGGTTTAGGGCAAGACCTAGGTTTACTTTCGGATTGAGGCTGTGCGATGACTAGTCGGCTTTTGTTTTGCCTGTTGCAATTTTAACCTGATTCCATACCGATTTAGAATCCGCGATATGTTCTCGGCTTATACGATTCGTCTGGTTGGAACCGAGCATCTCACTGGGAACAATTTCTAAGTTGCCCGGAAGTGCTGACCAAAAGTTTGGATTTCTTTTATTGCGCTATTACCCTTGTGTCGGGTGTTCGAGAGCTATCTCTGCGAGATAAGTTAAGTTTGTTTAGGACTGTTGTGAGTTCGTTGTGATCAGCAACAAACTATTTTTAAGTGATAGATGTTTACGTAGTTTGGGCCTTCGCGAAGGATACGTATGTTAAGAAGTTTTGCGTATTTTATAGTCGCGGACGGACTGTTAGGTCTTCCAATAAAATGACTTTATCGAGGAAGGTATTTGTGTCGAAAAACTAATCTCCGGGAGTCTGCGACGTCTCGCAGTGCCGAAAGTTTATTTTTATTTTATATGCCGCGTTTTGTGTTCGGAATGTTTGCGGGCTCGAAGATGTTGCACGGTGCTGCGAGGGTTTTGTCTTAACCCTGCTTTGCAGGAACACTTTAGTTCGTTTGTGGATATTCGTAATTAAAACTTACATTCCTGTTTGGATGTTAAGTAGTTTTATGATTTGTGCTAGAGCAATTAGGACGAGAGGTGGCGTAAGTTGTTTCCCCGAAATGAAGCGTTTTTCGTTACGGTGCTTTGTGAAGTGTTGACCTTTCGAAATTCGTACGGCTTTAGGAGCTCTGGTACGAGTGTTTTCTTATACGTCGAATTTTGTAGGCAACTTGCTTCGGAAATAGAGTGAATCGGGAGAATACAGAACTTAGTCAATTTTCGACAAGTTTGCATTATCCGTTGAATGTATTGGCTTGGCGTGAAGGTTGTGTTCAGCCGCACAGCCAAGGTCATATTTGGTAGAGGATTAGACCACGACACTTTCGTGCTATCGAAAAGGTCGAGTCGGTTTGTAAACTTGGCACTGAAGTGAAGCGTGATCAGACAATAGCCAAGTAACGTTTGTCGAGCTTGATATGCCAAGTATGCCCGAGGTTATACAAAACGTTTTTCCGTTGTAGGTTTGATTTATACGATGAAATTTTCGTTTAACCTTTCCTTTGTTTGTATGGAAGTTGCTTTCTATTTTGCCCGAGGGAGACGAAGCTTTAAGAAGCTTGGTGTCGAGCCTATACGAAGTCAGTTGCGGGATGGTTTCATTCTCGGATGCAATCGAGAGGAATGAAAGTGAATGCTCGTGAACCGAAGAGCTAAAGAGTGAGATCTTTTAGATCGTGGCGCGAGGAAACAAAGTTTAGATTAGTCGCTCAGTGCCAGATCGTATAGCTTGGTTTTCGCTATAAGGTAAGTATTCTTTGCAAAACCTGTTATGTTTAGTTTCGAAAGATACTTTGTTATGACATGATCCTGACTATACGAAGGATTTCTCGCGTAAGTAACGGGCGATGAATTTAGTAAATCGGCACAACACGTTGGGTTAACAATGTTTCCGCAGATTTTTCGACAAACCTTTCCGCTTAGTTTTTGATTCTTCGGTGATAGTTTTTCGGAGTCACTCGTGGAGTTTTACAAAAAGTTATTTCACTGAGATTTAGTCGCAAAATGTTTTAGCGGGTTTCTCGAATGGAATGAATCACATGACCAGCAATAGGATCAGTCGGCGAGAAGGGAGGACGTTTTCTCTATTGCTGCTTTATGTTCTCAATTTTATTCCGTGACTCACTTGGTTCGACGGAGAACGAGATCAATGCTTTGACGCCTAAAGATTTCTAGTATAATTTTTCGATTCTTATACGGAACTTGTTTTACCAAGTTGGAGAAGATCTTTATAACTTCGGCAAATTATTGAGTTTCACTCTGAAGTTTCGCAGAGATTTTCTAATCGCATGGTTGCGACGAGAGATGCTGTATAGTCCTCGAGATTATTTCCCAGACGGTTTGGATCAGTCTTTAGCGTTTAGACGGTTCTTTGATTGTCGTTTGCTTTTGGGATGATTTTGACGAGGCGTCGCATTGTCCGAATATTTTTATGCTTGTTTTGCCGAGAGTTTGCTTTATAGAAAGCGTTTTCTCGACGCGAGGGAAAATATTCGACGAAAAGAAAAAAGACGAGTTTCCTTTGAAGGATTTGGATGATCGATAATCCGGGTTGGTTAAAGACTGTGGTAGATTGGCGATGACTTGGAGTATGTCTGGTTTACGAAAATTTCTAGGAGTGAGTCGGTTTAAGATGACGCCAGCGTCTCTAGCTCCTTCTTTCTTTTAGGAAATGAGTACGTTCGAAGGTGTGGCGATCGTTTCTCGGTTGTAAGAGAGATTGGATCGGTTTGCGAGTTATGCCTGAATGGTTAGAGAACAACAAATCGAGATGGACAAAAATTGCTTACGACTTAGCATGCTAGACTATCCTCTAAATTCTAAGTTCTATAGGTTTCACGGCAATTTACAAGACGTTTTCGTTTCTTACCTACGAGAAATTAGAAGTCTAATAAAATTTTCAAATCCGACATACCTTAGTTTCATCAATGATTTGGGATCGTCTATTCTTCGTTCTTCGTCTTTTGACTTACCGGTCTTCGACGAATTAGCAGCAAGAGTACCGGAGGGGGGAGAAGACTTAACCATCGGAACTCATGTTCTTGTTTTTTCGTACTGCTGGTTTTATTTGACCGACTAGGTGCGCTTTGTATATCGAAAAAATCAATCACGTGTTTATGATTGGATATTATTAAACTGTAGTCTGAAAAAAGTAGTTAAGAATATCTTTTTGATATTTTATTTTGAATATATTTATGTATTATATTAATATTATGTTGTTATTTAATAATAACTAAGTTTGTTATATGTAACATAACACAAAATTAAATAAATGTAATGTTTTGAGGTAGACTACTTGCAAATAGATAAAAAGTGTTTATGTTTTAATAGTATCGATAATTTGTCTAAGAACCAAAATTAAGCCCAAATGTATAACATATATTTTTTTTATGGGAAGTAAACAAAAGCAAAGATACATGAAAAGCAGAGGACAAAACTCATCATGTTCTTCGTCTTTCTCTCTCTTCTTCGATGAAAACGACCGTGGTTCCCAAATTATACACGAAATACAATGATCTTCTTTTTTTCTTGAACAAAACAATGATCTTCTTACTAAGTTTTTATTTATCAAGACATGCATGCAGGTCCGGCCCACTGCGGAAGCAGTATAAGCGGCTGTTTAGGGCCCAAACATCTCTCCAATTAAACTATTTTTTATACAGCTGAAACCCAAATTTTGAGTGGAACCCATGATATATATGTACTGGCGCTGCATGCATGAGGTTTGTTATGTCAATAGACCGAAGATTAAAGGTTATCATCTTTACCTAAATCTTATACTCTGTTTACTCTTAATTCTTTACAGGTCTTGTTTTAATAGGTTTCGTTCATCTGTTTGTTGATATAAGATATACAAACTTTGTTGACGCACTGTGAACTGAGTCATGGAAAAAGAGAAGTATTTTTCAAAACATTAATCTCAAAAGCAAACTTCATCAGGACAATCTCGAATAAGAAAAGGTTAGTTTCTTAAACTCTTCTAGTCTTTTGAAAGTTCGATTAATTAGGTTGAAGAATATTATCTTCTATAATATCTAATCTATTAAGGCTACCAAAAGAGTAGAATCAGTTTGTATGTTCTCTGATATAATAAAACGAATTATGTTTCCATGGAAATTGGAAGCAAACTTTTACAATCTTGGTGCTGCGTGTGTTCTTCTTTATTATCCCGTGAATTCATCTCCTCTTCAACTCGTGCTTATAAATTGCTAATGACATTATCTCACCATTTTGTGGACCATACTATGCATCCTATACAAATGAATTGATTTATATCTACAACTATAAATTATAGCTAATCTTATATATATGTATGAATAGTATATTGTGATATGATAAACAAAAAACTAAACTTTGGTAATGTAAAAGGTGAACCGAATCTAATCTTCATATGATTCAAGCTTATATATATGCTTACAATATTGTGTTATGATGGCAAGGTTAATGTAAGTCTAAATTTCGGTTTGGATGTAATATAACATGCCATTATAACACAATATTGTAAGCACATAAGCTAAAATTATTTTGGTTTGGATGTAGTATTACAGAGACACAAATGTGCTTTGTTGCAAGGAAGAAGATCACATTAATGCATATGAACAAATGTGTTTTTTGAACTGCTCATGAACAAATGTATAAACTGGACATCACGTAAATATACTATTTGTTAAAATGTTGGTATGATGAAAGATGGACAAAATATGAATTGATTTTGTTGTGTTGCGGGTGCAGTTAGTGATCTGAAGAAAGCAAACACGGTTTTGTATACCAACATAATGTCCATATAGAGTGAGTATTGAAGACATGTTATAAGAAGACTCCTGTATTGATTAGTGTAGCAGTAATTTAATTTTGTATTTTCTACTCTATTAATATGTATATAACCAAACACTCGTGCATTGACATTGGTTTAGTTTTAATTAGCCGACGTTGGTTTAGTTTATGTAGGTAGGTTTTATTTTTTAAGTAACATCTTCTCTATTACAAGAGAACTACTATTTTGGGGAAATTTACCAAATATGACTTAAAATTTGGATTCAAATGCAAAATTAAACCCCAACATGAATCAAATGCAAAATAATATAAAAGGCTATTGAAATTACAACCAGCCCCTAGTGAACAAACAAAAAACCCAAATTTTTTTTTTTATCTTTCTAACCTTGTAAGTATTCTATACAGACGACTTTCAATCGTCTGGACGACTTAGTTGAAAGTCGTCTAGTATAGTTATTCTAAAAAATAATTTAAAATTTTTGTAAAAAATATTTAGATAAGTGAAAAATTGAAATCATGTAATTAACATATGTTTTAAGAGATATAAATTAAGATATAACAAAATTTAATTGTTTTCAACATAGATGAGTGAAAGTAGTGAGTCATGATATTCTTTGGTTTAGGTTTTGCCAACATATCTTGTAGTATTGTATGTGTTTCTTAGGGTCAGATTTTCGAAAGCATAAATGGTTTTTTGAAAAATTTAAAATCTACCTAAGTGTGTTTATTTTTGTGTATAGTAAACACTATTTAAGTATATTTTGATTTTATAACGTTGCTAGTTAGTTAATTTAGTCAATTTAATTTAGGGTTTAGGGTCTGGACGAGTTAATATTAAGTCGTCTGGTAAATATATTTAAGGCAGACGACTTAGTCGGATGTATAGTATCAACAGACGACTTAATTATAAGTTGTCCAAACCGAACCTTTGATTTTACCAAATTACTTTTAAACCTAACCGGTTTTTTTTACCGGACATATATAAGATGTTTTTCTCACTTTTTCGCGAAATTCAGAAAACCCTAACGCCGTTTCTCTCAAAGATGATTTCAAAGGAGATTTCCGTCGAATCTCTCTAATGTATCGTTATCTCCGCCTTACCATCTTCGTTATCACCACCGTTCTCACCGCCGCTTCCTATATTTCCGATCTGCGAAGAAACCCCAGCGTCGTTTTTCTGTAAACCCTAGCACCATTTCTCTTAGAGGCGTTTCCATGAACTCTGCCGCTGGTAACTTATATCTAAAGAAGAACATAAAACATCGTTCTCACCGTCGTTCTCATCGCGCTTCTTTTTCACGTCTATTTTTTCAGTTCTATAACTGCTATTTCGAAGGCGACTTCTCCGAATTTTCAAGTCAGCTTTAAAATGTTCTACTGGAAGTCTTGGTAGACTTATAATTAAGTCGTCGAAAAGTCTTCCAACTAGACGACTTAAAATTAAGTCGTTTGAAAAGTCTTTCAGCTGGATGACTTAGTAGAGGACTTATCATTAAGTCGTCCGGGAAGACTACCCAGACGACTTAATATAAGTCTTTCAACTGGGAGACTTGACAGACGACTTAATTATTAGTCGTCTCGAAAGTCTTCCAGACTTATTATTAAAATGTTATACTGGATGGTTGTGTGTTTGAGATAGCTGTCTTTGATTTTTTTCAGAAAACATGGATATTTTAGAACTCCCCCGTAGGATACATACACTAGGGCAAGAGCCTGACGCAGTGCATAGCATTTCATATCATCCGTGTACGAAGTTGTATAATGCTCTAAGGAATGCCCTTAATGATGACGAATATGAAGATCTGAAGGAGTCTAAGTTGGGAGTTTTCATCAAGTTCCAAGAGCTGGAATTTGAATGGGTTTCAAGGCTGGTTCACTACATGATCGGTTTCCAGCTCGACATAAAGAAGAAGTATGAGCTGTGGAGTCTTGCTGGTCCACAACCTTTGAGGTTTTCAATGTTAGAGTTTGAATACCTCATTGGTCTAAATTCCGAGTACATAGAGGACCTTGAGAGACCAAACTGTTATGTTACAAAGGAGTTGGTTGCTTTCTGGGAGTTGTTGGGAGTTAATGCCGAAGCTGGGCCAACTACTGATCAGATAATAACAGCATTTGAGAGATGCGAAATGTGGTCTCCGGATGATCGCAAGCGGCTTGGGTACCTTGCCATCTTGGCTGGATACATTGAAGGGAGGAAGTTTTCAACCCCTACACGGGCTATTCTGGCAAGGCTAGTGATAGATTTAGAACGGTTTGAGAATTATCCATGGGGGAGGGTCGCGTTTAAGGTGTTGATGGACTCTGTGAAGGACAAAGTTATATCTGGTTGTTACACCATTGATGGCTTTGTACAAGCTCTCCAGGTCTGGGTGTACACAGCTCTGCCGGAATTGGGTGCTAATTATGGTAATCCTATACCAAACAGACCGTCTCCACCGATAATAGCTTACAAGGGTGGCAAAGGACGAAGATGGTTTAAAGATGATATTGAAAGACATGTATTTACTTTACTCTAGAAGCAGACGACTTAATCATAAATTTTTCTGCAAAATCTTTTCTTTCCATCTTTCTTAATCCGTCAAATATCTAAGCTTATATCTTCTATTTACTGCAGACTATTGTTATGAACTTTGTTGAGAAGGGCATTGCTGAAATGTTTCCAATATGGGACTCTAATGCTGAGGACTCGGCCGTGGAGAACATAATTAAACTCATGTACATAAAGAAACCATGGAAGTGGACCATGGATTGCTGGGAAGTCACCTGTACTTGGGTCAATACAAGGCCAGTAGCAAAGAAAGGGAAGAAATCGATAGTTCTGGGGAAGGAAGAGAGTCCAAGACCTCTTAAGAAAGGTCATACAGAGCGTAAAGAAGATCTACCTGCAGAGGTGTAGGAAGAGGAAGAGCCAGAGGAAGATGCAGAGGAAGGTGCAGAGGAAGAGGCTGAGGTGAGTACCAATGTTGGTGGGCTGACCAAGGAGGATATCGAAAGAATCGTGAAGGATTCTTTGAAAGATTATTTGAAGGACGTACTCGATGCCGTGAGTCAAGGGTTTGGGACGTGCCTTACGGAGATCAAGTATCTGTCTGAAAGGGCGGAAGCTGTGGAGAAGATCCTTGGTATCCCCAAAAAAGGAAAAGGGGCATCATCTCAAAAATGTGAACTTAATACGCAAGAACCAAAAAAGAGAAAGGGTCAACCTGAAATGAATCTTACTGAGGGGGAATGTGAAAGTGTTAATGGGTCTAACGTGGGAAAGAAGAGCTTGCCGAAGGGGGGTAAAGCAGTAGATTTGTCCGCAGGTACTACTTCCTCGAAAGAGCTGAGTGTAGTTCCGAGCTAGGAAAAACCTCCAGAATCGATCCTTCCATCCAGCCTTCCTCCAGATTCGAGCCTTCCATCCAGCCTTCCTCCAGAACCGAGCCTTGAACTACTGGATAAACAACAACCCACTATTTCAGATCTAGTGAACAAGCTAGATATCAGCAAAAGAGGGAAATTTCTTTGGCTGAAATTAAACGTGCCAAGAGTGATTGATCAAGGAAACTTTCTTCCTCTCAGCAATCTCCTTATACGGCAAACAGCACGGCCAAAGTGATCATTCCAAACAAAAAAGCCAAAGTGATCAGTCCAAGCAAAAAGGCCAAAGTGATCAATCCAAGCAAAAAGGACAAAGCTCCAGTTTATAATCCGTTTGGATCAACTAACAAGATCAAACTGAAGGAGCTAGCTGACTGGTTGAAAACTGATCCGTAAGTGATTGTTTTCCCATAATAGATTGCTTTTAGTCTACAAAACTGATTGATTCTAAACATTTTGTGTTTGCAGTCACTATGACACCTTTCGAGGATAAACCACGTACAGCACCAACTAAGTGGTATCGCA
This sequence comes from Eruca vesicaria subsp. sativa, assembly GCA_932364175.1. Classification (NCBI taxonomy): domain Eukaryota; kingdom Viridiplantae; phylum Streptophyta; class Magnoliopsida; order Brassicales; family Brassicaceae; genus Eruca; species Eruca vesicaria. Next base: position 22,181 of record CAKOAT010324155.1, read on the forward strand.
TCCTCCAAACCTCCTTATCTTGGCTGCATGACTGTGTAAGACGTCTGATATCTTTTGACTATAATTCCACGTAGACGACTTACCGTTAAGTCGTATGGTAAGTCTTCTTTCTAGACGACTTATCAGACGACTTACCGTTAAGTCGTCTGGTAAGTCTTCTTTGTAGACGACATACCGTTAAGTCGTCTGGTAAGTCTTCTTTGCAGACGACTTAATGTTAAGTCGTCTGGTAAGTCTTCTTTGTAGACGACTTACCGTTAAGTCGTCTGGTAAGTCTTCTTTGTAGACGACTTACCAGTAAGTCTTCTTTGTAGACGACTTACCAGTAAGTCGTCTGATAAGTCGTTCACAAAGAAGATTTACAAGACGACTTAATGGTAAGTCGTCTGTTAAGTCGTCTACGTAGAATACATACCAAGGACTTAATGGTAAGTCGTCTATTAAGTCGTCTGATATCTTCTGAGTTGTTTTATTTTAAATGCAGCATGTTGATGCTTGGATTTATGTGCTGAGGAAGAGGTACGCTGAAAATCCACAAGCGTTCAGGAGCGAGAGGATTTGCTCCCTTGATCATCTCTTTTCTCAGCAATGGAGAGCCAACTACAAGGATTTTAAAGAATCGGAGTGTGATCACAACAATTTGGCAATAAGACTCCCTGGTGGAGCGTTTAATTATTATTCAGACGATGTACCATCATTTTTCCGGTCGGACAAGATGTAGGGGGTGGATATTGATGATATCTATGCGCCAGTGAACTACAACAACTGTCATTGGATTGCTATATGGATATCGATCCCTAAGAGACACATCGTTATCTAGGACAGCATTTGTTCCACTATCTCCGACGAAGAACTCAAAGTGGTAATGGAGCCTTTACAGCACATGTTCCCTTATCTGCTTGTTGAGTGCTCTACCTCTGATGAGATGCATTCCCAATACTCCCTGGAGTCATTCACATTTGAACGTGCACCCAATGTGCCTCAGGCCCGAGCTGGTGATTGTGGAGTCTACGCTCTAAAATACATTGAATGCCATGCTCTTGGGCTGTCATTTAATGCAAAAGACTTTTCTAAGAACAATGCCAACATGAAGGCTATTAGGGATAAGATGGTTGTGAATATATTTAATGAGCTCTCTCTTCCGCATTTGTATAAAACAAGGATGATTTTGAGGAGATGGGTGCTTATTATTAGGCTGATGTTTGTATTCGAACTTGATTAGGCTGATGTTTAGGATGCTTGTTGTATGTTGTGTTTGAGTTTGTTGTGTTTGTTGTGTTTATTCGAACTTGGTTGTATGTTGTGTTTGTTGTACAGAAGACTATCAATTAATTTTGTTCCTTAAATTTGGTCTGGCGACTAATAATTAAGTCGTCTGGAAAGTCATCCAGCCGGAAGATTTTCCAGACGACTTAATTATTAGTCGTCTGAGAAGTCTAACACAAATACTTGAAACATACTCATAAAGCCTGGACGACTTAGTAGACGACTAATAATTAAGTTGTCTGGAAAGTCATCCAGCCGGAATATGAGTAGCTTATCTTCACATTGACTGTGAATGGGAGGGGTGGCTGGAGCTATCTTCATTTCTGCTGGTAATGAGTATCTTATCTCCACAGTGACTGTGCTCATGTCCAGGTTATAATCTTCTTGAGCCATTGAAACAAGTTCCGCATGTGTCGAACCTTCACTCAAAAAAAACATTCTCGCTCCTTTGAAATTATCAACCACAAAATCTCAACAGCCATCTTTGAACAACCATTCTCCATACACTGCATGTAACTGACGAATCACCTGCAAAAATTCAAAATAAAAACACTTTAGAAAACATAGAGAAAATGAAAGTTTACTAAACATTGACGCAGACGACATACAAGTAAATCGTCCGGACGACTTAACAATAAGTCGTCCGGACGACTTAACGATAAGTCTTCCAGACAGGTCATTTTTTCAATTGAAATTTAAATTAGACGACTTACTTCTAAGTCGTCCAGCTTTGTATGTTAAAAAAAAAGCTTGACGACTTATAAGTAAGTCGTCTAGGAAAAACGGGCTAGTTTTGCATTTGACCGAATTGTGTCAGATATTTGAATTTTCCTGGACGACTTACCAGTAAGTCGTCTCTGGGAAACTTAAAATTTCAATATTTTATTAATTCAAAACGACTTACGGATAAGTCGTCTTAGGTTAGTTTTGTAATTAAAAAATAAAACTTTAATTATAACTTTTCTCAGAAGACTTAATCTNAACGGGCTAGTTTTGCATTTGACCGAATTGTGTCAGATATTTGAATTTTCCTGGACGACTTACCAGTAAGTCGTCTCTGGGAAACTTAAAATTTCAATATTTTATTAATTCAAAACGACTTACGGATAAGTCGTCTTAGGTTAGTTTTGTAATTAAAAAATAAAACTTTAATTATAACTTTTCTCAGAAGACTTAATCTAAAGTCGTCTGGGTCGTCCAGCTAGACGACATATTATAACAACGTACAGCACAAACTAAGTGGTATCGCATCCTCCGAACCTTATTATCTTGGCTGCATGACTGTGTAAGTCGTCTGATATCTTTTGACTATAATTCCACGTAGACGACTTACCATTAAGTCGTATGGTAAGTCTTCTTTGTAAACGACTTATAAAACGACTTACTGTTAGGTCGTCTGGTAAGTCTTCTTTGTAGACGACTTATCGTTAAGTCGTCTGGTAAGTCTTCTTTGTAGATGACTTACTGTTAAATCGTCTGGTAAGTCTTCTTTGTAGACAACTTTCCGTTAAGTCGCCTGGTAAGTCTTCTTTGTAGACGACTTACCAGTAAGTCGTCTGATAAGTCGTTCACAAAGAAGATTTACAAGACGACTTAATGGTAAGTCGTCTGTTAAGTCGTCTACGTAGAATACTTACCAACAACTTAATGGTAAGTCGTCTGATATCTTCTGAGTTGTTTTATTTTAAATGCAGAATGTTGATGCTTGGATTTATGTGCTGAGGAAGAGGTACACTGAAAATTCACAAGCGTTCAGGAGCGAGAGGATTTTCTCCCTTGATCATCTCTTTTCTCAGCAATGGAGAGCCAACTACAAGGATTTTAAAGAATCGGAGTGTGATCACAACGGTTTGGCAAAAGGACTCCCTGGTGGACCGTTTAATTATTATTCAGACGCTGTACCATCATTTTGTCGGTCGGACAAGATGTGGGGGTGGGGGTGGATACTGATGATATCTATGCGCCAGTGAACTACAACAACTGTCATTGGATTGCTATATGGATATCGATCCCTAAGAGACACATCGTCGTCTGGGACAGCATTTGTTCCTCTATCTCCGACGAAGAACTCAAACTGGTAATGGAGCCTTTACAGCCCATGGTCCCTTATCTGCTTGTCGAGTTATCTATCTCTGATGATATGTGTTCCTAACACTACAAGAAAACAGCAGGATACCGACGGCCAAAACCGTCGGAAATCCGTCGGAATACGCGTATTCCGACGAAACTGTGACGAAGTTGTTCGTCGGTATCATTTTGTCGGAAAAAAAAATTTCGTCGGAAATCCGTGACAATTTCCGACGAATTCCGAGAGACTGTAATTCTGACGAACTACCGACGACACTTCGACGGACACC
>CAKOAT010324266.1:1823-19074 GCA_932364175.1 Eruca vesicaria subsp. sativa
AACGATCTTCGAGTTTTATAAAATGATCTCTCGAGTTTTATAAAACGATCTCTCGAGTTTTATAAAACGATCTTCGAGTTTTATAAAACGATCTCTCGAGTTTTATAAAACGATTCTCGAGATTCATAAAACTGTTGCGTTTACGCGTTTGCGGGGAATTTTGGCTATTGATTCCGTCGTACCGATTTTGACCCCAACATTCACCTGCTGGAAAGGTTTCTGCCTTGCTCCTGTTCTTGATTTTTCCATTCTCTGGCAAGTATTCTAACTGTTTATCTTTTCAAAGGATGAATATTCAAAGTGGGTAGTAGAGAGTCAAATAAGCCTACTCGAGGTAATGGCTGAGTTTCCTCCAGCTAAGCCGCCACTGGTGTCTTCTTTGCCGCAGTGGCTCCTAGGTTGCAGCCGAGGTTCTATTCAATATCATCGTCTCCCAAGTGAGTACACATTGGACCAGAGGCAGTACATCCTGGTACCGTTTTGATGACTAGAGTTGATTGTGCAGTAAAGTACTTGCCCCATCTTCCTTTGTTTTATGGGGTACAATGTGTTTCAAGAACTTATACTCTCTGTTTCTCTTTTACTTCTAATTGTTCTTTATAACTTTCTTTTCGCAGAACAGATGAATGTCAAGCTTTCTGATAAATTCTCCGTTAAACGTTATCCAATGCTCTTCTGGGCCCTCACAGAAAGTTTGTTGGCGGCAGCTGAGAGCCTAAACAAGAGAAAAGTGAGATCATTGTGGTTGTTTGTTGAGCCGGGTTAACAAGCAGCTAGGCAGGTAATGTGTTCACTGAAATCTCATGTCTGCCATTTAAGTAAGACCACTTTGTAACATGTTTTGATGTACTTTATCCTGCTATTTATGTGTCTTTTAATACAAACGCAGACCATCCGTGGATTAAAGAAGATGGAGAGGCCTCAGACAAACCGCGTGACAATGCTGTGTTGTCGAGAATGAAACAGTTCAGAGCGATTAACAAGCTAAAGAAGATGGCACTCAAGGTAAACAAGAACACTAACTTACCAGTTGCCATTAGTCTTTTTGTTCTAAAGTCAATCTCCCATTTCAGGTCATTGTAGAGAATCTTTCTGAAGAAGAAATCATTGGTCTGAAAGAGATGTTTAAAGCTCTAGACACTGATAAAAACAGAATAGTCACTTTGGAGGAGTTGAGAACCGGTCTTCCAAAGCTTGGCAGTAAGATCTCTGGGGCTGAAATAAAACAGTTGATGGAAGAAGTAAGTCTCTTAAGGGTTGATTGGTAGAGCATTAGCATAAGCATTATGCTCTCTATTATCCAATCAACATTTGGCAAAGAAGCATTTAGAAAAGCATTTACCAAATGCAAATGTTCTTCAAATGCTCTTTGCTTAATGCTCTCATATAGAGCTTTTGGGAGAGCATTTACATATAGAAAATATTAAACTTAATAATATTTATATATAATTACTTTATTTTTGTTTAATAATATAAACAACATTTTTATAATTAAATATAAATTTATAAAAATAAAAATTATAATTATAATTTTTTTTTAAAAGAACAATATTTTGACATTTAAAATATAATATAATTTATATAATTACATATATCATTCATTATTTTTAATAACAAACATAACATAATATAATTTATATACTATCAATATAAACATATTATTTAGACACCAATAAATAAATTATACATTAAGTTTTATGATAATTTTATATATGAGTAATTTAGTGCTCTACCAATAAATAAATAATACTAATTTATATATAAAATATAATTAATTTATTTAATAATAATTATAATTTAATAATGATTAATTAAATTATAACTATAATTTTATATATGAGTTATATGTTTATATCCAAAATAATTTAATATTTTTAAAATAAATTTTAAATTTTAAATATAACTTATATAATGAAAATTCATTATTTTTAATAAAATTAAATATTTTTAATATATATTATATATATTATTTTAAAAGAAATATATTATTTTACTAACTATTATGACAATTTTAAAATTGTGTACTGCTAATGCTCTGCCAATCACTTTATTAAAAACTTTAATGAAAGCATACAGCTTCTGTAGCATACTGTTTCTGCAGCATACTGCTACTGCTTTATCATCTACTGTACCAATCGAGGCCTAAGTATAGAAATAAAAAATATTTAGTACCCTCTCATGTTAAAACTATTTAGTACCCTCTCATGATAATATATAAATTATATTATGTTATGTTTTTTATTAGTGTCAACTTTTTTTTGTGTATAGGGCTTTCATTAATATAAAATAATTATTAAGAGAAGGGGAAAAAGTATCAAGTTACATCACAAGATCAAGACAAACAAGCGTATGGGAGCTAAGGGGGTTGTACCATTATGATGGGAGACTCAGCCCCATAAGAAGACCAAGAGAAGAAGTAGCTGAGGATTTGTCTCTCTAGGTAGAAAATAATTTTCTGAAATTGTTAGCTTTCTTATTAGTAGTGGGAGCAGGTTTTCAGCTGCAGGGATCTAGACGAGGCGGGACAGAATGGATAGAGAACACATCCCATGTATCACAAAATATTCAGTCTATGATCTTGCCTTAGCTGTTGTTATACCTAGCGATTTTGTACTAAACTCAAAACAACAGAAGCAAAGTTTTGAAATGAAAAGTATTTGTTTTGTTTTTCATAATAACAAATGTTCAAACATTTATTATTTCAGTATTTGACAAATAATTAAGTCATGCAGAGAAAGAAATAGGAAAATAAAAGGAGCAGAACACATTGAAGAAGATTGGAGATGGTGGACAGAACACACAAACACCATAGCCCTGTTCGGAGAATAGACGCTGCGACTACAGCAAAATAAACGACGCGGAGAATGGTGTGAGCTTAAAAAGCGTTGCCATAGCAGTGAAAAAGTCACCGGAATGAGACGCAACTGACATGCGACTGACGCTGAAATTATAAGCGATCAGTTATGGTTCGGAAACTGCCGCTGCGTCTATTGTTATTAACTCTGCGCGTCACTATACTCCGATCGCTTGTTCGTAAAGCATCAGAAATAAAGAGCTAAAAAGAGACTCTGACGCTAGACGCCGCGTTTATTCTCCGAACAGGGCTAATATTGGACAATCATGCGGCAAGTTTCCTTTCACTATGAAGATGCTCCATACCAAACTTTCTAACAATCAATAATCGCAGGAGGATAGATTTTCGATAGGTGCTGCGGTGTGAGGAGATTGTCTATATTTTGAACACTCTCTTTAATTATAAGCAAAGCAGTGGCCATGCAAGTGGCATATATATATATATATATATATATCTTCAATCTTTGGTCTATTTGCGCAGGTTCTGCATCGAGACAATTGAGCAAAATGACTTGAAAATCTCACACTTTCAAAGCTTTTTACAAGACCGAACTATCAAATTATTAATTAGCAACAAAATGCCAACAAAAAGAAAAAAACTCACGCTTGCGAGGAATGGACATAATTCTACGAGGAATTGATAGGCCAGGTTACAAAATAACTTTGTAATTTGCATAGGTAACCTTTCGAATTTGACCTAAAACTTCCAAATTTACACTCCAGCCCCTATAATATGCAAATGAACATATAATGCAATATATACACCTAATATGCAATTTAAATGATTACAATGAATCAAAACAAGACTTTAAAACTCATCAAAATCATATCATATCACATTCTAATTGGAAGGAAATAATCAAACATCTAATATTATGATATTCTCGGTATATTAGAAATGGTCGACCGTAAACCAATTAATAATGATGTATTTCTAATTATCACAAATATAGAATCAATTGACAACAACTTATTTATGTCAAGCATAAGACAACATAAAAGAGTTTCCATACCTTTTAATATTATAATATCTCACTATATTAGTGGATAGATCAGTTTTCTCTCGCAGAAACACCCACTCCATTCTTGTAGTTTAAGCTTTTCTATCTGATGATATTAGTAGTTTGATAAAAAAAACGGTCGAACTGTACATCGTAACTGGAGAAAGAAAAAAAAAATCAACCGAAGACTTTTAAGGTATATGAATCGGAAGCATAACGACTAGGTAGAGTCATAAAACATTTTTGTCTTGACGAATCCACAAAAAAATATGGTGTAATCAATGTTTAGGAACGAAGAAAGAAATGTAAGGCAAAAACATAATGAAAATTTTGAGAAAATGATATCTTGACTCAAAAAAAGGTTTCCAAATAATATATAATATTAGTCCAAGAAAGTAATTGAAATGACGACCAAATAATATATAATATTAAATTATTAAAGAGTGAATACATGATATATACAACAGCAACAACAACTTATTTGCAAATAAAATTTTCATATATAGACTCAAGAATGACTAAAACTATACATCACAAAAATATATTGTATATTTGTGATAAATATTTTCAGTTACACTAATATTTTCATAACACATTTTTCTTAATAGCATAATAGTAAAAAAATATAAATATCATATACACTACTAAAAAATACCAGATCTTTTAAATTGTAACAAAAAAAAGGTAGAATCTTGGTAGAAAATTGGAAATAATAATTCTTTGCATTTAAAGAATAAGGAAATAAAATTGTAAAAATACGAAATAAAGCAAAAAAATATACAGAGAAAGAAAGATTTAGTAAAATAAAATCATAATATAATTTCCATAATTGATAGTGCTCACTTACACTAAGAAGTCTAAATTTACAATATACACAGTTTTCTTTACATCTTTAAATCTATTACCTAATTAGAAAGATTCTAAAATAAATCACAGCATGAAGATTGGGAAATTTAAATAGAAAACATATGATAAAATATAATACATAATGTTAAAAGTACATTATCACTGATCACTAAAAACTCATGTTAGTAGTAATAAATATGAAATGACAACACATTTGTTAAAACCATAGAATGACATGCAACACAGTGCTATTAAATATACAAAATGCAAATTAAATATGCTCAACGTAAACACACATAAAAATGAGACATCATATTTGGATATATTTAAATAAGTAATTGTAAATATATTATATTCTTGATAATTCTAAAATTACTTAAAAACTAAATTATTAACAAATTAATATACAAATAAAACTAAAGTAATATTTTATAATGTCAAATAATAAATGAATACAAAATATATTATGTTAGTAAAATAGATTTTAGATTTTCAAGACTTCTAATTCATGTAATATTACAAAATTGACAATGTGTTTATTAAAATTAATATTTTACCATTAGATGTATTAAAATAATATTCTACATCGATATTTAATTGTCATTTTTCAACTATTACACGTAACAATATTATTAAGTACGCTTTTTTTTTTGAAAAGCAGATTTTTATATTTTAAGAATGTATTGGGGTATTTTTTCGCGAATTTATTCGAGATGAGACTCCGATCTTTTAAACTAAGATAATTTATTTTCTATACATAATTATATTTTTTTGCATACCTCTAATATCTCAAACTTGATTTTTCATATTTTTTAATTGTGTTACAAAGAACATAAACATATTTGACAATTGTATAAATTTCATGGTATATTGAAGATAATTATATAACTAAATTACCCATTAAGACCAATAAATTATATTCAAATACTTACTTCAAACTGAAAATAAATAAAAAATCAAATTTAAAAAATTAGTTAAATATAATTAAATATAAAAAAATTCACATACAAATAAAAATAATAGATGTAACAAATTTAAATATATTATCCGCGCGTAGCGCGGAGAAAGGATCTAGTAGGAATAAAAGATGTAGTAAAGTGAGGTCCATTTAATGTTCTTTCAACTAGTTAAAATTATTCAACTGCTGTGAATCCACGTATTCTCTATTTTTACTCAATACCCTCTCTACAATGGTTTAATCAGTTGAATAATTATTCAACTGGTCCATTGCAGATGGTCTAATATGCTTCTCTCTTTTGTGGGCCAAAGTCTAAAACCAAAATGAAATCTAAAAATGGAGTTAAGCAGCCATCAAATCTAATACAAAGCTCTTGCAAATGTTGTATACAAGGAGACGATTTGGTAAGACTGGTCTTTCCAAATTTCAGGAGACGATTTGGAAATTATTTGATGTCAAGTTGCATAGTGATCAACAGGATATCCTTCCTGATGATCAACCTCAGTCTCGCTAGCCGCCAGTTTGCCGGGTACATCGGAATCCAGCCTCTTCCTCTTCCGTACCAAAGGTTCAGCCTTACCATCCGGGGGTGTCTCGTCGTCGTTATCCCGAGCACTAGTGTCAACAGCCACCTCTCGAGGAGTACTCACCTCATATCCTCGGGTCTCGGTATGTGTTTGAGAAGGGCCCACCTCCTCAATCTCTCCCTCAAGAATGTCGCAGAGCTCTGGGATATATTTCATGTTCTTCTTACTTCTTTTCCTCGTCGAAGAAGAAGTCTTTTTAGGGAATATGGGTAGTCTGCTATGACCACGAACTTCGGCGCGCAGATCAGACCTCCAATCAGATAGAGAGTCCGAAAAGAAAATCAGGGCCATTAATTTCGAGATAATGAATCTGCAAGGAGAAATTGATAAGTGGTAGATGTATAAGATACCTCGAGTTATACGCGGCAGCAACCGGTCGATCTGCAAGAACGAAATCAAGGTCCAGCAGAGAGGAGTGGCACGAGCAAGTCGTTGGACAACTTCAAGGAAGTCCTCAGGGTAATTCCTCGTGTTGGAATGTGGCACTACAAAAACAAAACCAAGACAAAGACAGCGGATCAGGCATGGAACGAATGTGAACCAATTCAGCGAAGTGCTCTACCAAAGCTCGGGTTCCAAAGGACTCTGTAGTCCTCGCCCGGAGGCTCCTCGAATGCGCTCTCATCCAACTTCACGTAGATATACCAGCGCTGCCAGTCGTCATTCTTGTTCGGTGGGCTTAGCAAGATGCCTAAGCCAGGTCGCATCTTCACGGAGAATAAGCTGTTCTTCATGTTCGATGCCGTAGTGAGCTCCTCGAAAACTCAAACACTCAACGGTAGATCACTCTCCACAGCCATAACCATAAGACCTACCGCTACTCGGAACGAACCGTTGATGTATTGTAAAATCACTGCGTCCCGACGAAAACAGTAGGCGGTAACCAGTCGCGGAATCGTGAACCATAGTCTGGTGTCCTTTTTAAAGTATGACTCATAGACACATTGGTACCCAATCAGAGGAGTCCACGGCCTCTGGTTAGCATTCGGGATGATGAAAGTGACTCCATGTCCGCCTCGTTCCCTCAGAATTGTCTTGACAGTTGCGATAGACGATTAGGTCGGGAGGACATTATCCCAATCCTGTCCACCAACCACTGTCGGATGAGAAAGCTCGGAACGAAGGGCCGGTAGTTTCTCGAACAAACCCCCGGGGAAGAAATGAACAGGGACCATCGATTCATCTGCTGGAGATGGAGAGTTACCGGGTGCGTCCCTTACTTGGGAGCCATTCGGATTCTCCCCGACCTCTGGATTCGCAGATCTACTGACTAACGGTTCTCTAGCATCCTCTTCCTCTCGTCTCAGTCTCTCGGAATCAGCCATGATGAGTAACTGTTGAGACAAATCTAATCTCGTAAGGTCTCGCAAAGCTTCTTGGTGTGCTAATTCAAATTCGATCGCACGACGTGTAGCGGAAACTCGCTCTTCAGAGATTCTCAGACTGTTCGCTATCGATTTACCTTTCTCGGTTGCTGTTAGACGCCTACCGGAAGACATCAACTGAACCCTAACTAGAAGATGACAAGAGAGAGAAAAGTTAGAGAGAGGGAATACCTGTGAGAAGCGAAGGAAACTGAATAAATGAGAAGGGGGAGGAGTATTTATAAGGGAGGAGGGGACGCGTCTTTTGATGCGCAGTCATTAATAGGTCTACGGAGCCTATTGGCTACCCAACACGCGCAAATCATCCCGCGTCTCTTCCACTTCCCAATGGGAACCAAACCCCAGCGAGCCGAAACGGACCACCCTGTCCGATTAAACCGGTTTCCACTCTCGAGCCGAGTAACTTATTCTCCCGACCATTACAACCCACTTCACTAAGCTCGCGTACCGACCATAGAGAACTGGGGGGGGGACTTATTGTAGGGGACGGATTCCATCCTACCCTCAAGGCCCGTTGGATAAAGCTACGGCCCGTCACACGGCCCAAGTAGACGGGGAAGGTTTATGTCCGCAAGGAGACAAGGAACTCGGAGCCGAACACACGTCATCATTCCATACCGAGTAAGAAGATCAGGCTCGTCTAAAGTCCCATGGGATAAAGGACACGGCCCATTTAGGTTGTCCGTACTGTGGCCTATAAAGGCGAAGGGAGACCAAACTGAGAAGGGATCCGAAAATAGACTGACTAGGCGGTAGCTAAACTAGGATTTTGAAATCATCTTGGCGCTCTTAGATCGGTATGTACAACTCCGGTAGCTCCCGAGCATCGTAGTTCTCTTTGTATTCACTCCTTCTTCAATTAATAAAACTCTTCTTACTCCCATTTGCTCGCTCACACCTTCGAAATAACCCACCGACGAGTTTCCGTCGATCATTTACTTATTATCACCAAACTCGGTTCAAACAAATCTCTGCCAGGTTCCCTCTTTGTCAGCTCAACTAAGTCCGATAGATTATGGTCTTAGCTTTATAGGAATGTGTTCAAGTATATATGATGATTCATTGTTACAAACTATTTAACATTCCCTCGTGTTATGTGATCACTGAGAGTCGTTATGTTACACGTTGAAGCTTATTGTAGAAAGCCCTTAGTTCTCTACAGATCAGTGTTCTTCATTTGTATGTGGAAAGCACATTGTAAGGAGTGGTTGGTTCTTGATCCAACAAAAGCTGTCTTTGAACTTTATATTAGTTTTATTTGAGGTTGTAATAACTCATCTGTCTCATGTCTCACATAAAGTATAGATCCCTAATGTCTCACTTCTAGCTCTCGTCCACACATAATGGTGTGTCAATGCATCATCCAATTTGTCTTCACCAATTCTCATGATATGGTCCTATCCTTTTATTAAATAGTATATGGGAGAGCTAGGATGCCATTTTGAAGTTTACCGCAATGATGAACTTACAGTAGAGGAGCTCAAAAGGTTAGAAGAAGAAACCAAATTGCATTCTTCTTAAAAAAAACATAATCTGGCTTAATCAACAAGTGTTGGTTATCTCCTTTTGCTGTGCAGCAAAAATCCAAGAGGAGTTCTGATTTCTCCTGGTCCTGGTACATGTTTTAGCCTCAGACAGCGGTGCGTATCTTTTTATGATTCTTGTTGGAAAGGAATTAAAAGAAAAGAGAGCTTTCTGAATATTGATAGGTACCCCCACAAGACTCTGGGATTTCCTTACAAACTGTTTTGGAACTCGGACCACATGTTCCTCTATTTGGAGTATGTATGGGTTTGCAGTGTATTGGAGAAGCGTTTGGAGGTTAGTTTTCTTTAGAAATACATCTTAGTTTCCTATATCAGTGTTCTGACATGGTTGTGTACTTTATATAATGGACTTTGGTCTGAAGGGAAGATCATGCGGTCACCATTTGGTGTTATGCATGGGAAAAGCTCCATGGTTCACTATGATGAGAAAGGCGAAGAAGGCTTGTTCTCTGGTTTATCCAAGTATGAATCGTGTTTTTTTTAATATTTTCTTTCTGTGAAAACTATAATCATAAACAAATCTTGTTGGTGTTTTCTGTTCAGCCCTTTTCTTGTAGGTAGATATCACAGCCTAGTGATTGAGAAAGATACATTTCCCAGTGATGAACTAGAGGTTACTGCATGGACAGAAATGGTTTGGTTATGGCGGCAAGACACAAGAAGCACAAGCACATACAGGTAAAGAAAACTTACTCAAGGGCTTCATGTTTCTTCTTGCCTCTTCCATTAATAAAACAGAACTCTTGAAGTCTTGCAAAATTTGGTTCACAGGGAGTACAGTTTCATCCGGAGAGTATTATAACCACTGAAGGCATGACAATTGTTCGCAATTTCATCAAACTTGTAGAGAAAAAAGAGGCTGAGAAGTTGGATTAGAGTTTTCCTCCACTACAAGAAAACACAAGTTTTGTTAGGACGGCTTTTCCTCGTAATTTTCTAGTAAAGGGGTCCTTACTAGGAAAGTACGACGAAAGGTGTTTTGTCTTAACACGTTCATCGTAAAGCATTTTTCCTCGTAATTTCCTGATAAATTTACGAGGAAACATTTTCTCGTACAAGCGTGGATACAAATTTCCTCGTAAAGTCCTCGTACAGTTTTCCTCGTAAAAGCCTCGAAACCAAATCCTCGTAAAGTCGTAGTAACCCTTTTCCTCGTAAGCGCGCCGTAATGCTTTACGAGGAATTTATTTCAAAATGTTTTTCTCTATTAAAAAAATAATAATTAAAATAAATATAAATAATATATTTTTAAAAAAATATAAAGACTCTAAATTATAAATAAAAAAAGAAAGAAAGATTATTTTATAAATAACTAAATATTTAAGTTTTAAATTCATAATAAAATTAAAAAGAAAAACTAAACTACGGATGGTGCTCATTAAATTGACGAACAAAGTCGTCATCCCGGCTCGCCAACTCCTCGTCGTCCATGTTGGTCGTCGGTTGTGACTGTGACAGTGGATGTTGGGTTGGAAGCCCTCCGCTTTCCCGTTTGACACGCAACATCTCCGCCAAAACGTCCACAATATCGGAGAGAGAACTCACATGAGATTGCGTCGCCTGCAACTCTGAGCACAGCTGAGCAGTGACATCGTGATGTTCTTGAGCATAAAACGATGTCGTTGGGGGGACATCGTTAACGGAACCAATCCCGACGATACATCTTTTTTTCCTAGGGGCGACCTTTAAATAAAAAGATTAATAATGTTAAAAAATAAATTAAATAAATAATAAAAATTAATAAGAAAACAAATTATTTAGCTCCTCGTAAATCTTATCTACTTCAGGATTGGATAATATGACGGTGTCCCAGACTGCTGAGTTAGCTGGGTCTGGCAGTGGTCAACCCGAGCAACAACCTCATTGTAGATTCGCTCGGATCTAGGATCTACAAAGTGCCCAGCCTTGTTCTGGTGGGTCCTCTCGTAAAGCTCTTTCAGAGATGGAAGAACTCATGTCTCTTTAGCCTAAAATTTTAATTTTAAAAATTAAATATTGATTAGAAATATATGAATATATTAAAAATATTATTTATTTATTAAAATATTAATTCACCATGTCTAGACGGATTTCCGCGTGAGGTTTTCGACCCCGGTATGAAGCATTTTCATGTTGCCATGCTCGTCTTTTTCATGCGGTTCTCGGAGTTTGTTTTGGAGGTTCTGATCGAGTCAGGCAACCTCCAATTTCTGATGAGGCCATCCCACACCAAATATGTGAGGCAATCGGGTTTCCCCTCGTAACCATCGACCTGGAAAAAAATTATTTGAATTCAATGATATAAAACTATATAAAATTGATAAATCCACCTGAAAATCGCCCTTACAGTTGTAGACCATAACGAGCAATCGCGCTTTGCACTTTGCCTCAAACTCCGTCTTCACCCGCTAGTGAATCCCTATGGACCAACAATATTTTTGCTGTAACCAGAAAATATTAGATTAATTAGTTCAATAATATTAAATTTTTTAAATAATTAAAAAATAAATTAAGTTTATTAATGACTTACGGCGAACGATTTGAACCACGTCTTTTTAGCGTGGATGGCCGTCTTTTCAAGTTTGGAGGTGGATCGGGAAAGTATCCCTTCATACAATCGGTGACGCTCTGAGCGACACATCCATCAACATTAAACCCGAACAAAAAACAAAATAAAATATTAATTAAATTTATTAATTTTTGGTTAATTAATAAATAAATTAAAAAAAAATTTTAAAAAAATGAAACATACCAAAATATGTTGCGGCCTTCCCGTCGGAGAGGATCTAACTCAGGTAACCCTTCTCTGCCTGGCGCTGTCATAATATCCTCCGTGTACACCGCAAATGGAGCGTTTGGCGGCACCTCCAAATCGGGATGAACCCCGGCGGCCGGTGGAGGAGGAGGAGGAGGAGGTGGTGGATCAAACTGGGGAATCAGAGAAACTCTTTGAGAAAACTAAGAGACGGGAACAACGTCATCCGGAATCAAAGAACCGGGAGCTGAAGAAGATGATGCGCCTATATGCGGATCAGGATCACAACCGAACATATCTCTGTAATGACTCCCGTTAGGAGGCGGCCTCGTCTTCTTACCCTTAAGCTTGTCCTGTCTAGGCATCTAAATTTTAAAAATAAAACATAAAACATAAATATACTAGTATCATTTGAAAAAACACTTAAATAAATTAAACCAACCTAATCTAAATTCCCTAAACTAATCACCTAATCTAAATTCCCTAAACTAACCACCTAATCTAAATTCCCTAATCTAATCACTTAAGTAGGAATTAGAGATTACCTTAAGAGGATTTTGAGAGAAGATTGCTACAAATGAGAGAAATCGGATGGCTCAACTTTATATAGGAAATTTGATTTCCTCGTAACATCCTCGTAATTTTATGAGGAAATAGTGAGTCCCCCGTTTTCCTTTACGAGGAAATAGTGAGGCCCGCGGTTGTCAAAAAAAAAATTGTTGTACCTGCGTCCACCATTGACATCAACTACACCGTTCTTGTTAATCCGAACACCTCTATTGACGATGGGGTCATACCACTCACACTTGAAGATAACGCATTTCAGACTCATACCTGAGAATTGAACTTCATAAATCTTCTGCAAGATCCCTAAAAAATGCTTCAATTCCTTATATATTACAAAAATAAAAATTAAAAACGTTAGTATATTTATATATACATATATATATATATATATATATATAAATAAATTAATGATTGCGTCGTATTATATTAATTACCTGAAAGTGCTTCATGTACTTTTGCAGGTATACTTTTGCAGGTAGTAACTCTGCAAATGCAAAGGGGAGTAGTCATTGCATAAAGACATGACAATCATGGCTCTTCATCCTGGAGAACTTTTGCTTTTTCTTAACACATCTTGAGAGATTTGAAACATACCCATCAGGGAAATTCACTTCTGAAGCCACCCAATTGAACAACACAGACTTTTTTTTCTGATGACAGTCTAAATATCGAAACTGGAACTTGCCCATTGCTTTTTATATGTAGCTCACTTCTTGAGCAGATATCGGGTAAGTCCAACCTTGATTTTACGTTGTCTTTCGTCTTCCTTGGGACATTCAATATAGTGTTCACGATGTTCTCAAAAAAATATTCTCTGTATGCATCACCTCGAGGTTGTGGCACAAAAGAAGATTTTTTCAATATGTCAATTCCCAAAATATACTATTTTTGTGACAATTGTGCTAAACACCATGAGAATCAGGCATATTACTGGGAACATACCAATTCCCACCACGAGGAGCTGTTTCTAGAGCACCATAGTAATCGATATGCGCTTCGATTTGTTCTCTAGTTAAATATGGAGGAGGAGTGTCTCTGACAACCTTTTTGTGCATGAACAATGTCTTGTTTCTTCGGTATGGGTGGTAAACGGGAAGAAATCGACGGTGACAATCGAACCAACTAGTTTTCCTACCATTCTTCAACTGAAACGCATCTGTCATTCCATTACAATATGGACAAGCTAATCTCTCATGTGTAGTTCATCCAGACAACATCCCATATGCAGGAAAGTCACTTATGGTCCACAAAAGCATCGCTCGCATTGTAAAATTTGTTTTCCTTGAACAATCATATGTCCTCACCCCTGTTGACCACAATTCTTTCAACTCTTTTATCAGTGTTTGTAGAAAAACGTCGAGGGGTCTTTTTGGATGCTTTGGACCAGGTATTAATATGGTCAAGAATAGAAACTCTCGTCGCATGCACATCTCCGGTGGCAGGTTGTACGGAGTAAGAAAGACTTGCCACAATGAATATTGTCTCTCTGGCAGTCCAAATGGACTAAATCCATCAGTGCATAATCCAAGATACACATTCCGGCTATTGCTAGCGAAATGTGGATGTACTTTGTTCAAATGTTTCCAAGCTCTTGCATCTGATGGATGAGTCATCTCTCCATCCGTCTGAGTATGCTCGGCGTGCCATCTCATCCCTCCAGCAGTCTCCTCAGCTTGGTACAATCTTTTCAATATATCTGTGATTGGTAGGTACCACATTCTTTGGTACGGTACTCTATTACGCCCTCGACCTTGCGGTTTGAGTCATGGCTTCTTACAAAATCGACATTCTTCTAACTTCTCATCATCTCCCCAGTAAATCATGCAGTTGTCGATGCAAACGTCTGTCATCTCGTAGGGCAACCCAAGACCATATACCAATTTCTGAATCTCATAATAAGATTCAGCAGACACATTGTCTTCTTGCAAATACTCTTTAAACAAGTCTGCCCATGCATCCATACAATTTTCAGGTAGATTGTGATCGGTTTTAATACTCATCATTCTAGCAGCCAACGACAATTTAGACAGACCTTCTCTACAACCACTGTAAATTGGCTCATTCGCATCTTCTAACATTTCATAGAACTTTTTTGCATCTAAGTTAAGTTCTTCAACTTCATCATCATCATGAGTTACAAATGCATCACCTACCATATCATGAACCCTATCACAATCTACCATTTGTTCCTCCTGGTGATAACTATTTTCATTATGCAAAATGATCAACCGGTTCAACCTGAAAATTGTTATTACTACTGCTAGCTTCATTCCTACAACTAGCATCTTCTCCATGTTGATACCAAATATAATAATATGGCATGAAACCTCTATTTATTAAATGTTTTCAAACATTTTCACGAGGGCCTAATTTTGTATTGCAACATTTCCGACAAAGCCAGAACATCTTACCACTTTCCTGCGTGAGTGGTGTAGAATCTGCTTGATGCATAAACGTCTCCAACCCTTCGATAAATTCTTTCGTCACTGTCCCGTTATTATCTCTGTGTGAATAGATCCACTTTCGCAACTCGAAAAAATTTTTAGGACCGCACATTTTGTTTTCTTTGATCAAGCTTAAAACTAGTTTTTTGTGTTTGAAATGAATCACAAATGGTGGTATTTATAAAAAATTTCGAATCTGAACATTTACTAGGAAATTGCGAGGAAAGGTAGGTACAAAACACGTTTTTAGATTTAAAATAGATATTTTCTAGCCAGTTCCTCGCTAATTAGAAGTAAAAGAACATTTCCTCCTAATTTCGTAGTAATGTTTTACGTGGACTTTACGAGGAAAAGTTTTACTACGAATTTACGAGGAAATGTTCTTTTGCCACGTAGTTTCCTCGTAATTTTACTACGGCCTTATGAGGAAACAATTTTCTTGTTAGTTTACGAGGAACTTACTTTGATTCTAGTTTTCTTCGTAAAACCGAAATAATTTCGTCGTAAATTTATGAAGAAAGATTTTCTTACTAAAATTCCCTAGTAAATGCGGAGTTTTCTTGTAGTGCTCAGTCAGAAGACATTATTAAGTTATGCACCTGTAATAAAGTTTCCTAATGCAAAATGTTCCTTGTCATCTTTCCATTGATAGAGTTTCACATTGATTGAACCGAAAACTAATGCAACTTCTTTAGCAAAATTTGTATTACAAATAGTCAAGTTGAACACATGGATTGAGATCAATGTTGTCTACTTTAGCAAATGTTCATTAGAGACGTGGTGAGTCCTTTAGAGGTTTGGAGATTACATTAGTTCCTAGTTTCACCGCATTAGATTTCTATCCTATACATCTCTGATGAGCTTCCTTCAATGGAAATGGTTCCAATAGTTTATGACTTTCACTGAGATACCGTTAAACTATGAATAAACATATGCTTTAAGTAGATATTTTCTTGTAAGGAAACTAGAGGTATACATAGAGTTAACAACAATTTTATAGCTATGGTAATCATATTCACTTGTAGATCAAAAAGTTATCAAGCGATCATGATTTAGGTTAGACAATTTATATTGATACACACACACACAATGGTCACACGGTTTCTCTCACTATCAAATATTTCATTTAGCCATGCAGAATGTTTTGCAGCTACATAAGTGCTGCATTTAGTTTGAATTTCCTTGTACATCTTTAATCATAATTTATTACTTCTGATTATACTTATGTTATTTTACATTTTAAGAGTATCATTTCAAAGTGTATAGGGAAAACACATTATTATTTAAGACTTGTGAGATTCTCTTGTACGAAAAAAATAGCAAGATTTCCAATGATATTTTCTCCCCAGTTTGTTGAGTATTGTGCTTTTTGCAAATTCCTTTTTGTCTATAAATATCTATTCTATTAATTTAGAGTCATAATTTTATCTATTTAAAAAGTTATCATTTAAATTTGGATCTATTCACAATCCATTAGAAAATTATAATGTTCCTAATTATTTGGTTATACAATATAACCTTTAAAGAATATAAAATACTCCACTTTTTCTTAAATACAATTTAACTTCTGTAAAAGTAACCAATAATATAATTACGTAAATAGTCTACTGCACAACTATTAATACGAGTATTGATCTTTTTTCCACCTCTAACTTTTTGAATCTTTGACTATGCACTATAATTCATTATAATTCATATAAATGTTCACACAGTATGTGGTCACAAGAATAAAGTGTTTATTTTCCTCATCGCCTCCATGTTTGAATAATATGATCAAAGAAGAGAATAGGGGTTTTTGCCAAAACTAACCCACAATTTAGTTTTAACCCCAATACTAAATCCCAACTTGAATCAAATGCAAATCTAACCTAAAAGGGATATGAAATTACAATATAGTCCTCTGTGACCAAACAAAAAAACAGAAGACTTTTTTACGAATATAACCCCAGTAAGTTGTCTGAGTCGGGCTGAGTTACTTTTCAGTCGTCTGGACGACTGAAATGTTAGTCGTCTGGACGACTGAAATGTTAGTCGTCTGAACGATTGAATCTTAAAAATAATTTATAAATTCTGTAAAAAATATTTTCATGAGTGAAAAATTAAAAACATGTAATTATAAACATTTATAAATGATATAAATTAAGAAATGATAAAATTGATTTGTTTTCAGCATAGATGAGTGGAAGTAGTGAATCATGATATTCTTTGGTTTAAGGGTTTGGCAAATATATGTTGTAGTATTGTATGTAATCTTAGGGTTAGATTTTGAAAAGATGAAATGTTTTTTTGAAAAAATTAATTTGACCTCTATGTGTTTATTTCTGTGTAT
>CAKOAT010324377.1:5503-19830 GCA_932364175.1 Eruca vesicaria subsp. sativa
TGTATCCCGGAGGAAATAAATGGATCGAAATGCAAATTTTGCGTTCCTTAAGAAAAAATTTGATAAAGGATTAGTGGATGGTCTTGTATGGGGCTGACTAAGGGTGGAAAGGAAGTTCTTATTAAAGCAAGAGCATTGGAGTTACCAACATATGTTATGTCAAGTTTTCTGCTTCTCTGGAAATATGTGAAAAATTATCAAGTCTCATTGCAAGCTTTTTGTGGAGCACAAATCCGCCTAATAGAGGAATGCACAGAGCAAATTAGATCAGCTCCCACTTATTTTCAAGAAATCATAGCTGAATGGAATCTTTTCTGGTGCAGAACCTACTTCCATAGATGTCCACAATCTTAAGATCAGAGTTTTAGTTAGCAAATGGGGAACACAATCATTTACACCAATTTCTGGAAGAATAACTATCACCTTAGCAATTCTATAGTTTTGGCAATCTTTCATAGCAAAATATAAACCTAAAATTCTAACAAGCGAATTACGAAGACATAGCAAAACAAATCATAGCAGCAATCTAAACAGAACACATAGATAGAATAAGGTAGAAAAGTTCGAGTTCCAATACAAAGCTCTGATGGAGTTTTGGATGTTCTCTCCAACTTAAAAAAATAGCCTAAACTTTTTTATGAGTTAAGAGAATGTTAAAAGCGTGTGTGTTCCCGAATACAAAGACAGAGCAATTAAATATAAAGTTAAAACTAGTAAGGGCTAATCTTGTAATTATGTGAGAGTTTTGGTTTAAAGTAGGCTAGGACTCAAGGCGAGCCTCTGGCGCTTCGCTGTTGATCGACGATAGGAGGTGTCTGCCGATAAACATTCATCTCGGATGTTGACTCTGGCTGGTTCAATGAACAGCTCCGAGTTTTTTCTATCTTTATCTCCAAAATCAAGAGATATCTCCAAAACATAATCGAATCTGTAAATACTCTAAAAAGATCCAAAAACATAATGAATGGGCTCTAAAAGACTTATATACAATTGGTAAAATGTTGTCAAATCATGGTATTTCACAGAGGATCAAGGAAATATAGACAGAATGCGCATTGCGTGTGCTACTCCTCTGTGTTCCACGTATTATTTGTTGATGTTAGTCTTTTCTTCAGCAAAGGAAAGCCCCGTGAATGTGATGAAGCAATGAAACTAGTAGGTTGTTATGAGAATGCATCATCAATACAGTGTATAAATTTGAGAAATATTGCTCCAATCTGGTAAGAGAGTTCCAGAAGATATAAAGAAACCAATTAAGGGTACACTAAGCAGTTAGAATGAAGGGGGTAAGGGCATTTATATTTGTATCCCCGAGGAAATAAATGGATCAAAATGCAAATTTTGCGTTCCTTAAGACAAAATTTGATAAAGGATTAGTGGATGGTCTTGTATGTGGCTGACTAAGGGTGGAAAGGAAGTTCTTGTTAAAGCAAGAGCATTGGAGTTACCAACATATGTTATGTCAAGTTTTTTGCTTCTCTGGAAATATGTGAAAAATTATCGAGTCTCACTGCAAGCTTTTTGTGGAGGACAAATCCGCCTAATAGAGGAATGCACAGAGCAAATTAGATCACCTCCCAATTATTTTCAAGAAATCATAGCTGAATGGAATCTTTTCTGGTGCAGAACCTACTTCCGTAGTTGTCCACAATCTTAAGATCAGAGTTTTAGTTAGCAAATGGGGAACACAATCATTTACACCAATTTCTTGAAGAATAACTATCACCTTAGCAATTCTATAGTTTTGGCCAATCTTTCATAACAAAATATAAACCCAAAATTCTAACAAATGAATTACGAAGATATAGCAAAAAAAATCGTAGGAGCAATCTAAACAGAACACATAGTTAGAATAAGGTAGAAAAGTTCGAGTTCCAATACAAGGCTCTGATGGAGTTTTGGATGTTCTCTCCAACTTACTAAAATAGCTTAAACTTTTTAATGTGTTAAGAGATATGTTAAAAGCGTTTGTGTTGCCGAATACAAAGACAGAGCAATAAAATATATAGTTAAAACGAGTAAGGGCTAATCTTGTAATTATGTGAGAGTTTTGGTTTAAAGTCGGCTAGGAATCAAGGCGAGCCTCTGGCGCGTCGCTGTCGATCGAAGATAAGAGGTGTCTATCGATCAACATTCATCTCGGATGTTGACTCTGGCTGGTTCAATGAACAGCTCCGTGTTTTTTCTATCCTTATCTCCAAAATCAAGAGATTGCTCCAAAACATAATCGAATCTGTAAATACTCTAAAAAGACCCCAAAACATAATGAATGGACTCTAAACCACGTATATACCATTGGTAAAAAGTTTTCAAATCATGGTATTTCACATAGGATTAAGGAAAGATAGACAGAATGTGCATTGCGTGTGCTAGGTCCTCGGTGTTCCGCGTATTATTTGTTGATGATAGCCTTTTCTTCAGTAAGGGAGAGCCCCGTGAATGTGATGAAGCAATGAAAGTAGTAGGTTGTTATGAGAATGCATCATTAATACAGTGTATAAATTTGAGAAATATTTTCTCCATTCTGGGAAGAGAGTTCCAGAAGATATAAAGAATCCAATTAAAGGTACACTAAGCAGTTAGAATGAAGGGGGTAAGGGCATTTATATTTGTATCCCGGAGGAAATAAATGGATCGAAATGCAAATTTTGCGTTCCTTAAGAAAAAATTTGATCAAATGATTACTGGATGGTCTTGTATTTGGCTGACTAAGGGTGAAAAGGAAGTTCTTATTAAAGCAAGAGCATTGGAGTTACCAACATATGTTATGTCAAGTTTTCTGCTTCTCTGGAAATATGTGAAAAAATTATCGAGTCTCATTGCAGGCTTTTGGTGGAGCACAAATCCGCCTAATAGAGGAATGCATAGAGCAAATTAGATCATCTCCCACTTATTTTCAAGAAATCATAGCTGAATGGAATCTTTTCTGGTGCAGAACCTACTTCCGTAGATGTCCACAATCTTAAGATCAGAGTTTTAGTTAGCAAATGGGGAACACAATCATTTAAACCAATTTCTTGAAGAATAACTATCACCTTAGCAATTCTATAGTTTTGGCCAATCTTTCATAGCCAGATATAAACCTAAAATTCTAACAAGTGAATTACGAAGACATAGCAAAACAAATCATAGCAGCAATCTAAACAGAACACATAGATAGAATAAGGTAGAAAAGTTCGAGTTCCAATACAAAGCTCTAATTGAGTTTTGGATGTTCTCTCAAACTTAATAAAATATCCTAAACTTTTTTATGAGTTAAGAGATATGTTCAAAGCGTGTGTGTTCCCGAATACAAAGATAGAGCAATTAAATATAAAGTTAAAACTAGTAAGGGCTAATCTTGTAATTATGTGAGAGTTTTGGTTTAAAGTCGGGTAGGAATCAAGGCGTGCCTCTGGCGCTTCGCTGTCGATCGACGATAGGAGGTGTCTTTTGATCGACATTCATCTCGGATGTTGACTCTGGCTGTTTTAATGAACAGCTCTGAGTTTTTTCTATCTTTACCTCCAAATTCACAAGATTTCTCCAAAACATAATCGAATCAGAAAATACTCTAAAAAGACCCCAAAACATAATGAATGGACTCTAAAAGACTTATATACCATTGGTAAAAAAATTTCAAATCATGGTATTTCACATATGATCAAGGAAATATAGACAGAATGCGCATTGCGTGTGCTAGCTCCTCGGTGTTCCACGTATTATTAGTTGATGATAGCCTTTTCTTCTGTAAGGGAGAGCCCCGTGAATGTGATGAAACAATGAAAGTAGTAGATGGTTATGAGAATGCATCATCAATACAGTGTATAAATTTTGAGAAGTCTTTGCTCCAATCTGGGAAGAGAGTTCCAGAAGATATAAGGAAACCAATTAAGGGTACACTAAGCAGTTAGAATGAAGGGGGTAAGGGCATTTATATTTGTATCCCGGAGGAAACAAATGGATCGAAATGCAAATTTTTGCGTTCCTTAAGAAAAAATTCGATCAAAGGATTAGTGGATGGTCTTGTATGTGGCTGACTAAGGGTGGAAAGAAAGGTCTTATTAAACCAAGAGCATTGAAGTTACCAACATATGTTATGTCAAGTTTTCTGCTTCTCTGGAAATATGTGAAAAATTATCGAGTCTCATTGCAGGCTTTTGGTGGAGCACAAATCCGCCTAATAGAGGAATGCACAGAGCAAATTAGATCAGCTCCCACTTATTTTCAAGAAATCATAGCTGAATGGAATTTTTTCCGGTGCAGAACCTACTTCTGTAGTTGTCCACAATCTTAAGAACAGAGTTTTAGTTAGCTAATTGAGAACACAATCATTTAAACCAATTTCTTGAATAATAACTATCACCTTAGCAATTCTATAGTTTTGTCCAATCTTTCATAACATAATATAAACCCAAAATTATAACAAATGAATTACGAAGATATAGCAAAACAATTCATAGCAGCAATCTAAAAAGAACACATATATAGAATAAGGTAGAAAAGTTCGAGTTCCGATACAAAGCTCTGACGGAGTTTTGGATGTGTTGGTGTCAAAATCTGTCACGACGGAATCAATGGCTAAAAGTCTCCGCAAAAGTAAAAATAAAAATACCTTTTATAAAACCGGAGAATCGTTTTATAAAACTCGAGAATCGTTTTATAAAACTCGAAGATCGTTTTATAAAACTTGAGAATTGTTTTATAAAACTCGGAGAATCGTTTTATAAAACTCGAGAATCGTTTTATAAAACCCGAGAATCGTTTTATAAAACTCGAGAATCGTTTTATGAAACCCGAAGATCGTTTTATAGAACTCGAGAATCGTTTTATAAAACTCGAAGATCATTTTATAAAACTCGAGAATCGTTTTATAAAACCCTGAGAATTGTTTTATAAAACTCGAAGAATCGTTTTATAAAACTCGAAGATCGTTTTATAAAACCCGAGAATCTTTTTGTAAAACTAGAAGAATCGTTTTATAAAACTCGAGAATCATTTTATAAAACTCGAGAATCATTTTATAAAACTCGAAGAATCGTTTTATAATACTTGAAGATCGTTTTATAAAACTCGAGAATCGTTTTACGAAACCGCAAAAAACCAAAACAGCCGTAAAACGCGAACTAGGAGACCCTTGACTAGTTCGCCCACCGGCGAACTAGTCCCACTTGACTAGTTCGCCGTTGGACGAACTAGAGACTTTCTGGACGTCTCGAGCCTCGATCTCCCGCATCCCCGATTCGAAACTTACGTCTTTCGACACGGTCGTATTCTGAACCACGGCCGAAATGTCTCTCGTTCCATCTCGATCCGACCTATCGTTCGAGTTTTACGATAAAAACCGTAAAACTTCGTTTTCACGACAAAGAACTCGAGGAAATTCGTATAAATCGGCAACGGTTAAACGGAACACCGAACATTGCCTAAACTATACGATTTATTCGAGATTTCTCGTTAAAATAGTAAAAAAAACGCGTTTTTAATAAAAACGTCGAGTAAATCGTAAAAAACGCGTTTTTAATAAGAACGTCGAGTAAATCGTAAAACCTTACGATTAGCTTGAGGAATTTACAAAAAACGGCATCAGATCAGGAAACGATCCCGTAAAAAGTTGGAAAACGGATTTATCGCAGAACGGCCCGGAAGGTCCTAAAACGCGATAAAAGCCCATCTCGCGATCTTGACGGAATCTAACCCGAAGATACAATAACGTTTTGACGGTTTACTCGCCGGAGGAAAATAAATTTCAAGCTTCAAGATAAAAGGCAGGTTTGAATAAAAATAGAAGATTTCCGCGGAAGAAAAGGAAGGATCGAGAAAAATGGAAGATTCCCGATATACTCAAATCCGGGCGAAATGGAAAGACCGAATGGCCAAGGCGAGGAGTATATAAGTAAGAGGTCTAGGGCAGAAGCAAGGGACACGAGTTTTCAGAGCTTTCACCACCAAACTTAGCATTTAGGCAATTTTCCGTTTTCGTTATCGAGCTGCGTCTCAACTAGGGTTTTAGTCTTAGATTACTAGAACTAGGAATTTTGCCGACGGCTCACGCAGCTAAGGCAACTCTCGTTGTAACCGTTCTTACGCGAATTCGGAATAAGAATCCTTCTTGCTTTCAATCTCGTTTTTATTTTTATATCTTTCAATTTATTCATATTAATCGCGTTCTTGGTTACTTGTCGTTGGCTTTCGCAGAGATCCGATTCCTCTGGAAAATTAGGGTTTTCCTAACTTTCCTTATTTTACGGAAATCGAGAGGTGTGAATTTCGGTTCCCACAGTTTGGCGCTACAAGGAGGGGGGGGGTCGGATTACTCTTACTCATAGCCGCAAAACGCTTGATCAAAATGATGTCTGGATATATGTAAAACAACTCCAGCAGCGACTACTCGGACAGCCAACGCTCACGCAAACGCTGTAGTACTCAACAAAATCAAAAACCTAATCGCGACTCTTCGCCACAGGAAGAGCAATGAAATAACCTCACGATTTCTATGTCAGATCACTAAGGGCAACGATAAAATCTATCAAACCCCGTAGTGTTTTTCTTATTTCCGAGTTGGACAAATCTCACGGGTTGAGCAAAAGACATTTTCCGAGAACTTTTTGGAAAAATAAAACTTTCTCTCCCAGAAACCGCGGAACAAACCGTAAGTTACTTGCGAAATAAAACCTGGGTTACTCGCGGAAAAACCGTAGGTTATTCGCGACAAAACCCTAGGTTGTTCGCGGAGAAAGCCCTAGGTTACTCGCGGAGAAAGCCCTAGCTTTACTCGCGGAAAAAGCCCTAGGTTACTCGCGGAAAAACCCTAGGTTATTCGCGACAAAACCCTAGGTTGCTCGCGGAAGAACCTTAGGCTACTCGCAGAATCGGGCAATACTATCCAGCCGAAAAGACGGTGAGTCGGCCAAGCAACCTAGCTCGCCATCTTTGCGAGCTGACCGGCTTTCCACCTCGTCCTAGAGGCACTGACTTTTCCCCGAGGCTCCGCACAATCCAACTTATTGCTATGGTAAACCTGATCGTACTCTAAACAATAATCGCACTGCTTTTCGTTTCATCTCAATCAAAGTTTCCGTTGAGATTTTACAACGAAAACAAGAGAGCTTGATGAATCGGGACTGTGCTCGCCAACTCACCATTAGGCAAGTTGGCCAAGCTCGACGGATCGAAACATTTCCACCTCGAATCTTGATCGAGACGCTTTTCATCTCGTCTCAATCGGACTTTCCATCGAGACTTTACAACGAAAACAAGTCAACTCGACGAATCGAGATCACCCGCGCCAAGCGTCTTAGCTCGCCAAACGTAGAGCTAAACCGAGCGTCTTAGCTCGCCGAACGTAGAGCTAACCAAGCTGTCTTAGCTCGCCGAACATAGAGCTAGCTAGATCGCCATACGGTGAGCTGAACCAAGCGCCTAGCTCGCCCAAGAGACGCTGACTTTGCCCCAAGGTTCTTACCATCCAGATCGCCACACGGCGAGCTGAAAGGGTTCACCCGACTTGCCCTACGTCGAAGCTGAACCAATCCTTGAGGTTCTCTCTCGAGTCTTGACTGCGCTGATTCTCGTTTTGTCTCAACCAGAATTTCCATCGGGATTTTACGATAAAACCGCAAAGACTTGTTTCTTCGTATAAGTTCGAATCAATCGACTAAAACGGCAACGGTTGACTTAACACCAAAGTTACCTAAACTATACGAGAAATCTGAACTCTCTAAACCCAATCCGGTTTCATGAACACGTGATTAATTTTTTTCGATATACAAAGCACACCTAATCGTTCAAATAAAACCAGCAGTACGATGAAACAAGAACATGAGCTCCGATGGTTAAGTCTTCTCCCCGCTCCGATACTCTTGCTGGTAATTCGTCGAAGACCGGTAAGTCAAAAGACGAAGAACGAAGAATAGACGATCCCAAATCATCAATGAAACTAAGTTATGTCCGATTTGAAAAATTTTTAGACTTCTAATTTCTCGTAGATAAGAAACGAAAACGTCTTGTAAACTGCAGTGAAACCTAGAGAACTTAGAATTTAGAGGATAGTCTAGCATGCTAAGTCGTAAGCAATTTTTGTCTATCTCGATTTGTTGTTTTCTAACCATTCAGGCATAATTCGCAAACTGATCCAATCTCTCGTACAACCGAGAAACGATCGCCACGCATTTAAACGTACTCATTTCCTAAAAGAAAGAGGGAGCTAGAGACGCTGACGTTGTCTTTAAACCGACTCGCTCCTAGAAGTTTTCGTAAATCATACACACTCCAAGTCATCTCCGATCCACCATGGTCTTTAATCGACCCGGATTGTCGATCATCCCAATCCTTCAAACGAAATTCATTTTTATTCTTTCGCCGAACATTTTTCCTCACATCAAGTAAATGCTTTCTAAAATAAGCGGAAAAATATTCGGATGATGCAACGCCTCGTCGAAATCGTCCCAAAAGAAAACGACAATCTAAAAACCGACTAACCGCTAAAGAATGATCCAAACTGTCTGGGAAATAATTTCGAGGACTATACAGCATCTCTCGTCGCAACCATGCGGTTAGAAAATCTCTGCGAAACTTCGGGGTAAAACTCGATAATTTGCCGAAGTCATAAAGATCTTCTCGAACTTGATAAAACAAGTGTCGTATAAGAATAGAAAAAATATACGAGAAATCTTTAGGCGTCAAAACAGTGCTATCATTTTCCGTCGAATTAAGTGAGTCACGGAATAATATCAAGAAGATTTGTGGCAAAAGAAAAATCGAGAACACAAAGCAGCAATAGAGAACACGTCCTCCCTTCTCACCGACTGATCATATTGCTGATCATGTGATTCATTCCGTCCGAGAAACCCGCTAAAACATTTTGCGACTAGATCTCGGTGAAATAAATTTTGGTAAAACTCCGCGAGTTACTCCGAAAAAACCATCACCGAAGAATCAAAAACTAAGCGGAAAGGTTTCTCGAAAAATCTGCGGAAACATTGTTAACCCAATGCGTCGTGTCGATTACTAAATTCATCGCTCGTTACTTACACGAGAAATCCTTCGTATGATCAGGATCATGTCATAACGAAGTAACTTTCGAAAGTAAACGTAACAGGTTTTGCGAAAAGTACTTTCCTTATAGCGAAAACCAAGCTATACGATCCTCGTGACACGATCTGAAAGATCTCAGTCTTTAGCCCATCGGTTCACGAGCGTCCGCTCTCATTCCTCTCGTTTACATCCGAGAATGAGACCGCCCCGCAAACGACTCCGCACGGGCTCTGCATCGAGCTTCTTAGGATCTGTCTCCCTCGAGTAAAAAAGAAACAACTTCCATACAAACAAAGGAAAGACTATACGAAACTTTCATCGTATAAATCAAACATACAACGGAAAATCGTTTTCAACAACAACGGGAATACTTGGCATATCAAGCTCGACAAACTCTATTTGGCTATTGTCCGATCGCACGTCACTTCAATGCCAAGTTTACAAACCGACTCGACCTTTTCGATAGCACGAAAGTGTCGTGGTCTAATCCTCTACCAAATACGACCTTGGCTGTGCGGCTGAACACAGCCTTCACGCCAAGCCAATTCATTCAACGGATAATGCGAACTTGTCGAAAATCGGCTAAGTTATGTATTCTCGCGATTCACTCTATTTCCGAAGCAAGTTGCCTACATAATCCGACGTATAAGAAAACACTCGTACCAGAGCTCCTAAAGCCGTACGAATCTCGGAAGGTCAACACTTCAAAAAGCACCGTAACAAAAAAACGCATCGTTTCGGGGAAACAACTTACGCGACCTCTCGGTCCTAATTGCTCTAGCACAAATCATAAAACTACCTAACATCCAAACAGGAATGTAAGTTTTAATTTCGAGTATCCGCAAACGAACCAAAGTGTTCCTGCAAAGCAGGGTTAAAACAAAACCCTCGCAACACCGCGCAACATGTTTGAGCCCGCAAACGTTCCGAACACGAAACGCGGCATATAAAATGAAAACCAACTTTCGGTACTGCGAGACGTCGCAGACGCCCGGAAATTAGTTTAACGACATAAATACCTTCCTCGATAAAGTCATTTTCTTGGAAGACCTAACAGTCCGTCCGCGACTATAAAATTACGCAAAACTTCTTAACGTATGTCTCCTTCGCGAAGGCCAAAACAACATAAACATCTATCACCTAAAAATTTTGTTGCTGATCACAACAAACTCGTAACAGTCCTAAACAAACTTAAGTTATCTCGCAAAGATAGCTCTCGAACACCCGACACAAGGGTAATAGCGCTATAAAAGAAATCCAAACTTTTGGTCAGCACTTCTGGGCAACTTAGAAATTGTTCCCGGTCAGATGCTCGGTTCCAACCAGACGAATCGTATAAGCCGAGAACCTATCGCGGATTCTAAATCGGTATGGAATCAGGTTAAAATCGCAACAGGCAAAACGAAAGCCGACTAGTCATGGCATAGCCTCAATCCGAAAGTAAACCTAGGTCTTGCCCTAAACCCAGCACACTGGTCGCTAACGTCTCAAGGCATGAATTGAGATCCTAAAGGCATGTCTCTTCGTCTATATCTAAACGCTCACTCGATTTACTAAACATCCTAAAACGAGCAAACGAACAAGGCGATACACTAAGGGAAGAAGGAATGCGAGACGACAACTAGCGGACCTCCCTCAATATCAACTCATATTCTTCCCGCTACATTCATACGAATAAAAACACGCTCTTAAAAACGCAAACTGATTTTTAATAAAGCTGCAAAAGCGGCAGGGACTCAGAGCCACACACGGCCAGTCCGAAAACTATAACGGCCACGCTTGGCCAGACCAAACGGCCTAAGAGGCTAGTCTCAAGGCCGGCAAAGGTCCAGATGCCATCAAAATCAATATGCTCGATAACTCCTACACGACACATAACTAGACTATAAAGGTCTCACTGCGAAACAGGTCATACGAACCTTAACTCCAAAACGAACTACGAAAGGCTTGATCCCCTCAAAAGGGTACGTAGGCAGCCTTCACAAGGCGCAGCCCTAATTTTAAACACATTCTACTTCCTGGAGAATGGGAAGATCACTCTCAACGGACCTTTCCAACCATTAATTCCGCCTAATTTAACTAAAACTGGCTAACCACTCGCAAGAACCTTACACTAGAAGCTCAAGATTCTAGCGAGCTGGGGGGCTAACTGTTGGTGTCAAAATCGGTCACGACGGAATCAATGGCTAAAAGTCTCCGCAAAAGTAAAAATAAAAATACGCTTTATAAAACCGGAGAATCGTTTTATAAAACTCGAAAATCGTTTTATAAAACCCGAAGATCATTTTATAAAACTTGAGAATCGTTTTATAAAACTCGAGAATCGTTTTATAAAACCTGAAGATCGTTTTATAAAACTCGAGAATCGTTTTATAAAACTCGAAGATCATTTTATAAAACTCGAGAATCGTTTTATAAAACCCTGAGAATTGTTTTATAAAACTCGAAGAATCGTTTTATAAAACTCGAAGATCGTTTTATAAAACCCGAGAATCGTTTTATAAAACTCGAAGAATCGTTTCATAAAACTCTAGAATCATTTTATAAAACTCGAAGAATCGTTTTATAAAACTTGAAGATCGTTTTATAAAACTCGAGAATCGTTTTATAAAACTCGAGAATCGTTTCACGAAACTGCAAAAAACCGAAACAGCCGTAAAACGCGATCTAGTCCCACTTGACTAGTTCGCCCACCGGCGAACTAGTCTTGTCCCGCCTAGTTCGCCCACCGGCGAACTAAGCCAGCCGGCTTAGTTCACCGTTGGACGAACTAGAGACTTCCTGGACGTCCCGAGCCTCGATCTCCCGCATCCCCAATTCGAAACTTACGTCTTTCGACACGGTCGCATTCTGAACAACGGCCGAAATGTCTCCCGTTCCATCTCGATCCGACCCATCGTTCGAGTTTTACGATAAAAACCGTAAAACTTTGTTTTCACGACAAAGAACTCGAGGAAATCGTATAAAACGGCAACGGTAAAACGGAACACTGAACATTGC
Organism: Eruca vesicaria subsp. sativa; assembly: GCA_932364175.1. Classification (NCBI taxonomy): domain Eukaryota; kingdom Viridiplantae; phylum Streptophyta; class Magnoliopsida; order Brassicales; family Brassicaceae; genus Eruca; species Eruca vesicaria. Next base: position 17,519 of record CAKOAT010324377.1, read on the forward strand.
CTAAACTATACGATTTATTCGAGATTTCTCGTTAAAATCGTAAAAAACGCGTTTTTAATAAAAACGTCTAGTAAATCGTAAAACCTTACGATTAGCTCGAGGAATTTACTAAACACGGCATCAGATCAGGAAACGATCCCGTACAAAGTCGGAAAACGGATTTATCGCAGAACGGCCCGGAAGGTCCTAAAACGCGATAAAAGCCCATCTCGCGATCTTGACAGAATCTAACCCGAAGATACAATAACTTTTTGACGGTTTACTCGCAGGAGGAAAATAAATGTCAAGCTTGAAGATAAAAGGCAGGTTTGAAGAGAAATAGATGATTTCCGCGGAAGAAAAGGAAGGATCGAGAAAAATGGAAGATTCCCGATATACTCAAATCCGGGCGTAATGGAAAGACCGAATGGCCAAGGCGAGGAGTATATAAGTAAGAGGTCTAGGGTAGAAGCAAGGGACACGAGTTTTCAGAGATTTCACCACCAAACTTAGCATTTAGGCAATTTTCCGTTTTCGTTATCGAGCTGCGTCTCAACTAGGGTTTTAGTCTTAGATTACTAGAACTAGGAATTTTGCCGACGGCTCACGCAGCTAAGGCAACTCTCGTTGTAACTGTTCTTATGCGAATTCGGAATAAGAATCCTTCTTTCTTTCAATCTCGTTTTTACTTTTATATCTTTCAATTTATTCATATTAATCGCGTTCTTGGTTACTTGTCGTTGGCTTTCGCAAAGACCCGGTTCCTCTGGAAAATAAGGGTTTTCCTAACTTTCCTTATTTTACGGAAATCGACAGGTGTGAATTTCGGTTCCCACAAGATGTTCTCTCCAACTTACTAAAATAGCCTAACTTTTTTGATGTGTTAAGAGATATGTTAAAAGCGTGTGTGTTGCCTAAAACAAAGTCGGAGTAAGGGCTAATCTTGTAATTATGTGAGAGTTTTTGTTTCAAGTCGTCTCGGAAACAAGGCGAGCCTCTGGTGCTCTGTTGTCGATCGACATTCATCTCGGATATTGACTCTAGCTGGTTCAATGAAAAGCTCCGACTTTTTTCTATCTTTATCTCCAAAATCACGAGATTGCTCCAAAACATAATTGAATCTGTAAATACTCAAAAAAGAACCCAAAACATAATGAATGGACTCTAAACCACGTATATACCATAGGTAAAAAGATGTGAAATCATGGTATTTAACAGAGAATCAAGGAAAGTTAGACAGAATGTGCATTGCGTGTGCTAGCTCCTCGGTGTTCCACGTATTATTTGTTGATGGTAGCCTTTTTCTTCTGTAAGGGAGATCATCGTGAAGGTGATGAAGCAATGAAACTAGTAGATGGTTATAAGAATGCATCATCAATACAGTGTATAAATTTTGAGAAATATTTGCTCCAATCTGGGAAGAGAGTTCCAGAAGATATAAAGAAACCAATTAAGGGTACACTAAGCAGTTAGGATGAAGGGGGTAAGGGCATTTATATTTGTATCCCGGAGGAAATAAATGGATCGAAATGAAAAATTTTGCGTTCATTAAGAAAAAATATGATCAAAGGATTAGTGGATGGTCTTGTATGTGGCAGACTAAGGTTGGAAAGGAAGTTCTTGTTAAAGCAAGAGCATTGGAGTTACCAACATATGTTATGTCAAGTTTTCTGCTTCTCTGGACATATGTGAAAAATTATCGAGTCTCATTGCAAGCTTTTGGTGGAGCACAAATCCGCCTAATAGAGGAATGCACAGAGCAAATTAGATCAGCTCCCACTTATTTTCAGGAAATCATAGCTGAATGGAATCTTTTCTGGTGCAGAACCTACTTCCGTAGTTGTCCACCATCTTAAGATCAGAGTTTTAGTTAGCAAATGGAGAACACAATCATTTACACCAATTTCTTGAAGAATAACTATCACCTTAGCAATTCTATAGTTTTGGCCAATCTTTCAAAACCAAATATAAACCCAAAATTCTAGCGGGTGAATTATGAAAACATAGCAAAACAAATCATAGCAGGAATCTAAATAGAACACATAGATTGAATAAGGTAGAAAAGTTCGAGTTCCGATACAAAGCTCTGTTGGAGTTTTGGATGTTCTCTCCAACTTACTAAAATAGCCTAAACTTTTTGATGTGTTAAGAGATATCTTAAAAGCGTGTGTGTTCCCGAATACAAAGACAGAGCAATTAAATATAAAGTTAAAATTAGTAAGGGCTAATCTTGTAATTATATGTGAGTTTTGGTTTAAAGTCGGCTAGGAATCAAGGCGAGCCTCTGGCGCTTTGCTGTCAATCGAAGATAAGAGGTGTCTGTCGATCGACAT
>CAKOAT010324599.1:0-10565 GCA_932364175.1 Eruca vesicaria subsp. sativa
TCGAGTTCTTTCCGAGAAAACGAAGTTTTACGGTTTTTATCGTAAAACTCGAACGGTAAGTCGGATCGAGACGAAACGAGAGACATTTCGGCCGTGGTTCAGAAAGCGACCGTGTCGTAAGGTCGAATCGGGGATGCGGGAAATCGAGGCTCCGGGAGGTCTCTAGTTCGCCTGCTGGCGAACTAAGCCGAGCTGGCTTTGTTCGCCAGCAGGCGAACTAGTCGAGAGAGTGTAGTTCGCCTGCTGGCGAACTAAGCCAAGCTGGCTTAGTTCGCCAGCAGGCGAACTAGTCGGGATCGTCTAAATCGCCTGCTGGCGAACTAAGCCAGCTTGGCTTAGTTCGCCAGCAGGCGAACTAGTCGGGAACCTTCTAGTTCACCTGCTGGCGATCTAAGCCAGCTCGGCTTAGTTCGCCAGCAGGCGAACTAGTCGTGACTAGTTCGCGTTCTGTGGCGGTTTCGGTTTTTCGCGGTTTTGCAAAACGAGTTCTCGAGTTTTATAAAACGATCTTTGAATTTTATATAACGATCTTCGAGTTTTTTTATAAAATGATCTCTCGAATTTTATAAAACGATCTTCGAGTTTTATAAAACGATCTTCGAGTTTTTATAAAACGATCTCTCGAGTTTTATAAAACGATCTCTCGAGTTTTATAAAACGATCTCTCGAGTTTTATAAAGCGATTCTCGAGTTTTATAAAATGATCTCTCGAGTTTTATAAAACGATCTTCGAGTTTTATAAAATGATCCTCGAGTTTTATAAAACGATCTCTCGAGTTTTATAAAACGATCTCTCGAGTTTTATAAAACGATCTCTCGAGTTTTATAAAACGATTCTCGAGTTTTATAAAATGATCTCTCGAGTTTTATAAAACGATCTTCGAGTTTTATAAAACGATCTCTCGAGTTTTATAAAACGGTTCTCGAGTTTTATAAAATGATTCTCGAGTTTTATAAAACGATTCTCGAGTTTTATAAAACGATTCTCGAGTTTTATAAAATGATCTCTCGAGTTTTATAAAACGATCTTCGAGTTTTATAAAACGATCTCTCGAGTTTTATAAAACGGTTCTCGAGTTTTATAAAATGATTCTCGAGTTTTATAAAACGATTCTCGAGTTTTATAAAACGATTCTCGAGCTTTATAAAACGATTTCTCAAGTTTTATTAAGCGATTTTCTCGAGTTTTATAAAGCGATTCTCAAGCTTTATAAAACCGTTCTTTTTGTATTCTTGCGGGAAGTTTTGGCTATTAATTCCGTCGTACTGATTTTGACCCCAACAATTTATCGAATATGTATGCTTGCTACACAATTCTTCAGAAGTTATATATGAGTCTTTAAATTGAAGACTATAAAATACTTCGGCACCAAGGAAAAAATTCCCAATATTTTTTGGTAGTTATGGAAAACTCCGATTAAATTTTCTTAATGTATCATATGCTAATAATGGGGGTTCTTGTTAGTTAAAGCTAATTAATGTACCACGTTAACCTAACTATCAAATCTATATATACTATCCACCGTAGTCAATTCAAATATACCATCTGTAACAACCCAGTCATCTGGCGTCCGACCGGAGTTTAGTGAAAGGGTGTTACGGACACGTGTCTACTCAATTAGAAAACTCTAGGTGTCCCTTACTGGTCCTAGGAATCGGCGGACGCAATCTTTTATTGAAATCCGATCCACCCATATCCACATACTTCTACATACAATCCTGCGCATAGAGGAAATGGAAATGGAGGAATGAGAAATTGAGGTTACTCAGTGAAGTGACTCTAAACCAGCCTGTCCGCATGATACTCTACGCTACCTCATACGGAAGCCAGGACCGGCTAGTCACTACAATCAATATATGTCATACAAGCCACACAACAAAATTTCGACATAAAATTCTCGCACCCTAACGTTCATACACCGCAAGGACTCAGCCATTACTTCACATAGATTCAATCGCACAACCATCCTTTTACTTAGACTCGCCAAACTTCCTAGACCTCTAGGACCTATGGCCGTTTACGGATGTCCCTACACGTTCCGGCCTAACCTTAAAGGGGTGCCCACTCTGGAGAAACCATTCCCCCCCTCCAGCTTTCTGATAACCACCCGCGGGGAGCTCGTTGGGCCACGTGCTGCACCTACTGGCCCACGTGCAACACTGTCTACCCGTGGCTCCCATTCGTTCACGGTCAGATGGTCACAATTTGCCACGACTCGGCATTGACTCGATCCTAAGGTGCCTATTCCTAACTTTACCCTGCCTTGGCGGTCACCGTCCGTACACAGCCTTTCACTTTCCGCCCACAGGAACTTCCTCTGTGGGACAACACATCCTAAATTCTAGACGCCCACCCGTTCTCGGTGGCCCAAACAAGACTTCAAACAAGTTCATTGACACGACTCCATTCTCATTCACAATTCTCATCCTCTTTCTCTTACTCATACTCATTCTCATTCACTTTACTCTTTCACGTTCACTTTCACTTTAACTCATTCATTAACACTTAGACTCTTTCTTACATTCTAGACGTCACCCATTCTCGGTGTCTTACGCAATACTCTTCACATAGCATCAATATCAATGGAATCACATTATCATACACCCATCTATCTCATATCTCCTGTACATCTATCACCTTATTTATTAATTGATATACTTTACATTCGTGAGTTTTTATATCAATCACTTTACTCTAGCAACCTAGTTTCCATTCACAATCAACATATGGGACAACAACCAATCACACAAACATTCATAACAATCAATACCCACATCAACACAAGGCAGTCCATTAAGTCCTATTTAACAGTGCGAGGGTTCTTATGCATCATGATTCAATCATCTATCAACCTAACTCCCATTATGATCTATCATCTTAACTTTCAAACAAGAACTATACAAACCCTAGTTTCACCATTAGCTAGAATAGAGAATATGAGAACAGATCTAAATCGAATCACCTCACCTTACCAATAGATCTGAGATCTGGATCTGGAAGAAGAGAAAAGAAGAAGATGAGATCTGGTTGCTGCTACACCACCACCTCACGCACAAAGAGGAGAGAGAGGGGAAGAAGAAGCCGGCGAGGAGAGAATGAGGAGAGAGCGAGGCACGCGGAGAGGGAGGAGAGAGAGAGAGAGGCGGCGCGAGAGAGAGAAGGTGACGGACGGCTAGGGTTTTCGGTCTAAGAAATTCTCTGCAAGGCTCCACTTCCAGTTTGCAAATAAGACAAAAGAAGGAGGAGGTAGCTCTTTATATAGGGTGAAGGGGAGGCAAACCTAGGTTTTTGCCCTAATGGGCCGTAGACAAGCCCATGTGCCTTAAGAAATTTTATGGGCCATGTCATGGGTTGTTACAATCTCCCCTACTTAATAGAATTCGTCTCCGAATTCTGCGTGCCAAGAACTCAACCCATATACAACAAAACCAACGTGGACATCCCGCGTGCCTTTGCTCCCTACCGGTTTCTGAACATCCTAGCTCACAAACCTTACAGAGATCTCTCATCCGTCCATTCTTTTAAGACAACATTTCCCTGCGGTTCGCCAACTTCGCCCATACTCTGTTTATAGGTATAGTGGGAAGTAATCTTACTGCTGGTTCCGGAATGTCTTTTATGGTACTTTTGCAATCTTTTACTTGACCAATGTGTGGTATCATCGTCAAAATCAAAACCTCGGTTGTAGTGTGCTGCCGGCTTGCCACTATGCTTCTGCTGCGCTACTCTGATATACTTTCATCCTTTATGCCCACATGTACTTTGGTTCAGGCATCCTCATCTGTGGATTCCACCATCCAAAGGTGTCTCTTGGCACCACCTGACGGCTGCCTTGTGTTCCTCCTAGCCCATATCAGGTTGTTCCACTTGTCATGTAATCCTTGGATCTCTTTTCAACTTGAACTCTAGATCTCCCCCACTTTCGATCGAGCCTACATGACCTTACATGATCCATCCTTCCAGCCTCATACTGGTACCTCCATATGTCTCATTCCATCGCGGTATGTATAGTTGTTGTAATCACCCACCATGGCTCACTAGTGAGACGTGTAGACATCAGCCCGAGAAAGCCCTCATATCCCTTTATGTACATCAACCTTTTTACCCTAGAAGATCCTCCATTTCATTTCTCTTACTACCGTTTTTTTCAGCTCCCTACATCTCAGATTTCCTTATGTACCCTGGCGAACCCTGACACTTACCATTCAATGACTTCTGAAAAATTAACTAATGACTTTAAACAATTCTCATTATGCTTCTCATGATCGTGAACGATCCCATGCTCCATAATCATATGGCCTTTAGCTTATACTCCATACTATTTTCCATAACATTCTCGTCCGAAGATACCTTATCACCCTCGCAAACTCCATATCCTTATGACGCTTGTTGGTATACCTGTAGTCTGTTGTGAGCTTCATCTATTTCTCCATCAAATATTTCCACTTGCTTAGTAGCTTCTTAGGTCAATTCCCGGCTATAGCCCCTAACTCTCCCCTACTTGGGTTTCAACAAGGGATTCCAACACCACCTCCCACCAAAGTATCGTATGGGGACATATCTATTCTCGAGTTGTAATTATTATTGTACACGGATTCCACTAATGGTAGTTATCTTCTCCACTTTCCCTAACCAACCATACATACATGCACATCACACGCATTTATCACCATGTCTTTAGCGAAAAGAAAATAAGGTCCAATGTTAGGATGTTCCTTCTCCATTGTAGAACATGCAATCCTTGCAGTAATCCGTCAACAATTCATCGTTCTGCCTTTCTCAGCTAACCTACAGCCACTGTAGAATCCCTGAAACCATAATCCCTTATCATCTTGTTCCAGTGGTAGTCCTTCTTTGATACTTCATACATCTTATGTCCATGTATATGGTATGTCGCTAACTACTGAGTTTCCCCCAAGTTCTCGTCCTCCATAACTCTATCATTCAAATTACTCAGTAAGGGTAGATTCTAAAAACCTACGAACTCATCTCATAACGCATCAAGTACAAGTCATAAGTTAGTATTACCTAGCATTCATCTAACAAGATTCCCTATTCTCTTTAATCCGCAAATTCCCAAGTTAACCGCATGTACACCTCATCATCTTACCCAACTTCACCATTCGCTGTCCAACCGACCCTTGCCAAACCGACACATGCCAAACAAGCACAAAAATTGCAGACACACAATCACTCCGAAGAAAGTATCATGACTCCATTTTATATACAACACCATCCACTGACATTCGGCCTCCACACATCTCATAGTATCTTTTATGTTCTTTTATCCCATGGTATATTCCATAATTCGTGCANTCACCATTCGCTGTCCAACCGACCCTTGCCAAACCGACACATGCCAAACAAGCACAAAAATTGCAGACACACAATCACTCCGAAGAAAGTATCATGACTCCATTTTATATACAACACCATCCACTGACATTCGGCCTCCACACATCTCATAGTATCTTTTATGTTCTTTTATCCCATGGTATATTCCATAATTCGTGCATCCTATTGAATTACATTTGACAAGCTCTCAATCTCTTGCTCTTCCTCCATATGGCACTTGGTTACACTTGATGTTGTAGTAGTACGAGGTTCTGCAATGCTTGAAGGTTAGGATGCTCACTGAGTGATGTTTGTCTTACACACTCCAGTGTCCTTTGGCGTGACGTATATTCGAATTAAAATATAACCTACTAACTGAGGGGAAGCTCTTTTTAAAGACATTGGACGAATTTAGCACGAGAAGAATCTTGCAAATATACAGATTTGATCAGAACCATACTAGAAGTATAGATATAACGGGTGGTTTAAAAATCATTTCGCATCTTTGGAAATATTCTAAAACTTTCTCAAACTTCGTTTTCTTGAAAGCAACAAAACCAAGAACTTTCTTGTGGGACAACACATCCTAAATTCTAGACGCCCACCCGTTCTCGGTGGCCCAAACAAGACTTCAAACAAGTTCATTGACACGACTCCATTCTCATTCACAATTCTCATCCTCTTTCTCTTACTCATACTCAATCTCATTCACTTTACTCTTTCACGTTCACTTTCACTTTAACTCATTCATTAACACTTAGACTCTTTCTTACATTCTAGACGTCACCCATTCTCGGTGTCTTACGCAATACTCTTCACATAGCATCAATATCAATGGAATCACATTATCATACACCCATCTATCTCATATCTCATGTACATCTATCACCTTATTTATTAATTGATATACTTTACATTCGTGAGTTTTTATATCATTCACTTTACTCTAGCAACCTAGTTTCCATTCACAATCAACATATGGGACAACAACCAATCACACAAACATTCATAACAATCATTACCCACATCAACACAAGGCAGTCCATTAAGTCCTATTTAACAGTGCGAGGGTTCTTATGCATCATGATTCAATCATCTATCAACCTAACTCCCATTATGATCTATCATCCTAACTTTCAAACAAGAACTAACCAAACCCTAGTTCCACCATCAGCTAGAATAGAGAATAGAGAACAGATCTGGATCAAATCACTTCACCTTAGCAATAGATCTGAGAGCTGGATTTGGAACAAGAGAAAAGAAGAAGATGAGATCTGGTTGCTGGTACACCACCACCTCACGCACGAAGAGGAGAGAGAGGGGAAGAAGAAGCCGGCGAGGAGAGAGAATGAGGAGAGAGAGAGGCGCGCGGAGAGGAAGGATAGAGAGAGGCGGCGCGAGAGAGAGAAGGTGACTGGCGGCTAGGGTTTTCGGTCTCCGGAAATTCTCTGCAGGGCTCCGCTTCCAGTTTGCAAATAAGAAAAAAGAAGGAGGAGGCAGCTCTTTATATAGGGTGAAGGGGAGGCAAAACTAGATTTTTGCCCTAATGGGCCGTAGACAGGCCCATGTGCCTTAAAAATATTTATGGGCCATGTCATGGGTTGTTACACCATCATCCTTCAATCTATTCAGCTGACGACTTAAAGCAAGGTGGCAGATATCAGTTCTGTCGTCGAGTTGAAATCCTTCAAAACCATGCAGAAGATATATGTCAAAGTTATTTGATTGTTAAAACAGTATTCAGCTGCTGGAAATGAAACCATTGAGATGGTTTCAGGGATGCTAAGGAAAAGTGTCGAGGCCATCTTATAAACGATTATAACAACTACAAAAAACATAATTGTATAGATATAAATATAATTTGTCAATAGTCAATACTATATGTTTTAAATTCTTAATCAAGTGGTCTTGGCCTATTGGTACAAGGGTTTCAGCTGGAGTTTCCGCCTTGGGTTCGATTCCCCTTGGCCACCCATGAACGTTTTAAGTGGTAAGAAAACTCGGATTTTTGTGGGCCTCATAGTGATTAGTCTTTGGACCTAGAAAGTCTTTAGGATAGCACCATTGTTATGAAAAAAAATTAATAATATAAATTCTATGCAAGACGCATGTATTATCCTATTTATTTACTATCTCATGACTTCATTTACTATTTTAGGATGTTTTGCTACATTACAAATATCTAAAAAAAATCCAAATATAACTAGTAAATCAAAAAGATATGTAGTATACAACATATAATTTATGACAAAATACATATATATTAAATAATATTTTATTTCAATGCATAATTTATTGATTTTAAATGTTATTTTATTTTTTCATTGGTTGAAAAGTGGTTAGGTGTATAGGTAATTGTATTTTTATTTTGAAAATTTGTAAAATTAATTGTTTTCTTAATCTGTGTGCAGAACTCTAGAATGACAATTAAATTGAAACGGAGGGAGTATATAGTTTTGGTTTAGATTTGAGGGGTGATCTTAAATTTATTTTTCAAAATTATTATTTACATAAAACAGTAATTTTAAAAATAGTTTCTAAAGAATTAAATTTGAAAATAAAAAATAAAAAATGTTGGAAAAAGTTTTGGAAAATAATCAAAATATAAGTTCGAACTAATTTTTTTCTAATGAGAAATTATTTTTTATTTAAATATTTATCTATATATTTTTTATTTATAAAATAAGGACAGTAGAGTCTTTTATTCTTTAATGAAACTTCTTTGAATTATTATCATTTTTTTTTGGAACTTTACTTTTCAGCTCTTGTAGTAAAAAAAAAAAAGTTATTTTAAAGGTTTTTGAAAGATTTGCCCAAGATAAAACGCTTGGAGTGTTTTGCGTCAGCTTTATTACGTTTGGTAGTTCTTCTAAATTAGCGTTAGCGATTGCTAAAGAACGTTTGGATCATTATAAATCGTTATAAGTACTTGTCACAAAATATTCTTGTGTCATTTTATCTTATCTCCGTAAATAAATGTAGGGGATAGGATCAGATCCATCCCTCAAGGCCCGTCGAACAATGGGGGCCAAGCCCATTACTCGGTTCACACGAGCGAGAAGAGCTTTTGGGCGCAACACGACAAGGGAGTCCGTGTGAGCTTACGTCATCGTCCGTACCGAGTAGCACGATAAAGCCCACCGAGGAAGCCCATGAAGCGAAGGAGACGGCCCATTAGGTTTTTCGTACAACAACCTATAAAAACAAAGAGATGGAGAACGAAAGAGGGATCCGAAAATAGACTGATTAAGCGGCAACCAAACTAGGGTTTCTGCAAAGTGTTGTTCTTAGATCTGTCCGTACAACAACGAGGCTTCCGAGCATCGTTGTTTCCCTTGTAATCCGTGTTCTCAAATCAATAAAATCTCTTTTATTTCTTATTTGTTCGTTCACATCTTCGAAATAACCCACCGACGAGTTTCCGTCGATTACTTACTCGTTTTCACCGAACTCGGTTCAAACAGTTGGCGCCCACCGTGGGGCATAACGAAGCCGTGTGACGAACATGCCGAACGAAGAAGTAGATTCTCCCGATATACAACCAGAGGAAACTCCGGTTGTCCCGACCCTCGAAACTTTCATGGATTCCGTCATGGCCCGTCTCGCTCAGCAAGACGAGGCTCAGAAGGAAACTAACGCTCAGCTCGCGACTATCGCCGCCATCTTTTCACCTCCGAAAGGGGCGGCACATGACGTGGCTTCAGTCCGCCGTTTCCTCTTCAATACCAACCCTACACCAACGCCTGCGAACCAGCCGATGCGACCTGAGGATACCCCGACGGACGATCCCGTTCAGCCAGTTGGCGATTCCGACACTCAAACCGCGCAAGAAATTGCCGAGCTCAAACTGTCGCTCCAGACCATAACTTCTCAGATCCATCACGCCACAAGCGCCNGGCTTCAGTCCGCCGTTTCCTCTTCAATACCAACCCTACACCAACGCCTGCGAACCAGCCGATGCGACCTGAGGATACCCCGACGGACGATCCCGTTCAGCCAGTTGGCGATTCCGACACTCAAACCGCGCAAGAAATTGCCGAGCTCAAACTGTCGCTCCAGACCATAACTTCTCAGATCCATCACGCCACAAGCGCCGCACCGCAAATAAACCACGTCTTAGCGGAGTCGCTGCGAACTCCCTTCACCGCGCGAATAAGTAGCGTCAAGATCCGCCTGACAGAGAAACTCAGACTCCCCACCTACGCCGGAGAAAGAGACCCGACAGATCACGTAACCGCCTTCAATATCGTGATGGGAATGTCTCGTTTTTCCGATGAAGAGAGAGATGCCGGAATCTGCCAGCTCTTCGTCGAGAGCCTCACCGGACCAGCACAGACATGGTTCTCTCGGCTGACCGAAAACTCCATCGATAGCTTTCACGACCTATCCTCGGCATTCTTAAAGCATTACATCATGTTCACTCGCCAGGGAGCCACGGCCTCTGACCTCTGGAAGATGTCGCAAACTTCCGGCCAAAGTCTCAAGGAGTTCATGGGAAAATTCAAAACTTTGGCTCCCAAAGTCAACGCGCTTGATAGCATGGTTGTCGAGGCACTCCAGAACGCACTTTACGTACACTCGCCGTTCCGCCAAGACCTTTACCGAAGTCCGACCACATCATTAGATGTTCCTTCTCCATTGTAGAACATGCAATCCTTGCAGTAATCCGTCAACAATTCATCGTTCTGCCTTTCTCAGCTAACCTACAGCCACTGTAGAATCCCTGAAACCATAATCCCTTATCATCTTGTTCCAGTGGTAGTCCTTCTTTGATACTTCATACATCTTATGTCCATGTATATGGTATGTCGCTAACTACTGAGTTTCCCCCAAGTTCTCGTCCTCCATAACTCTATCATTCAAATTACTCAGTAAGGGTAGATTCTAAAAACCTACGAACTCATCTCATAACGCATCAAGTACAAGTCATAAGTTAGTATTACCTAGCATTCATCTAACAAGATTCCCTATTCTCTTTAATCCGCAAATTCCCAAGTTAACCGCATGTACACCTCATCATCTTACCCAACATCACCATTCGCTGTCCAACCGACCCTTGCCAAACCGACACATGCCAAACAAGCACAAAAATTGCAGACACACAATCACTCCGAAGAAAGTATCATGACTCCATTTTATATACAACACCATCCACTGACATTCGGCCTCCACACATCTCATAGTATCTTTTATGTTCTTTTATCCCATGGTATATTCCATAATTCGTGCA
>CAKOAT010324710.1:11250-24638 GCA_932364175.1 Eruca vesicaria subsp. sativa
TCTTTGATCGGAAAACAGAGTTCATTCTCTTGATCTTAGACACCTCTACACAAGATCTGATCAATCCATAGATCATTTCTGATGATCATCCCATCAAACCATCTATCACCATCAAAATCCACCCTTATCACTCTCAAACCATCTGATCATCCTTCAAAGTATCAGGGACAAAAGAATCTCCTCACCAGGGGTTTCATCAGTACTCTCATTACAACCCATCCAAACGCCAAGACTTGTTGTTCCATTTAGATACATCAAGAGCCGGTTCACCATTCCCCAATGATGCTCCTTTGGCACTTGCATATGCTGGCTTACCTGATTCACAGCAAAACATATGTCAGGACGAGTAATGGTTAAGTAAATGAGCTTACCCAACTAGCTTCCTATAGAGCTTTGGATCATTGAATGGTTTGCTATCTTCAATCTCCCCCTCACGTGGGACCTTATACCCATCCTCCATAGGCATCCTAGCTGTCTTGCCATCAAGCATACCTGCATCTTTCAAAAGATCAAGTGTATATTTCCTTTGAGACATGAATAAACCTTCCTTGGATCTACATATCTCAATCCCAAGGAAGTATTTCATCTCTCCCAAATCTTTAATATCAAATACAGATTTAAGAAAGTCTTTAGTAGCTTGTATACCTTCCTTGTCACTCCCGGTTATGATGATATCATCAATATAAACCAAGAGGACAACAATACCTGATGGAGTGGTGAGAGTGAAGAGGGTATGGTCAAGTTCAGACTTCCTAAAGCCTCTCCCATTCAAGGTGGTGCTTAGCTTGTTGTACCAAGCTCTTGGTGACTGTTTAAGACCATAGATAGCTTTCTTCAACCTCAACACATTTCCTGGCTTCACCAAATGATCTAGACCCGGAGGAGGATGCATGTAAACTTCATCTTCAAGTTCCCCTTGAAGAAAGGCATTCTTCACATCCATTTGCCATAAACCCTATTGAAGATTCACAGCCAAGGAAAACACAATTCTAATGGTATGGAGCTTAGCAACAGGCGCAAATGTATCAATGTAGTCTGCACCATAAGTTTGAGTAAACCCTCTCGCAACAAGTCTGGCTTTTCTTTCTCTCTATCTTCCCATTAGGCAAGAACTTGATGGTAAAGATCCACCGGCTAGTTACAGCTTTCTTACCCTTTGGGAGGTTACTTTCATACCAAGTATCATTTCTTATCATAGCTCCAGATTCATTTGCCACAGCTTCTCTCCATTCTTTCTTTTGAATAGCCTCCTCATAACTTCTTGGCACTTGGTTCTCGTCCAAGCTCTCAACAAACATACAATGCTCATCCGGAAACTTAGCAAAGGAGCAAAATGCTTGAGAGGGATGTTTAACAACTTGTGCATTGTAGTACACTCTTGTTTTAACCCAATCAGAGGCTGGGCGCGTTATCCTTGTACTTCTCCTTAGTGGTTGTTGAGCCACTTCCTCATTCTGCTCCTCTTCTACTCCTTGATCCTCCACATCTTCATTTTCCTTATGAGATGCATCCTGATCAGGAGACCCGGAACCAGTCTCTCCTTGTTCTTCTCTTCCATTTGTATCTTCATTTTGCTCACTCACAACTTCAGTCTCATCTGAACCAGCTTGATCAGTGCTTTGCCTTGCTTCATTTTCTCCCCCCTCACTATCAAGATGGGAAGTATGTTGATCAGTAGACGGTTGAGTAGGTTGCTTTGGATCCTGGGTAGTCTTGATCCCTAACCTCTCCAAAATGATTCTCAAGGTGTCAGTTTTATCTGATGTAAGATCCTTCAACTCATCTTTGTTCTTTTCTTCATAGAACCCTCTATCTTCAAGGAACTTCACATCACGAGATACTAACACCCTTCTTGCAACTGGATCATAACACTTGTACCCTTTTTGACTAGAAGAGTACCCAATGAACATGGCTTTAGTACTCTTTGCTTCAAGCTTATTCCTCAGCTCTCCCGGAATCAGAACATAGCAAAGACATCCAAAGACTCTCATGTGATCTAGGGATGGCTTGTACTTGTTGAGTACCTCAAAAGGAGACTGACCGTCTAGAACATAGGTAGGGGTACGGCTGATCAAGTAGCAGGAGGTAGCAACAGCATCACTCCAAAATCTCTTAGGAACATTAGCTTGAAACATCATAGACCTTGCTACTTCCATAAGGTGTCTATTCTTCCTCTCTGAGACTCCATTCTGCTGAGGAGTATAGGGGCAGCTAGTTTGATGTAAAATCCCATGTTGAGCAAGATGGTCTTTGAATGCATGGCTTGGGTACTCTCCTCCATTATCTGTTCTAAAATTTTTTATCTTGGCATGATAATGGTTAGTCACATAAGCTTGAAAATTCCTAAATGCATCAATGACCCTATCTTTTGAAGGTATAAGTGTTAACCAGGTGTATTTAGATTTTTCATCAATGAAAGTTACAAAATACTTATGGTTCTCTCAAGAAACACTAGGAGCAGTCCAAACATCAGAGTGAATTAAATCAAAACAACTTTCATAGATGGTTTCAGATTTCTTAAAAACAGTTTAACAATGCTTGCCTAAAATGCAAGCTTCACAATCTTTGTTTTCAAATACAACACCTGGTAACATTATTTTTAGAGCTCTAACATGTGGATGTCCTAGTCTAGCATGCCACAGAGCACATTTATTCAAAACAGAAGCAGTACTAAAGCAACTATAGGCAGGAATGGAAGCTAAGTCTTGTAGAACATAAAGCTCTCCTTTGGTAACTCCTTTCCCAATCATCTTGTTACTATCAATATCCTAAAACCTCACATCATTAGGGGTAAATATAACATTGCAATTTAAATCTTTAGTACACCTTTTTACTGATAAAAGATTAGAGGCAAATTCAGGAATATACAAAGCTCTAGATTCTTTGTTAAACAAGTTCAGTTTACCTACTCCTCGTATATCAATTTTATCTCCATTAGCAATCATTACTTTACCCTTAGCCGGTTCAATGTCACTTATCAATCTACTATCACTTATCATATGATGAGTAGCTCCAGAATCAATTATCAATGGTTTAGACATGGTTTCAGCATTATAAGCATTTCTAAGTTCAGTCTTACTCATACTAGCCATCCTAACCATTTCTAAAGGTTCTCTAAAATCACTAGTGATCAAAGTAGCACCAAGAGAGTAAGGAGTGATGTTACCATTGTCCTTGAGCATCTTGATAAGATACTCAATGTCTGATCGCCTGATGTAGTCATTCCCATTGCTGCGGTTGCTTGTGGAAGCATTCCCACCAGTGTAAGCAACCAGGGACTTGCTATCAGCAGCTTCACGGTTCTCACCCTCACTCCCTTTGCTAGTACCAGCACCATTTGTTCCCTCAGTCATGTGAGCGTTCCCTTCCTTCTCCTTCAAGAACTTAGCCGGCTTAAGGTGTGGATGAAGGATCCAGCACTGACTCCTTTTGTGGCCATGTTTCTTACAATGGTCACATGTTCCATTGAACCTCATATCCTCAGACCTTCCATAGGCTCCCTTGTTGGCTTGATGAGCTTCACTTTGCGGTTCCTGGACAACATGATTCGCCAAAGACAGATCACTCTTCCCTCCAAACAAACCAATAGAACCCTGCTCCTTTTGGATTTGAGCACAAACATCTTCTAAGCATGGAAGCTTCTCTGCCCTCAGTATGTGTTTTATCAATCCGTTNAACCCTGCTCCTTTTGGATTTGAGCACAAACATCTTCTAAGCATGGAAGCTTCTCTGCCCTCAGTATGTGTTTTATCAATCCGTTGTAAGCTGAGTTGAGAGTGAGGAGAAGTCCAAAGACTTTATCCTGCTCACGCCTCTCAATCAGCTCATCCTCATTAGTAGTACTTGGTCGGAGCATCTCCAACTCAGACCATAACGCCCGGAACCTCCCTAGATGCTTGTTAAACTCCAGGTCTTCTTGGACCAACCCATTGATTGCTTTCTTCACTTCAAAGACCCGGCTGAGATTTGACACATTCCCATACACCTTCTTCAGAGTATCCCAAAGATCATTTGCCCGTGTGCAGTAGCTGTAAGCCTCTAGAATGGATTGATCTAGAGATCCTTGCAACACGGACAGAACAAGCAAGTCATCTTGCTCCCACTTCTCTTCATCACATGACACCACCTCAGTGTCTCCTTCTTGAGTAATGAGTTTGGGAGCTTCATCAGACGTGATATGGCTCCACAATCCCTTACTTCCCACGGCTGTCTTCACCAACCTTGACCAAAGTAAGTAGTTTACCCCTTTAAGGGTAACCGGCACCTTCATCTTCATGTTACTCTCCATCTTCAAGCGCTTGACTTTAAAAGCTTCTTGAGTATGAATAAGCCACCAAACGTTTTTATGTTAATCTGAGTTTAGTAAGGTAAAATAAGAGATTAGAAGACTAAGAACAAGTTTAGGTAGAGATTTAAGAGAGATCGAGTGAGATTTAAGTCTAGATTCAATAGTAACTAAGAGACTAAGAGAGACTCAAAACTTGCTTAGCTTTATTAATAATCAGAGGTCACATTTATATAGGAGAGATTACAAGGGTTTTCAGGCTGAGAGAGAGTTGAATATCCGTGTGAAGTCAAGGGAAGGAGTAGGCGCTTAATTCAAATGATAGGAGGAGGAAGCTCACACGCGTGTGGCATAAGGCATCTTGGACTAGATGCCTTTGCCTTTCCAGCTGTAGCTGAGTCTTCCTCTTATCCTTAAACGGTCATATCTTCCCTTGTGTACTAGTCATTCCGTGTACACTAGTCACTCCTACCCTTCTAAGTAGAGACTTCTTTCTTCTTAACTTGCCAAGCACACTTCACCATATTTACCATGGTAACTCTCATTTTTACCATGGTTAATATTTGTTGTACGGACACAACTAATCTCTAAACTTCTTTTCTCCTCTTTTATGTAAACTTCTTCTCTTTTATTTCAACACAACTCAACAAATAGGATTCCTACCAAAATTCTGCAAGATGACTCTCCATTTCAGGTATTAAATAAAACCAAACCTCCTATTGATCACTTACGTGTGTTTGGGTGTGTGTGCTATGTCTTGGTACCAGGTGAACAAAGGAATAAACTAGAACCTAGAAGTACCAAAGCCATGTTCATTGGATACTCCCACACACAGAAAGGCTACAAATGCTACTGCCCGGAGTCTAGAAGGGTCTTAGTCTCCAGGGATGTTAAATTTGTAGAGACAAAAGGATTCTATGCAGAAAAGGATTGGGAAAGTCTTAAGGATTTATCACAAGGAGGGTCGGATAGAGCTACTAATCTCAGGATCATCATGGAGAGCCTAGGTATTAGTTCCTCTAGCCGTCAGCAATCTACAGATCCTACTACTCCATCCCAAGTTCATGACGAACCAGTGGAAGATACTTCCAGTCCTGAGGCTGTCTAGCTTGATCCTGAGGGGGACAATGCTCCTGAATCACAACAACAGCCAGAATATGATTCATAGAATGCACATGATCAAGTTGGATCAGAGGAGCAGGAACAACCAAATGAAGATCAAGATCAGGAAGAGGCTGGTGGAAATATAGAAGAGGAACCAGTGGTAATGGATCAACAAATTCAGCCACTAAGAAGAAGTACCCGGATCAAACACCATCCATATAACTGGATTAACACTAGGGTGTACTTCAACAACAATGTGGTGGCTCATCCTATTCAAGCAACCTGCTCAATGGCAAAATTTCCTCAGCAACATCAAGTCTTCTTAACCAATCTCGACCAAGAATTCATCCCAAAGACCTATGAAGAGGCTATGGAGGATCATGAATGGAGAGAATCAGTAGGAGCTGAGATAGGTGCTATGGAGAGGAATGACAAATGGTTTGAGACTGAGTTACCTAAAGGCAAGAAAGTTGTTACCAGCCGACTTCTCTTCACCATCAAATATCTAGCTAATGGAAAGCCAGAAAGGAAGAAGACAAGATTGGTTGCAAGAGGGTACACTCAAGTATATGGAGAAGACTATCTTGACACCTTTGCACCAGTAGCTAAACTTCACACCATAAGGATCATAATATCAGTAGCAGTGAACCTAGAATGGGAGTTAAGGCAAATGGACGTCAAGAATGCATTCTTACAAGGAGAATTAGAGGATGAGGTATATATGAGACCCTTATTAAAACTAACCAAGAGATGACTTACCTTGGATAAGAAGTTTCTGGTCTGGCCGTTCAAGTGTACGGACTAACTTGTACCTCAAGGCTTCCTCCTCTGACCTAGAGTGACTTAGAAGACACGGCACTGAGGAAAGCTTGCTGAGTTTAAACTGCACGGAGAGGAGCCGACCGTTGGAGTGAAAGGAGACAAGAAGGAATAATTGTTTATAGTAAAGATCACATGTTCTACTTAAGGATGGACCGTTTATGAGCAGTCACTATCACTCGGCCAGACCAACATAGTTTAGTCTTATTGTATGTACTACCTGATATTAGTTTAGTCATTTAATTTCTTAGGCATCTGGTTGCCTATATATATGATGTAAAGCACACAGAATTAATTAAGGAAAACAGGTTCCTCACTTTACTCTCTTCATCCTTTACGGATACAATTACTCTCACTCTCACTCTCTCACTTGTTCTTCACATTGTTCATCCTTATTCTTCATTTACTTTCATGGTATCAGAGCTTTAAGCTCCTGATTTCCTTAAACACTTCCGCACAATTACTCTACTCACTTCACTCTTCATTTTAACCGTTTAAAATCTTGTTTCAGCTCAAGAACACTCTTTGACCAGTGTAAAATGTTATCAGAGCTCAAGGTAAATGCTTGAGTGATGAACACAAAGATGAAGATGAATGAGACTTAGGATGAAATGAGATGGTAAGAGAGATTGATGAGAGAGTTTGTATGCGTGAGAGACTAAGGAGAATGATGAGAAAATGAGAGATTAATGGTAACCAGAGATTAGAGAATAAGAGATTTAGAGTTTTAGTAACCAAAGACTTAAGAATCAGAATGAGATTATGAAGAAGAGAGACTCTCTCAACTTACTTAATAAAATCGACCATACAAATGAATATAAAGAAGAGAATCAGATACAATACATTCAACATTACTATGCAAAGCATGTGAAGTCATAAAGAAGAAGAGCCTTTTGTTTGAATTGAATGGACCAGCTTTCTCACACGCTTTGGACTAGTAAGGGAGGCGTGGCTGCTCCTTGTGGTCTTCTTTTGGACAGTCCAAGACAGGCTGTCATTTACCAAAGGAAGCTGAGGATAAGCTTCTGCCTTATCCTTCAACGGTTCACTCCAAAGGCATCTTGCCTAGATGCTCCAAAGATCCTTTACGGATTGCTTTCTTCTTGCTTAGGTTCAAACACTCCTTTCTTCATGACTTGATGCCCAAGGCACCATGAGTTGTACGGATTCTCTGGCCGTACACTTCAGACCCTATTTTTGCACAAGTCTTCAAATGAGGTTTAAGGGCAATTGGTGAAGTTTTGGACAAGCCATGTCCGTACAGTCTGTACCATCCGTACGGCTGTCCGTACATGCTTCACCCTAACATTGCACCAACTCCCTAAACCTCCTAAACACTTCCCACAGCTTCTACCTTCAATGTGAATAGCTCTTGTATCCTTCTTTGGCTCTATAATAGCTTATGGACACTCCTTGGTCTTGTTAAGACTTCTTAAGGAGTTCCACCCTATATTTGCTCATAACCATAAGTGACCTCTTTTATCACTTAGGTTTAACACTCCCCCTCAAGCTTGACTCTAGAGATCCCAAGTCAAGCTTGGAACCGTGAAGGAACTCCCTCATTAAAAACCTTACACAGAAAACCCTCCTTAGGGATAAAACNCCTCTTCTTCAATCCGTAGAGCTGATTTGGGTCTCCCCCTCTCAACTGGCTTTGACACCATCTTAGAAAGGCTAGGACACGACCAGCTCATCATCATCATCCTTGAGGCACAAGCAATGTCACCATGGTACCTGATACATCATTCCATAAGTGCATCAGTACTTATCAAGTAATGAATCAATCTGAATTTTAAGTTTTTTTTTTTTAAAAAACAATGCACCATAGTTAAATCAAAACCATTGTTTCAAGCAACTTAGACAACTTCTAAATGATGCAAGACAATCAATGATGGATTTAAAACTAATAGCATTAGATAGTATTCAGATTAATCTTAGTTGTATCTCTCAATTCATTCAAGCATTTTAGATATCATTTCAAGACTTAAATGGAAATGATGAATGCAATAAACTGAATTGAGTTTAAATGGGAACTTCCCTTTTTCTTTTGATGAGGAGTGGCTGGATTGGAAGGCCACTTGAATCCCTCACTTGTCCATTTGCAACCTCTTCATGGCAACACCAACTTAGATGGGAGGTTGTGTGGATCCTTCAGTCTCATTCTCAACCGGCCGGATTGGAGTAAGCCTTCTTCTTGTTAAGCTGAGTTAGTAATAAAGAGGAGAAGACATTGGAGATGGCTGTGTAGTGTTTAGGAGTGAAATGGAGATGGTGCATATTTAGGGTGATGGTACGGACTGTACGGAGATGTGTACGGACTGTACGGACCATCACTACCTAAACCACTTCAGATCACTCCTTAAACATGTTTTGGTGTTGTGAAAATATAGGGTGAGAAGTTGTACGGGTAGGGTATCCGTACAATGAACTCAAGGAGGTGATGACTTGTGTATCAAGGTAGTTGGACGTAAAGGAGCATGGGAAGTGAGACTCTAAGAGGAGTAGAAGGTTTGGGAGTTTGTATCCGTTAGGATATAAGGCTCAGCAAAAGGGAGAAGCTGGTGCTAGCTGTAAAGGACAAGAGCATCTAGTTAGATGCTCTTGGCATCAAGCGTGTGAGCCATATGGTCCATGTATTCAAACTACACGCTCCTCAGTCATGCTGACTTCACATGCTTCTTCTTTTACCTTTCTTATCTTGTTATCAATCCTTCTCCAATATATTGTAACGAGTGAGCATCTAATAATACACACAGAATTTCAGTCTCATTTCTTTCTAGGATTCATCATGATTCTTCATTAGTTTCTTTGATTCTCAGCTAAATCTCTCTTTCTCTACTTACAAACCTTTCTTCTCTCTAAGATATTATGGTATCAGAGCCAGGTTGCTCATATTCTAGTTTCTAAACTCGTCAATCTTCAGCTTCATTCTCTCTTCAAGAGTTGTGTGTTCGTAGATCTTGAAGATGGAAGAACAAAAGAACAAGACTATGGTGGTTCCGGTTACTTTGAAGGGAGGGGGAAACTACCTCCTGTGGTCTCGTCTTGTGAAGACAGCTGTTGGAAGCAAAGGTCTTTGGAGTCACATGACGGATGGAGCTCCTAAACCTGTTGCTGGTAAAGATGATGGTGACATGGAGCTGGTGGTTGCGGATCAGGAGAAGTGGGCTCAAGATGATCTGAAGGTGTTGTCCGTGATACAAGGGTCACTTGAAGCTTCAATCTTGGAGGCATACAGCTACTGTGAGACACCAAAGGGGTTGTGGGAAACCCTCCAGAAGGTGTATGGTAATACATCCAACTTAAGTCGGGTGTTTGAAGTGAAGAGATCCATCAATGCGCTTGCACAAGAAGAGATGGAGTTCACTAAACACTTGGGGAGGTTTAGAGCACTCTGGTCCGAACTAGAGATGCTGAGGCCAAATACCACTGATGAGAATACTCTCATAGAGAGGCGTGAGCAAGACCAAGTGTTTGGTTTGTTGCTGACTTTGAATCCAGCCTACANTAGAGATGCTGAGGCCAAATACCACTGATGAGAATACTCTCATAGAGAGGCGTGAGCAAGACCAAGTGTTTGGTTTGTTGCTGACTTTGAATCCAGCCTACAAGGATGTGATAAAGCACATGTTGAGGTCATCAAAACTTCCATCCTTTGATGAAGTTTGTGCTCAGTTGCAAAAGGAGGATGACTCCCTTGGGTTGTTCGGTGGAAAAGGTGACCTTGGTCTTCCTAATCAAGCGGAGACAGCCCAAGCAAACAAAGCTGCTTACCGTGGAGAAGAGAGGAAGTTTGGTGGGACTTGTGACCACTGCAAGAAGCCGGGTCACAAGAGGAGTCAATGCTGGATTCTCCATCCTCATCTCAAGCCTGCCAAGTTCATGAAGGTTAAGGAGGCAAGAGCACATCTTTCCCGTGGAAGTGGTGAAGCAAGCTCATCAGGAACCGGTTCAGCAATGCGTGAAGGATAAGGGAAGGCATTGGTGTCTCAACCCTCATCTCCACTGAAGCTTGACAATGATGTGATCAGGAAATCAAACATTGAGGCCCTTATTAAGGCTCTCAAGGATGGTGGTAACATTATTACTAAACCTTTTGGTTACTCTCTTGCTGCATCTAAAATTAGTGAATGCTCATTAGATGGCTCTAGGTTGTCTAGTTTACTTAATCTTGCAAGTCATAGAACCGGATTAGCTAGTACTAATATTGCTCAGTCATTGCTTAAGCCTTTGGTGGTAGATTCAGGTGCATCTCATCACATGATTAGTGACACTAGTCTTATTAAGGACATAGAACCTGCTCATGGTCATGTTAAGATAGCAAATGAAGATCGGATAGCAATAATGTTGAGTTGTGATGAGTATTATGGTGTGTGTTACAATAATGGGAGAGACCTAAGTAAGGAGGATGGTTGCTTGAAAGGGAAGGTATGGGTGTACGGACAAGGGCTGTCCGTACAAGAGTGTTACATTTGGAAATATCACACCAAATGTAACTTGCGCATTAAGGAGACTAAAGACTCTTGAAGAGAAGGAAGGTTTGGTTAGTGTGGAATCAGACCGTTAAGGGATAAGCTTTAGGCTAAGGCTCTGTGTATGCAAGCTGTAAAGGTGAATGACATCTTGGAAGATGCCATGAGCATCAAGCGTGCATTGCATCTGAGCCCCTTGATCTATTCTAGGCGCGCCTCTACTTGTTGACTCCACATGTGTGGTCTTTGAACCTTATCCTCTCTTGTAAAGCAGAAACCCTCATGTCTCCTCCTATATATTGTGTAATCTCGCCATTAATACAATCTAAGCAATTCAGTCTCTTTTCTCTCTAAGTCTCAAGATGTTTACTAGTCACTAATCTCTTTTCCGAACCAAATCTCTACCAATCTCTTCTCTAATCTCTTCATTCTATCTTTCAAAACTCTCTTAGCTCAGATTAAACAAAAATATTAAATAACTGGTATTGGTAGCTTGAACTTGTTTGATAAAGAAACTAGAGCTTTATACATGCCTGAATTTACATCTAACCTTTTGTCTGTCAAGAAGTGTACTAATGACTTGCATTGCAATGTTATATTTAGTCCTAATGATGTAAAGTTTCAGGATATTGAGAGCCATAAGCTGATTGGAAAAGGAGTTACAAAGGGGGATCTTTATGTGCTTGAAGACTTAGCTCCTGTTTCTTGTTCTAGTGTTTCTTTTAATTCTACCTTGAGTACTGATGCTGTGTGGCATGCTAGATTAGGACACCCACATGTTAGAGCCTTAAGCTCAATGTTACCAGGTGTCATGTATAAAAAATATGAATGTGAAGCATGTGTTTTAGGTAAACATTGTAAGACTGTTTTTCAGAAATCAAGTACCATCTATGAAAAATGCTTTGATCTTGTTCATTCTGATGTTTGGTCTGCACCATGTTTATCTAGAGAGAACCATAAATACTTTTTAACATTCATTGATGAAAAATCTAAATACACCTGGATAACAATCATTAAAACTAAGGATAGGGTCCTTGATGCATTTAAGAATTTTCAAGCTTATGTATCTAACCAATATAATGCCAAGCTTAAGATTTTCAGGTCAGATAATGGTGGTGAGTACACAAGCAATGCATTCAAGGATCACTTGGCTAAACATGGGATTCTNCATTAAAACTAAGGATAGGGTCCTTGATGCATTTAAGAATTTTCAAGCTTATGTATCTAACCAATATAATGCCAAGCTTAAGATTTTCAGGTCAGATAATGGTGGTGAGTACACAAGCAATGCATTCAAGGATCACTTGGCTAAACATGGGATTCTGCATCAGACGAGTTGTCCTTATACTCCTCAGCAAAATGGAGTTTCTGAGAGAAAGAACCGTCATCTTATGGAGGTTGCTAGGTCCCTGATGTTTCAAACCAATGTTCCAAAGAGGTTCCGGAGTGATGCGGTTATGACAGCATGCTACTTGATCAATAGGATGCCAACAAGAGTGTTGGAGGATCAGTCTCCATTTGAAGTTCTCAACAAGGTTAAGCCATCCTTGAATCACCTAAGAGTGTTTGGATGCTTGTGCTTTGTTCATGTTCCGGATGGGATGAGAAACAAGCTTGAAGTAAAGAGCACAAGGGCGATGTTTGTGGGTTATTCAACTACTCAGAAGGGGTACAAGTGTTTTGATCCACATTCAAGAAGACTTCTTGTTTCCAGAGATGTCAAATTTATGGAAACCAAGGGATACTATGAAGAAAAGAGCTGGAATGATCTTAAGGATCTTGCTCAACCATCTGATAAGGCATACATCCTTAAGATGATACTAAAAGGACTTGGGATTGGTGTAACCCAGGATCGAACTGAGGAGAACCATAGGACTCCTCTTGAAGCTAAAGATCGACCACACCATGATCATGAAGGGGGAAATGAGTCGGGTCCTGATCATGGTGTTGTTCAAGAAGACAATGAGGCTGGTGGACTGGACCAAAATGGAAGTCATCAGTCTGAAGAAGAAAGGAACAAGGAAACTGCTGAAGAGACTGCTGATCAGAATGAAGAAACAACGGATTCAAGTACTGATGTGCCACTAAGAAGGAGTACAAGAATAAGGAAACCTCCTTCTAATTGGATCAACACCCGGGTGTACTACAATGCAAATGAGGTTGCTCATCCAAGTTAAGCTGTTTGCTCGTTTGCTGAGTACCCTAAAGATCATTGCTCCTTCATGACTAGCCTGGACAAGAGCTTTGTCCTTAAAACTTATGAAGAAGCAATGGCTGATGAAGAAAGGGTTGCCTCAGTTGGTGATGAAGCTAATGCCATGATTAAAAATGACACATGGTATGAGAGTGAACTCCCAAAAGGCAAGAAGGCTGTAACAAGTAGATGGATCTTCACCATTAAGTACTTACCAAATGGTAAGATTGAGAGGAAGAAGACTCGGTTGGTCGCTAGAGGCTATACTCAGACCTATGGAGAGGATTATATAGATACATTTGTTCCAGTTGCTAAGCTGCATACCATCAGGATTGTGCTGTCCATTGCCACCAATCTTGGATGGGGTCTTTGGCAAATGGACGTGAAGAATGCTTTTCTTCAGGGGGAGCTTGAGGATGAGGTCTACATGCATCCTCCACCAGGACTTGAGAAGCTTGTTAAGCCAGGGAATGTTCTGAGGTTAAAGAAGGCTATATATGGTTTGAAGCAGTCC
>CAKOAT010325043.1:2121-18997 GCA_932364175.1 Eruca vesicaria subsp. sativa
TCATCCTCATACCTCCCAATGGATAATGGCACCACTACTTGCTGAGATACTTTCATCTCACCCTCTTCACTTAACCATTGCAGCCTGTAAGGTTTTGGATGCATCTGAACTTGCAAGCCAAGTTTCTGAACCATTGTCTCACTTGCTACATTGACACAGCTCCCCCCATCCACTATGAGACTGCATATCTTTCCTTGAAACAGACACCTTGTATAGAACAAATTCTCCCTTTGCTCAGGCTCCTCGGTTTTGGATTGTAAGTTCAAAGTCCTTCTTGCTACAAGCAGCCTGCCACGCACTGTTTCTTCCTCGTGCTCATCTTCTGAACTTGTTTCTTGTTCTGCCCCTAACTCTTCTGATTCGTAATCACCATTCTCAAGCAAAACCATTGCTTTCTTGTTGGTACACTCACTAGCATAGTGTCCACGGCCTTGGCATTTGAAACGCTTGACATCTCTGGATCTTGTCTTAGAAGATTATGCCTTGCCTTTCCCTTTGTAATCAGTGCTAGTCTTGGCTTCTTCTTTCTGATATGACTTGCTCTCCTTCTGATAACTCGGCTTCTCTTCTTTGGAACCGTGGAACCTTGATGTTCCTAATGTTTTAGTAGTAATATGAGTTTAGAATGAGATTAGGAAGAGATTAAGAGAGAAAGAAAGAGATTCGGAGTAGTTTAGGCAAAGTAATGACTAGTAACTTGAGATCTGAATAGTAACTTAGTCTAGAGAGAAGAGAGACTCAAAGCTTGCTGGTTATTAATCTTGTGGAGTTTACAATATATAGAGAAGCTACAATAGGTTAAACGGATGCAAGACCAAAGCATGTGAGGTCAAAGGAAGAAGGGGAGCGTTCATTTGAACCTATGGACCATAAAGCACACACGCTTGATACCAAGCATCTTGGACCGAGATTCCATTGCCTTTCCAGCTCATACCAACTGGCTCAGCCTTCCCTCCTTATCCCTTAACGGTCTTAAACACTATTCAAACCTTCCACCCGCCTTAGCCACTTCCAAACCAATGTAGACATTCTCTTTTACCCACTCAACACTTTTATTACCTTACCATGGTAACTTTCATTGTTACCATGGTAACTTTATTTTTACTATAACTCAACAGTTCCATGCCCAGACCTTGAGTGTCCCTTTCTCTTGAGTTGTTGTTCAACCAGAATGGCTTTATGCAGCATCTCCTCAAGCTCTACATAGTGCTGCATCTCCACATTATCTTGTATCTCACGGTCTAAACCACACAGAAATCTTGTCATTGTGGCTTCTCTATCTTCAGATATATTAGCCCTCAGCATGAGTAACTCCATCTCTTGGTGATATTCTTCTGAGTCTTGGGTGAGTTTTCTGAGTCTGTGATGCAGATCTCTATGGTAATGACTTGGAACAAATCTCTTGCGCATGATAGCCTTCATCTCAAGCCATGTCTCAACTGGTTCTTCACCATTCCTTCTTCTGTTTGTAACATACTGATCCCACCAGCTTAGAGCATAATCATAGAACTCAGTAGCAACTATCTGGATCTTCCTTTGGTTGGTGTACTGCTTACATTGAAAGACTAGCTCTATCTTCTTCTCCCATTCAAGATAAGCATCAGGATCGGCTTTACCATGGAAAGGAGGTATCTTGATCTTTAATCCAGCAAGCTCATCTCTCTGATTCATCCTTCCTTCTGGCCCACGCCTCTGCCTTCTTTGGCTTTGCCTAGACGCTGAACTGTAGTGTTCATAATAGTTATCAGTCTCTTCTGAACCACCATGTTCTGATCGCCTATTGTGGTTCCTTCTTCTCGGGTTTTGCCTCTGATCAGCAGCTTGTGGTTGGTATTCTTCTCTGAAAGCTTCACGTCTTTCATCTAACAACATTTCCATCCTTTTTTTCATGGCTTCCAGCAGCAGTTTATGTTCCATGCTTACTCCTTCTTCAGACTCGTCCCCCATTGTACCTGATGCAGAACAACACTAGACAAGTAAGTTGTTCTTTTTTTTTTTTGTAAAAATTCAGAAAGAACTAAAACAAACTGTAACTTCTTCAACAAGGATCCGAAAAGCAGAAACAGAATCAAAGAACCCTAGATAATCAGATTTCGACCTAAGAACACAAATCTACTCTAAAAACAGAGAAAGATAAAAAGATTTAAAACAACTAATGATCAGAACAACAGATCTCACGATTTCAGTCTCAGAATAA
The DNA here is from genome assembly GCA_932364175.1 of Eruca vesicaria subsp. sativa. Lineage (NCBI taxonomy): Eukaryota > Viridiplantae > Streptophyta > Magnoliopsida > Brassicales > Brassicaceae > Eruca > Eruca vesicaria. The sequence continues at coordinate 4,319 of CAKOAT010325043.1, forward strand.
ACCCTAGTTTGATCAAACACAAAATAGTATGAAAATCACTACAAGAATACTTGTTTATAGCCACGACTCAGCCGCAAACATCTTGTGGAAAGGCAAAAATAGCCACAAAATATCCAGAAATTTGCCACGATGGGAAATTGTGGCTAGTATGTAGCTTTTTTGTGGCTATTTAGCTACAAAATATGCTTCGTGGCTATTCGGAGACGTAGAGCTACAATTGGCTACAATTTAATTTGTGGAACTAAATACCCACATTTTTCCACAAATGTAATTTGTGGTTAATATATCCACAAAAATATCCGTAGCTAACCGGAGAAATAAAATAATAATCACCAACTAAGTTGTGGTTATTTGTGGCCATACAAAACACACGGCTTCAAAAGCTTTTTGTCGCTACCCGCAGCAAAAAGTATAACATTATCTTTGAAGCTTGTAAACTTGTTCGCCAGCTTTGGTATACTAATCCATGACAATATCCCTTGTTCTTTAGGCTGGTTTTGTTGTTGTTGTTGTTAATGATCATCATCATACTCGATGTCAATATCATCTGTAGATCTCAAGAAGAAGAACTAATATTACCAATATTTACCTTGCTTAACGAGATTATCTTTCACAACAAAACCCCCACCAAGTTTAAGCAACTAATGTCGTATATATGTTTGTATATATCAGATCAACCACCACAAACAAGGCATGAGATTAAGCAACAAAGAAACAGTGCATTAAAACTATAGTTTACACCAAACATGGTACAAATGAAAGCAAAGAACCTTAGCTTGGTAGGTTGAAGAAAGAAACAAAATCATTGTTGGCGAGATGCCCAATGAACCAATGGTTATGGATTCTTTTTTGTTTTCAATACAAAGAAAGTTATATAGATTGATTTTTAAAAACTATACAGCATTATGAAACCGATATGTGAAATTTAACCACATAACAAAGTAAACACAAAAAAGATTCTAATTGTTATGTCTTAAATTTTCACAGACAAAAACTAACAGAAAGTCAGTAACATAATCTAGATTCTCTGCTTATTTGTGGTAAGAGGCGAAGCTGGAGAAGGGTTGGTTGCATCAAAGGCTGTCACTCCTCTAGCTTCACACAAAGCAGTGAGCTGCTGGCTCATCAACTTGACCATTCGAGTAAGATTAATCACCTCATTCTCTAATTGAGCTTGGCAAGTAAGAACAACAGCAGGTTGAGCAATGTGATCATAGTTCTCCATTTGTGTTGTTCCAAGTCCAAACAGCCTGTCTTTGTGTGGCTTGACCACCTACAAAAGCAGAAAAGCAAGAAACAAAATCACTAGACACATACAATGAAACATGACACTACCACAGCCATAACAAAATAAAAACTTTCAACCATTTACCAATAAGCATTAAGAACCACAGCTATGGAACCACAAAATAATCTAACATTTACCTTGTAAAAAGCCTCATCTCTCAACTCCATCATCTAAAACATAAGGCAAATGGATTAAAAGACCCACATGAAAAATATAGAAACACAAATAGACAGAATAAGACAATAAGAATAATTTTATTATACCATTTCATATTTGACCTTGGCATAAGATTTAGAACCTGAGATGTGTTGATGTATGGCAGTAGCTCTTGCGTGGCCTCTTCTTCTTGGTGGATGCATACTACAAGGATTTCAAAGACATTAGCACAATCTCTGAGATAAAACTATCAGTCAAACTTTGTCCAAAAAAAATAAAAAGAGCTATAAATGAATGAATCGTTTAGTTATCAGACTGATAGAAGATAAGTAAATGCAGAGACTGAACCACCACATCGATTTCGAAATATAAACCCTAAATTGACTGAAACACACAGAGAATGAATGAAGAGGTATATGAAATTAATCCCAAATCTATTAGAATATATAAACACAAATCGATTGAGAAAATAAACCCTAAAGTGTAAGATTTTGTAAGAAGAACCTTGATATATATTGAGAGTTGCTCTGTTATGTTTGGGAAAGTAAAGTGGGATTAAGGGTGATATTTATCGGAGAAGGAGAGGGTTTTGGTGGAGAAGAAGAGTTTAGAAATAATTACGCGGCTTGAGATTGGGAAAAGATGTTTGGCGCAGATTGAAACTTTTGGTAAATAATTACGCGGCTTAACAAAATTTTGGGGTAAAAAAGATTTTCTCCAGCGGCAAATCAGTTGTGATTTATTCCTGATACTCTTCATTTCTCACCTTTCTTTTTTTTTGATTTTTTTAAACATATTCCTCACCTTTCTTTATTTGTTTGCATTGGTACTCAATAAGACACGAGAGCCTTATAATTTGTAAGATTCTATAAATATTGTAATTTTAATCAACATCTCCAAACTAGCTAATTTTTCTTCCTACAGACTTAATTAATTAATGATGAAACAATGAATCCAATCTACAGCAAACCACAAGAGAACTATAATATCAGAGCAGAATATTTAGCACGTAGCCTTACCAGCTATAATCAACTCCTTTTAAGTAGGCTTAGGCATCTTACTCGGACCCGAAGATCCGGACCGGAATCGACCCGAAAATACCCGACCCGAACCCGACCCAAACCTGACCCGAAAATTTACAAGTACCTAAAATTTTTTTTACCCTAATAGATCCATACCCGAAAAGAACCGACCCGAATAGACCCGACCCGAATAGACTCGACCCGATAAGAACCGATTTGTACCCGACTTATAAACATGTATATCCAAAACTATTATTTTGTGTTATGTTTTATATATCTATACTATACTATTTTAAAATTTAGTTGAAAGATATTTTGTTAACAATATTTATTATTATTTGTAACATTTTTAAGTAATATAAAATTTTAAAATGTAAAATTTAGAGTTTAAAAATGTTTTCTTTAATTATTAATAGTTTCAATTAAGTTATTTTATAAAATTCTAGATATCTATGAAAAATATTGACTGAATTTGAGTGAGTTTGAGTATGTTATGTATTTTTTAGATTCTAAATACCCGGATCCGATATGGATCCGAAAATTACAGGTATTTTACAGGTATTGAAATTATAGACCCGAACCGACCCAGACCCGGCAAGACCCGACCCGGACCTACCCGAAAAATCATAGGTATTCATATGGGTCTGAATTTCCAAGACCCGAAAGACCCGGACCCGACAGGACCCGGCCCGAACCCGATCCGAGGACCCGGATGCCCAGACCTACTTTTAAGCAAAAAGCTCAATAAGAAAATGGGGTTTGGGTAGAGAAAGAGAAGTGGACTGAAGCTCCTTTGATGCGTTTAGGAAAGATATGAAAAAGAATTACTCTTCACCTCATTGTATATTTGATAGCAATGCCACAATAGTTACTTTAGACTCTAGAGAGGTAGTTACGTGAGAGAGCTTGTGTTAATGCTATCCTAACAATTGCCTGGCAATTACTACAACTGATTAGACTTAAACCAACATGTCTAGGCTAGCCCCGGAAAAAAAAACGTGAACCGAAAAACCGAACCGGAACCGAAATATCCGAAATCGGACAAAAAAATTAAATATCCGAATGATTCATATATTTCTATATTCAAAAAATTGAATCGGAACTGGAACCGAACTTAGATTCGAACGGGTATCCGAATATCCGAAAAAATAAAATAATTTTTTTAATATAAGATAAAATGACATCAATACCATTTGAACCCAAATTGGATACAAAGAGTAAGTATAGTCTTACTATCATACCACATTATGTTTTATTTAGTCTTATATTATAAATATATATAGTATTTCTATATTAAATACGATAAATATTTACAAAGTTAATGTTTTATTGATTCGAACTCTTGTTGGATTGACGAATATGTAAGCGTGTAAACACTAGACCATTTAAATTAACATATTAACTAATATATTTTGTATATGTATATTAGATTTATATATTAAACGAGTATCCGGAACTGAGCCGAAACCGAACCAAAACCGAACTAGAACTGAACCAAAACCGAACCGAAATCTCATAAGTACCAATTGGATATAAGAATGATTTATCCGATATACCCGGAACCTAATGGTTCCTATCCGGAACAGAATCGGATATCCGAGTGCCTAAACCTTTGTCTAGCCATTAGTTTCACTAAACTAGCATATTCTTAATATATTCAGATTTATTTTATTTTTTACCTTTTTTATAGTGTGTTTGAATCTTTTTTTAAGAAAATATAGATATAAATATGTTTTTCTAAAGTTTGATTAAATGTTTCATCATAGATTATTATTACACAAAACAATATATGAAAAATCAAATATCAAGATATCACTTGATTGTAGGATGCATACGAGCAGAGGTTTTCTTTTTATCAAAGAATATGAGTAGAGAAGCCTTTTTAAAAAAAAAAAAAGAATATGAGCAGAGGTATATCAATTGGTTACACGAGTCACGGGTTTTGAATATAATCCACACAATGTCTCGTTACATCACTTTGTCATGGTCTTATGGGCATATTCAATTATTCTAGAGATAGTGCTGTGGCTGTATGGCATAGTTACATCACGATTTCCATCACTCTTGTCCGCCATTTTGGTTTTATCTGCAGTCCAATCGAGAAGGAATATATTTTCTATGGCCACGAACAAATTTGTGGCTCTCCGTAGCTAAAAAAAGTTTATAAATTGTCTATGCTCTCAACATTGTTGCATAACACGAGAAACTAAATTCACTTCAAAATGACCGATTTCTTTCAATCCAGAGAATGGATGTATAAACGGTTAAAACGTTCTGATCGAAGTCTGTGTGAGAAATTTATTGAGGGTATAAACATTTTCATTTCTTTTGCTTGTAATCAAGCTTCTTTTTTAGAGTGTGGGAATTTATTATGTCCATGCAAGAAATGCAAGAATCAAAAGTGGCGTGATGTTGATACTGTAACGAGCCATCTTATGTTGAAAGGGTTTACTGAAAATTATTATGTGTGGACACATCACGGAGAAAATTGTCAGTACGACGACGGCGAAACATCAGGAAGTCAGCAAGTAGTGGCAAATGAAGCGTGGGGTGATTATTCTAATAATGTTCAAGTCGATCAACACCATGATCCTAATGAAGATTTCAATATGTTACCTGATGACGCCACTTTCCCTGGAAACTTCGACGAGCCCATTCACGAAGAAAATCACGATGCGGTTTTTCAAGCTTTAGGAGCGGCAAATCAACCTTTATACGAAGGGTGTAGTGATGGAATTTCTCAACTGTACCTAGCTTCAAAGATGATGAATTGGAAAACCAATTTTAATATCCCGGAGGAATGTTTGGATGAAATTGCTGAAACATTTCAAGATGTTCTCCCAACGCCTAACAGAGCACCTAAATCCTACTACGAGACAAAAAAGTTGACACGGGCTCTACAATTGCCATATCATAAGATTGATGTGTGCGAGGATAATTGTATGTTGTTTTGGAAAGAAGAAGATCGTGACTTATCAAGCTGTCGGTTTTGTGGAAAAGACCGGTATGAACCAAACGTTGGCCGATCGGGGAAGAAGATACCCAAGCAAAGAATGTTTTATCTACCAATTTCGGAGCGGTTGAAGCGGTTATACCAATCAGAGACGACAGCTTCACAAATGAGGTGGCATGCTGAACATGTATCCCCAGAAGGAGAAATGCATCATCCCTCAGATGGAAAAGCATGGAAGCATTTTCAAAAGGAATATCCTGAATTTGCTTCGGAGAGTCGCAATGTTTATCTTGGTTTATCAACCGATGGCTTTAATCCAATTGGTATGAATGGGCAATCACATTCTGTTTGGCCAGTCATTGTGACACCATACAATTTGCCTCCCGGGATGTGCATGAAGAGGGAATATTTCTTCCTCTCTATATTAGTGCCAGGGCCAAATCATCCAAAGAAAAGCCTGGATATATATTTGCAGCCGTTGATTGAAGAGTTGCAGAACTTGTGGAGTGTCGGGGTGGAAGCTTACGACGTCGCACAAAAAGAAAACTTCACGATGCGAGCAGCTTTGATGTGGACGATTAGCGATTTTCCGGCATATGGGATGTTATCTGGATGGATGACACATGGCAGGTTGGCTTGTCCTTACTGCATGGATGAGACCACATCGTTCTGGTTGCCAAACGGAAAAAAGCATAGTTGGTTTGATTGTCACAGAAGGTTTCTGCCTAAAGAACATCCTTATAGACGGAATGTTAAAGCTTTCTTAAAAGGAAAAACTGTTCATGACGATCCTCCACCATGGTTGAACGGAGAAGAAATTTTACGTGAAAGGATAAACAATATACAAGGCCTACAAAAAACGGTTGTTTGTGGAGGCAAAGGGCATGACAATCCAGCTCGAACAGTTGAAGGATATGGTGTTTACCATAATTGGGTGAAGAAGAGTATCTTTTGGGAGTTACCATATTGGGAGAAACTACTTCTTCGACACAATCTTGATTTTATGCATATCGAAAAAAATTTCTTCGACAATCTCATTAACACAGTGTTAAATGTTCCAGGAAAGACAAAAGATAGCATAAAATCAAGGATGGATCTCCCTTTATTTTGCAGAAGACCTGAGTTAGAGATTTCCCAAGATGGAAGCGTGCCTATTCCTATCTTTAGATTGTCGAAGGAAGGCAAAGAAAAATTTCTAACATGGTTGAAGACTGATATTAAATTTCCAGATGGGTATGTTTCAAAGTTTTCACGTTGTGTTAATGTGGAGAATGGAAAAATATCAGGTCTAAAAAGTCACGATTGTCATGTAATCATGCAACGACTTCTCCCGATTGCGTTTACAGAATTACTTCCAAAATCTGTTCATACGGCAATTTCAGGTATTAAATATTTTAAATTATTATATTTTTAATTATTTTTCAAATGAGATATAACCTCAGTACTCTTATTATTGATTTTTATTTATGTAGATATTGCACTCTTTTTTCGAGATATATCTGCCAAAATTTTGAAAACTGAAGATGTTGCCACATTGAAAGAAAATATTGCGGTTATGCTTTGCAATCTTGAAAAAATATTTCCTCCAGCGTTTTTTGATGTGATGGAACATCTGCCTGTCCATCTTCCAGATGAAGCTGATTTAGGCGGTCCAGTCCAATATAGATGGATGTATCCATTTGAACGATACATGTATCATCTGAAAAAAAAAGTTAAAAACAAAGCTCGGATTGGAGGATCGATTGTGGCTCAATGTCTGAATGAAGAAATTTCTTATGTGACATCTAATTATTTGGCACCTTCAAAAGTTCAAGACCACGTTGAAGATGTCAACGAAATTAGATTCACCTACAAATATCCTGAGGTTCCGTTAATGTTCCACCAAGTTGGGAGAATTAGTGGAAAAGCAAGAAGGGGATGGTTAAATGATGAGGATTATAATATTCTTCAGACATTTTTGCTGCTTAACTGTCAAGTGTTTGAACCGTACGAAAGGTATTTTATTTTATTAACAATTAAGTACTTTATATATAATAATGTATATATAATTTTAAGTTATGTAAACAATACTATGTGTGCAGGATGTTTGAAGATGAGATGATGCGTGACAACCCACACATTACTCCAGATACAATGACAAGAGTAAAAGATGAAAAATTTGCAATATGGTGTAAAGATTATGTAAGTACTAAAATTTAAATACACATTATATAAATTACTGATCTAACCTATTAGATTAAATGTATATGCAGATCAACGAGGCTAGCAAGTCATATGTATTTCCATTGTGGATGCTTGAATTTGTTCAAGGTCCTAGTCACCAGTTTACATCATGGCCTATGTATTATTCGAGGGGGTATCATTACCATACACGAAGTCACGGAGAAAATAGGAAGACGATGAATTATGGTGTTTGTGTTCATGGAACTACAGAGACTGAGTATTTTGGACTGATCGAAGAAATATTCATGATAGAGTATCATGGTGATGTTGGGCTAAAAGCCATGATTTTTAAATGTCACTGGTTCAACATCGATCAAGGAATACGAAGACATCCGTCAGGTATTATTGATGTTTGCCCACAGATGCATTATAACAAGTATGATCCTTTTATATTACCAGAACAATGTGATCAAGTGTGCTATGTACCTTATCCGCGACTACGGCAAACCAGAGGAGAATGGTGGGCAACAATAAAGATTACGCCAAGAGGTTTTTGTGAAACTAAAGAAGTATCTCAATTTGCTGTACAAAACAACATTGTTGACCATGTGATACCAGCGACTGATATTGTGCGAGTCGAAACACACGCAGTCCAAGATACTTCTGATTATGAGCCAATGTCAACTATTAATCCAGAAGATGAGTATATCTCTGAGGTTGATCGTGTTGATCAATATGATGAATATTCCGACTCCGATTCACATTCGGACTAATAATATTGTATGAATAATTTTTTTTAATAAATAATGTTGTTTAAAGCTATTTAATTATATAGTTTTATCAATTATTTTTAACTAAGCATTCTGCTCGCATTTTCGCGATTAATAATTATATAAACATATATATTATCAATTCAAAAATATTAGAATAAATTATTTCATATTTTTAACAAATTTAATAAGTAGTTAAATATTAAAATATATAGGATAATTGTTTTATTCTAAAGAAAATAACAAATTATCAGATAAATCACAAAATTATTTATTAAGATTAATAATTAAGCAAAAAATACGATTAAACCTAATAGTTTTTATTAGGTAAAATAAAATTGAATATAATCACGAGTCACACATTTGAAAGATCTAATGATAAATTAAATATTAACTATTTACAGATGATAAAGTTTCTGAGTATAAAAATAATAATATTTTATTACATAAGTAAACTTGAAAACATTTATCTATACATAAAATTATATTTTTATATAATGAAGATTTTTGAATCAAGGAGACTCTTTTTTATTATTTATGGCTAATTATATATTAATAAATCTAATAATCTATTAAAGTTAATAAAGATAGTGATAATTATAAAATTACTATAAACTATTTTTAGATAATAATAATTATAAAATTATTTTTAAATAATGATAACTATATAATTAATTAAAGTCATTTTTAATTTATAATTAATAATATATTAATTTATAATTAATTATTCATTAAGGATAATAATATATTGAAAACATGACAAATAAACAAAAATACCTAAAATTATGGATAACATGACAAATCAGCAAAATCACTTCATAAATAATATTATAGATATATCTAGGCATGAGCGTTTCGGGTATCGGTTCGGTTCGGTTTGGATATTTCGGGTTTTGGGTAGTTCGGGTAGGGGGTTAGAGGATCCATTTACTACTTGACTATTTTCGGTTCTGTTCGGTTCATATAGTTTCGGGTTCGGTTCTGTTCGTATAGTAAAACTAGGAATAAAAAATACCTAAAAAAATTTGGTTCTCTTTTAGTTCGGGTTCGGATTCGGATAGTTCGGATAAATGATCAGTTATTTAAGATAAAATATCAAATAATTAGAATGATTTATATACAAATTTCAGATATTTCAGATTACTTTGGATATTTGGATAAAATTATCCATATAATTTCAGGTAGTTCGGATACTTTATAATTATTTAGTTATCTTCAACTATTTTTGGATACTCTAATAGATTTTTAAATTAAAATTCTATATTTAGTTATGTTATATGTATATAAAACTAATATTATTATATATTTCAGTATCCGTTCGGTTCTCGTTTCGGTTCCGTTTCGGTTATTTCGGATATATAAATATAAGAACCGTTCAAATATTTAAGGGTTTCGGTTCGGTTCTTCGGTTCTGAATTTTTTACCGAGGCCTAGATATATCAATAATTAACTACAAAGAGCTATGTTTAGTTTGTGTTTATCTGAAAACATCAGATTTTAACCGTGAAAATTTCAGGCTGAGGGATATTTTGCCGGGTAAAATTTTTCTTGAGCCACACATGGTTACAAATTTTTTTCGTAGATCATAGAAAATTAGAAAGTAAACCCCAAAATTTTCGATTCCCGGGTAAATTTCTAAATGTTTCGCGGGCATCTACACTATTAAAGCCCGTGGTTAACTCCGCCTCTGTCTAGAAAAACCTAATTTAGTCTACTCCGCCTCTGTCTAGAAAAAAAAGGTCTGCGCCTCTGCCTCCTTCATCGTTTCTATCTAGTACCTTCTCTCCTCTTCAGTCAGTTTCTACTTCCTCTGAGTCAGTCGAATCTTTTCTATTCCTCTAACTCTCTTTCTAAAATCTCTCATCTTCTGTTTAAAGTACTCTGTCCCTCTTTTGATTTCCTTTAGTAGTCGTAGATAGCAATTCTGAGTTTCTGGGTTTTTTTGTTGGCTTGTTATGTTTCGTTCTTATTCTTCATGGGTGTGGGTTTTTAAGTTTCTTTGTAATGTATGTTCTTAGCTTTTGTCATTTAGTGTTCTGTTCCCTGAATTTTTAACATCTCTTGTTGGTTTGCAGATGAATATCCACAGGGCTTCTTCATCCGAGACTGCTAGCCGTATGCGACAAACTCGTCTACCTCCTGGAGCGACCAGACCAGCTACTTCCTCTGCTTCTCGACATCCACTTCCTAGCTTGGCAGCAGTGATGAGTTCGCCAGAGAGACGTAACATGCCCCTTCTCCATCCAGAAAGGCTCAATGGAGGTTTATGGTGAGTTCAGTGTTTGTTGGAGTAGCTCTAAGTATAAGGGTGATTGTTGTTGTGGAACATTTGTCTTCGTCTGAGATTACATGACCACTTGAGCTTTTAAAACAAAGCGTTTCTCGATTTTTTGTTTTGTTTTGTTTTGTTATAGTAGGTATAAGTATATGGCTGTGTCTTCTGGTTTAGGTTTACATTTGGTCTTAGCCTCTACTAACAAAATGTATGCTAATTGCTAGAGATACCAATAAAAAAGTTATTTCCTTATCATTTTACGTTCTATTGTATTTACTGATGCTAATTCATATAATAATTTGTAATAGGTTTCGCATAGATGATTGCATCCGGAAAGATGTAGTTGCAACATATCAATCAAACTTTTGGGGACCATGGTGGAACTACAATATGGTGCCACAGGAGAAAAAGGATGCATGGTGGACAAGTTTTGTGGTAGATTCCATGCTTTTTGCTATGATTTATAATTGATAGTGATATAACATCTGCTAATTTGTTACGTTTACTCGTGGTTTTCTTGTAGCAAAAATACTATTGGGATCCTCAACATCACAGTGAGGTTCGTGCTCACTGGGAACAAATTCACCAAGACTCGATCAGAGACCTTGTGAGCAAGAGGAGGAGATCGGAAGCAAAAAAGAAGCCAGATTTCATTGGCCTTGCAGACTGGAACCTGATGCTTGAGATTTGGGAGGAGGAGCCACACCAAAAGAGGAGCAAAACGAATTCAAAGAATGCCACTTCAAATCCAGATGGTTTAGGCACCCATCGTCATACTTCAGGATCAAAAAATCACACTCGTATTGCTTATGACATGGTTAGTAAGTTTTTATTCAATCAGCTTTATTTTCTATAATAACATATCTGATTTATTAACAGCTTTTACCATTGTTTGTTGTTAGACGGTTGAGGCTGGAGGAGTAGCACCTGCATTAACTGAGTTAGTGCGTAAGACCCACACTTCAAAAGATGGTACCTGCATTGACAAACGAGCAGAAGCTTATGTGAAGGCAGCTGAATCTCTTGCCTTGGAGCGATCAGAAAGTGCCACTGCCACCGGTGAAACTGCCTCTGCACCCTCTACCCAGCAGCTCAATGCTGCTTATATTGAAGTAAGAAGCTTATATTCTAACTCATATCCATCTTTATAGCATACTGCTTATATTATGAAGTAAGAAGATTGTCTTGGTTATTCAAAACTCATGTCTTGTGTTCAATATACTGTCTTGTAGATGGCAACTAATACTAAAGGTAGAGTCTATGGACTTGGTTCACTTCAGTATGTTGATGCTGAACCCAAGGAGTCTCCGGCAGCTTCTCTACGCAGAAGTGTTGGGGTTGATGGACGATTGACCACTGTGGAGGGTGTTGTGACTGGGTTGAAGGATGACTTTTCTGGGTTGAAACAAAGCATCGACTTGCTGTTGAGGATGAATGGAGTGGATCCTGTTACACATCAACCTATTCCACGTGAGAGTGGTGCATCTGCTCCAAGTCCCCATTCTGATTCTAGCCAAGAACTTAACCAGCACTCTCCCACTCATTAGCACTTTACTCTATCCTAGGTATATTTTGTTTTTTCTTGTGCAATATTAATCTCTAACATCCTTAGATGTCTTTTGTAAAACATCATTAGATGTCTATTGTAAAAACATCATTAGATGTCTTTTGTAAAAACATCATTAAATGTCTTTTGTAATTGAAGAACATCATTAGTTGTCTTCTTTAATTTAAAACTGTAATGATAGTTTGAATGATTTAGCTAATTATGTTTGTATTTCTATAATTAACTTTTCTTTTAAATTTAGCTTTTAAAAATTTAATAGAACACAATTTAAAATTTAATTTAGCTATTTGCATCCTGAAAGCAACAATTAAGTCTGTGGCTATCTATAGAAAAAAAACTACAATTCATTATGTGACAAATGTTGTTGCTAAAATAGCTACATATTTAACCGTGGCTATCTGTTTCTACAATCCACAACTATGTTTGTGGCTATTTGCAGACATCTTCCATAATTTAATTGTACTTTTTTGTGGATTAAGTAACTACAAACGGGTTGTGGCAATTTGTGTCTCACTATCCGCAACTACGTTTGTGGCGATTTGCGGATATTCTCTACAATTTATTTTGTAGCTATTTGTGGATTATGTAACTACAAACTAGTTGTGGCAATTTGTGTCTCTTATTCTACAAGTATGTTTGTGGCTATTAGAAGATTTTTCTACTGTTAATCGGTGTGGCTTTTTGTAGCAAAATATCTACGGAATGCGTTTGAAGCTATCGGTGGAATTAGCCACAAAATAATGTTTGTGGCCGAGTCGCGGAAACACATCCGCAAATAGCCACGCTTTTCTGATAGCCACGAGCCCATAGTCACGAATTACTTTTGTGGCTATTCGTAGCTAATAATGAAATAGCCACAAATATTAGGCCCTAGCTACAAAAAACTGTTGTGGCTATATCATATTTTTCTTGTAGTGAATTCAAAAAGAGATAAAAGAAAAACGACAACCTCCCTACTCCAAAGTGCTCTGATACCACATAATATACCCCTAGGATGCTGCTTTGAAGTAGATGGGATAGATCCTTGTCAAAAACGAATTCTGGAACTCGAGTTCTTGCAAGGGGATGGATCGAATGGTGACAAAAAGGCTATGGACGAACCCTTGATACTCCTAGGCTGCTAGCATGGATATGACACACCAAACTAGAACCCTTAAGCTCTGGATATTACACACCAGAAGTTGGATATTACACACCAACACTCCAATACTCGACAATAACAAGCAGTAGAGAAAAAAAGAGTTTCTGAATAATGGTTGCTTGCCTCTTCTTAGGGTTTTCGAAACAAATAAATAGAGAGAGAGCCTTGTACAAGCACAAAGTCTCAAAAAAAGGAAAAAGATTAGGGCACACGCTCCCTTTGAACCAAAAAGGAAAGTTTATGGAAAAATAAAACATAACATAAAAAGCATAGTCTAAAACTAGCATAAGGTAGTCTTGGACAGGAATTAGCACCTAGGGGATTTGTTAAGCAGCTTTAGGCCTCGCTAAAAACCTTCCTCCGGAAAACCTCGTGGGACAAAACCAAGAGCAAGGGAAAGAGCTCACCCAAGTACTTGCGTAAGTACTAACTCAGCTTGATGTAGAGATAGCATGAATGGTGATTAATGTGTCTTGAACAATCAAGCCTTGTCCAAGACCTTCTTCTTGTTTCCATGATGTTCTGAGTGTCTTAGTCACCTCCTCATGGAGCTTCTTGTTGAGATGAAGCAATAAAGATCAAGAGAAAGGAGAAGAGAAGCATTTGAATCTGTTTAGGCGCCAGTATGAGTTTACTTGAGAAACAAGTAATTCCGTACAACCAGTTGGCCTTGGGTCTCAAGTAAACTCATCTGCTGATTCATGAAGCTAAGGAGAGTACAAGAATAAATGAAACAAATGAGGATGTCGGCCAGNGAGCCGTTGGAGCTTTGTAGGTCAAATAGTCACATGTGAGCCTAAGAGGGGCTGTCACTTTCACCAAGGCTGTTTGTGCATCTACCAGCCTTGTCCTCATCCTAATTGTTTATTCTTATTCCCTTTGTGCTGAAACTCTTTAAATAACTCTTGTAACATGTTCTAAATTAAGCAAGCAATAAACTATTCAGTTTGCTCTATCTCTCTCTCTCTTCATACGAAATGTCTCTCTCTCTCCTTTATTCTTGCTGTTCTTGACTAATCTCCAGCATAATCTCCCTTTAATACTCTTAATCTTTCATGGTATCAGAGCATACAAGCTCTTGAAACCTTAATCTCTTCACTCTTTTCTGTTCTTCCGCAAATCTACCCTTTTTACTCTGATTTCTTGCTTGTTTCACCATAAACTTTCTCTTTTAAAGTTCTGTTCTATCTCTGGTCGAAATGGAGAAGGTCAAGGTGGTGATTCCAGTAACTCTCAAAGGTGTTAATTACCTTTTGTGGTCAAGGCTTGTCAAGACAGCCTTAGGAGGAAGAGGTCTTTGGACTCATGTAGCTGAAGGCAAGCCCTCAAAAGAAACCAGCCTAG